>JAVJGI010000064.1:49049562-49081123 GCA_035590275.1 Ibycter americanus
CCGCCGCTGCCCGGCCACCAGCCGGCCGGCACCCCAGCACCGGCACTGCACGGGCCTTCTCCGCGCTGTCTCAATCGATGTCAATTTCTCCATGTTCCCCAAGAGAAAAGGGAGAAAGCTGGCTCCTGCCACGTCAGAAACGCTGTAACCAAAACCACATACAATAAATGCGGGAAGGAGTGTGATTCAGCAAATACCAATGCAGTAGACACCTAAGAAATTACTTTAGCAACAGCCTGTGTTAAATATCCTCACATTGTGTTTGTTAGAAATGCTGTCAAATGCTGTAACTAAAAATCTGACCAGCCCTCAAGCAGCCACAGTAACGTTACCCTGGTGGACCTAAGGCCCTGGCGTGCTGGAGACTGAGCTGGCAACAAGTGAGGAAATAAAGCATAATACCATTGGTTTTCTTCCTTTTTTATCCTAAAAGACAAATATGAATTTGTCGTTACTCAAAAGTTTCCTTGACACGAGCCCTGCAAAGGACAACTGGCTGTGACAGGGACGCAAGACCGGCCGGTGAGGGCCTGCCCGGGAGTGCTGGGAGGACGGCCAGGCGGGCGCTGTGCGGCCCGGATCCAGCCCCCATGACTAACCCCGACACAGGCACAGGCTCTGCTCCGTTACCCTTCTTTGACGTCTTCCAGCTGCTAGCCACAGCGTGCTGCTTAGCTTAGTTTACCTTAAAATTTCCTCATGGATGTCTGTAGTATGCATTCATATAGGCTGGTGATTTTGTGGTTGCCCGCTGATATCAGAGAGAGAAGCATTTTTCCCTTTAGTGTCTGCTTTGTAAATCAATTGCTAAATTATGTGCTACTTCGTTCACAGTTTTTGGGCCTCTATCTGCCATAAAGCACCTGCTGTGGTGATAACTGACAAAATATATGGAACCTGTGGTGAGGATGAGGAAAAGACAGGAAGGAGAAGGACTCTGACTATCTTCGCACTTGTGACCTATTGGCAGAAATGCTCAGGCAGTGGCATATGAATGCTGTAGATTGAAGCTATTGAATTTTTTAGTAGCACAATACACTGCATACCATCGCTGTTGCACCAGAATACAAACACTTAAAGGGCAATCTTCAAAGCAGTAAAATAAGACATTCCCAGCTGTGTTTCAATTCACATACATCAACAACAAAACTTGTACTTTTCTATACTAATTCCACAGAGAAATCAAAGAATAAAAAGCTATCAAGAAACTGAACAAAATTCTACAGAGTCAAACTTTAATGATCAAGAAAAACAAATCTAAATTTTACTAATCTGTATTGCAGAAACACAAGCGATTTAAAGCGGCTTTACAACATCTCTCCTAATCAATCTGTATCAGGTTATTTGGATGAAATCACGATCTTACTGTCAAGACCAAAATAATCGCTGTCTTTTCCACAAAACCACTATTTACATTTTTAAAAGCAATTTGGGAATGCTGGCAAACAGAGTTGTTGACATCAGAAACAAATAGATACTGCTAACATTCACATCTCCTTACATTTTGCTTCTTTTGCAAGACTTATGATTTTTTTTTTTTTTTTCCCAGTAGTAACATACAAATTACTTTCCTTGGAATCAGACTCAAGGTTCCTGCAGATTCTTAAATGAGAAACCACATTATTGCCACTAACAAACAAAACAGAACTCCTACACGCGATGGCATCGAAAGGAGGACTGTGTAGTATCAGCATTAGAAGATGGATGAGTAAACCAGAGGTGGGAAAAGGCAGATTACTGTGCAAACACAGCAATTTTGAAAGCTTCACTAGGGGGCTGGGATGTACTCCCTCCAAAAGAAAATCAACCAGAAAGTAGAAATAACACAGTGCTTTTTTCCTTGCTGCTGAAGTTCTTTTCATCAAGTTATATGGGAAATAGAATAAAACTTGTCTTCTTGCCTTCAGAACAGAGCATTAATGTAAAATATTTAATCATTATTTTGTTACAGCTTCTGTCACGTGAGATTGTACTTTTAACTCATTTTATTTTTAGGATGAATGTCCTGCTAATAAAAGACACTAGACTGATAGCCCCAGAATCTGATATTTGCCATTTATTCTCAGAATAGGAGTAGCACTGAAAGATTCCCCAAGTGGTCCAGTTTCACTCCTACTCTGAAGAAATTGCTCCTTTATCATTGTCTATTCTGGAAAAATAATATACCTCAGCTAAAATAATGGTAAAAAGTGACTTAGCACTGAGTGTGGGCAAAGGGTATCATACCTGATATCCTGCCAACAACAACTGGATTCACTTAATGTCATGGGTTTGCTTGCCCCTGAGCCTTCTCAGAGCTGGGGAATGCTGATTTCTATTTCCCCTCTGCTCAGCCTACAGGAAGAAAAAAAGTGCAGAAACAACTGCACCTCTTCAAGGAGCAGTGTTTCCCCAGCAAACAGCCTGAAACACAATGTTTTGCCCCACAGGGACAATAATTTGGGGTTCTGAAATGAAGATGGATAGACAAGGTTGTGCTGGGAGAGCAACTCCTGCATCCTAAAAGACCAGAGGAGGATTTTAATTGCTTGGTAGCACCCAAGGCTACAGCCCTCTCCTTGCGTAAAGTTACCCAGGAAAATCAAATTAGCTGGGGAAGAAGTGGTTAGGTGGAGCAGGACAGTGAGAAAAATACTCTTGACACACAACCCCCCAAAGCTTAGCTGACCCTTATATTAAGTTTTAATAGGATATCAGAACTCATCTTAAATAGCATACTGATAGTCTTCATTAAAATTACTAACAAAATCTTAGTTATTCACAAATAAAGGTATTGAGATGCTAGCTAGAACAAATTATTTTGCCTACTGTAAGGGAAAACAATGTTAAAACAGTGCTCCAAATGTGATGTGAACATCTAGGATTCTTTGGAAAGTGAGTGTAATGAATCTCGTGTTATCATTCTAGCACTTGGTGAAGAAGCTTCTTCATTATCAACAAACTACCTGGAAATAGGCATGAATTGTCTATCGTGCTTTGCTGTCTTAATAGGCATGATTTGTCTATCATACTTTACCACCTTGTGCTATGTTTTTTCTGAAACCCAAAGCTCTTCACTAGATCTAATTACATTACTATTAAATACCAGAATACAGAGACAGATACTACTCAAAACAGACACTCAAAACCAGATCTAAGATCCATTTTTTACAGTAATGTAAAATATATACATTACTGAAATGCAATTTAGTCATCTGGAATGTAGGAATAATAACATTTACTTTCCCCACAGTAAAGTGCTTATAAGCTAGCTTAGCATTAACTATTAGCATTAACATCTAAATTCTAGAAAACAGTGAATCATAGCCTTAACTTCAAGCATTATTTTTTAAAAAATGAATAAGTAATTTCATTGGGCAGGAAATAAAACTTTTGTCTGTCTTTTCAATTTCTCCAACTATCATTCCTTCCCGGAAGCTATTTTAGCCTATTTAGAGAAAGATCAAGTCCTTTTTTTTGGCTCCTCTGTGCTAGAATTAATCAGAAGCAGCATGATTCCATGTTTAATTTCAATCACAGCAGCTATTCCTTTACAAATAAATAAAACTACAATAAGTAAATAAGTAAAACTACTTACAAAATTTTTATTGCTCCTAAATAAGATGCTCACTTTTTCTTAAGGAAAATAAAATTTAGAATACTGGCTTATACACAAACTTTTGTTTAATTATGAGAGCACCACAGAATATGTGTTTGCCCTCAATAAAATCCAAGTGTATAATTAATACTGCATTTTCTTGAAAGACACCAGCAATATCTTGGTCATCTAGGAGGTGTCCAGACCGGCAAGAATTAAAATGCCCATAAGGAAATACAATTTTCTGGGGGAGGAAATAAAAATAAAATGCTATGATTAAAAGAAATCTGTCAACCCTAACTTCAACCACAGAGGCAAGTGCTAGGAGGTGGTACATCAAATTCCTTTTGTAGATCTGGGATTACAAACTTTATTTCCATTTAAGTTGAAAAAGCTGGCTATCAATTTTCTAGCCAGATTTACTAAGAGGATAGCAGAATTTAGCCCCATCTGTTAGTCCTTGGCTGGGACACTAGTGCTATTTGTTTTCCTAGCATGGCATCCCAGCCCATTTCTGACTTGCAAGCTCATACAACAGATTGATGGTGCCAGAGAGACACTGTGAAGTGGTGCCTGCACCACTGCCAAGGGCAGGGAAGAAATGGATGGTCAAATCCAGATGATCCTACATTAAGAGAGGAAGAAGTGAAAAATCTGCACTGCCCCCCTGCCTCCCCCCTCACTCCATGTTTGCAGGAAATTGCATCTAACCTTCAGCTAGCCAAACAGAGAGAAAACTTCGCTTTAAAGCTTTAGAGGTGACTAAGAATACTTTCAGCTCCAGTTTTCTCCCACCACGGGCTGGTTTTAAAACAAACCTTACTGTCAAAATGAGAGTCAGAGGGATTTTTCCCAACGTCATAACAGGGACAAACTGCTTTGTCCTAAATGGCTTCTGCCTAAAGACTTTCTCTAGTGCCCTCCTTCACAAAAATGTACACGGGGAACAGCAGTTTTCTGCAGACCCAGCTGATCTGTAAATCTGTCAGGAGAGTCGAGATTTAGTGCTCAATGAACCTCAGGTATGCTATAGTAAAACGTACACAAATCGTTGCATTGGAACTACAGCCAATCCTGTAGCAACAATGGGTCTAAGTCACATTTCTCATTATAAAAGAGTATAATTTTGTAATTAATTATCAGTATCGGTGGCAAATATGTACTAGAGTACTCCAAAACATTGAACACTTTGAGAAACTGAATTTCAGCAATGAAAGTATCTCCAGTTACTGCCTCAGCTATTTTTGTAAATGTCTCCCTTGCTGCAGAAAAGCCTACACAAACTATGATTAATTTTCACATTCCCGACTTTACGTACACGTGCATTTCCAACAAACTTCAGAAAGGTACACATGGTATATTTTCAAGAATGGGCCTAGGGTGAAATTCTGACAAATACATAAATTAAGCAAGCTAAAAAATAGGGGAAATATTGTCATTGTTTCTGTCAATTTATAGTAATACTATTTATTTTTAGTAGAGCACAAAAGATTATGTACATATGACAAGTGCATTTAGTAACACAACAGAAAGCAGGGAAAGAGATCAGTAAAATATATATGTAGAAATCAGTTTAATTTGTAGGCATCTATACATATAAACACAAACAATAAGCAGACTAGAGACATGTATAATATAATTCGGTCTACTATATATTTGGTCTTTCCATAATCTACAGCCCAAACTCTATTATAAGCTTGCCATTTCAATCCAGACCTTTGACTTCCAAGAAAATGCTTTAGGGAAGAACTCTGTTTATATTTAGAAAAAGCTTTAAAAGGTAAAACTATCATAGAATAATATTATCTTTACTTTACCACAATAGTCAGAGAGTTCAAACTGAAATGGCATTTTATACTAAGGAATAATGTCTCAATTTGTAAATGGCATGCAGGACATGTAAATTACTGAAAACCGGGGGTAATAATTGCAAGACTTCCAGTTCCTAGTTGATAAAGGGGATATTTTCATGAAGATGACACACACGCATTTCAAAGGCCCCCCCAGTCCGCAGCTGGCTGACAGGTAACACAGCTTATTACAGACTGAACACGTGCTGAATAGTGCACACGCATGTTGATGGAAATCATATTTCACAAAAGATACCCCAGCAAAAGAGAGTAGGAAGAAGCCCCATAGGCATTTCAAGTGAGGAGAAAGCATGTAGGATTTTGTATTTTCCTTCAGCCAAGGACGGACGTGACTGTGTTTAAACTTCCAGCCCAGGGAAACAAAGTTTCAGCTATCTTCCATATGACTGTATGCCTTCACCAGTACCTACAAGTACCCGTGTCCCTAACCATTATGGCTGAGACTAGCTAAACAAGGACCGTTCAAAAGAATCAACTTCCTTTCAAAGCCTTTCTCCTGCCCTCTGATCAAATCCGTAAATGCTTCATCTTATTTTCATGAGCAACCTTACTGAGCAAAGTAAGACCGAATCACTGCCACCTCCCAAACCGCTGTATCTTACCCCTTGGTACCTGAGGCCTGTTTGGTCTTGTGAAAAATACAAAGGTCCTTTGTATATGAAAACAGAGAGATCTGGGGTCCCACAGTAAAACTGAGCAAGAAAACTTGCAAATTTTGACTAAAAGTATCCACGCTGAAACTTTCTGGTGCTCTGCTGCGTTGAGTGATTTACCCATGTGTCAAACCCCTGAATACTGAACTTAGGAAACTGCTTTGTACAACTGTATATATATTAAAAAAAAAGATTCCAAAATCATGACTAGACTAAATAAAAAAGCCAGGTATGCAGTATATGCGGTCATTACCTCTTTTTCAAACTACTCTGGAGTTGTCAGAGTATACAAGTTGTAGCACGCAGCAGAAGCGGTTAATGAAGAGCACTTGAAAGCTGCTGAAAGTATGTAAAGGATAGCTGAGAGCTGAAAAAAAATAAATTTAAATCCATGTGTTAAGAGAACTAGAAGTCCCAAGCTTTGGGCCCTGAGCTTTGCTTTGGACCTTTCCATTAGGAAAAGCTAAGACCCGTGCTCAAGATAAGGCTCCATATTCAAAAGGTAAAAAATAGGATGGATTTTATGAAGTCAGTCCAAGGCCATGTGCTGTCCCTTCCCTGGGAAATGACTGAGTGCACACTGGTCACAGGTACAGGGCAAAGGCATCCACCATGTGAACTGGCAGTCCAAGGTCCTGGCCGTAGAGCTGCCAGTGCCTGGCAGGGGAGCGTTTGTAGCACAATCCACAATCTGCAGTTCGTTCTTTTTCCATGTCACTGGGGCCCTTGAAAAAGATGCTGCCAGAACGAGTGCAGGGACTGCATGGATTGCTCTAGCAGGCTGCACCTGCCCAATGACCTAGACCCCAGCTGTGCTGTACTGAGGACCACTCATCAGCAAAACACTTGGGTCGAAATGCAGGTTGGGATGTGGACAGCTTTGAAACTGGTACCCAGGAATTCCAAAACAGTGAATTCCATGCTAAATATCTGTTCCTCAAATCATGGAAACCACACTCAAACGTGTACATTTTCAAATGCACCCAAAATCAAAGCAAAGCAAATTCCCACTCTTTCCATTTACCTGCCGTGTATCTAGTATTCCAAGAGTTTCAAATCAACAGTAAGCAAATTGCACCGCGTTTAAAAGCCTTTTTCTGTTCTCGCTGTTTACAGTTTTCTGCTGGTAAATATGGGAGAAAAGACGAGTGATTTATGAATACTCACTTTAAAAAGTCCAGCAACATATTAAAACAATACTTCATTGCACGGTGAAATAGAGTTAAGCAGACTGTTTTCACAGTGATGTTTATAGCAAGAACATGCATAGACTTTTGACTGGAAAAAAGTAAAAAAATCTAAAGATGAAGAGAACTGCCTGTATTAGATGTTGTTAAACCTTTATTTGTCCCAAAGCAAAAGGTAAAACTCATTCTGACAGAGATCCATATATAATCTAAGAGGAGAGATGAAAATCACAGCTTTTCAACCTCAGTAGTTTCCCTTTACAAATATTCTATGATGAGACTGAGTGAAACCCTTCACCAAACTACACCCTGAAAACCAATACTATTTCCAGTCTCGCTGTTAATATCAGAGTGGGTAGCACTGAGCAAATGACAGAAAACCAATCAAGTAGCAAGACGCATCTTGCTGTTTTCTTGAATGTCTATAAATTCACTGCTTTCAGTAACAGTAACACACGTCCTCAGCCACAGGCCTAATTGGCAGCACTTGCCCGTGGCTGCTTAGGCAATTGCAGTGACCCAGGCGTGCAAGCAAATAACGAGTCCCTGAATTGACTAAGGAGTGTCAGAACGACAGAAGAAAAATTGGTTAAGGGAGCACATCAGCAGCTGTATGTGCATCCTCAGGTGGTGCTCAAGGAGAATGTATATTTTAATTTGTAGCCCATTTGCTGCAAAAGGATAGAGGTTTAAGATATGCCATGGAGTACAATATGGCAATCCAAGCTAAGGAAAAGAAAACAACTTTTCTGTATTTCTGAGAACAAATAGCTGTCTCTACCATCACATCATTGTTTTACTATTACCAGCTAATACAACAGCAGACAGAAAGTGCAGCTGCGGTCCACAGAATATTTGGCATTTCTGGCCGAAGCATAATCCCTCATGTAATGAAAAACCGATTTCTATTTCTGCATCCTCGCTACTCTTCATACTGAAGAGGCTTGCGTCTGTCTCCCATTTATTGAAGCTTATTCTTCATCTAGACAGCCTGGTCTGGTTTGTATTAGAAATTAGGTTTTAAATCACTGTTTTTCTATTATTTATTTTAGGATTTTCAGGAAGCCTCCAGAGGTGCAGAAAAATTCTTCTTGTTGAAAAAGACCCTAATATTCTTAATGAACAAGCCCCCAAACCTTGACCCATGTTAAAGAACGTTGATGTTTATTCTGGCTGAAAAGACACTAACATTACGAGTTAAAATGACATAAAAATGTAAAAAAAAAAAAAAAAAAGAGTTAACCCCCCCCATGCAAAAGTAAGACTTATCAGATCCCTGAGCTTTTCTTAATGAGCAGGCTCTGTTACGGGCTCTTCTTTCTCTTTTCTCATGTGGTTGGAGTTTTGCATTTCAGTGATTAATGGAGTCTCAAGATGCAGAAGGGGACATACATGAAGAAAGAAAGAACAGTGAAATAAACTTTTGGCTCAATAAATCTTATGGGCCTAAATTGCATCTCTTTTCTCTTTATGCTCTCTGCTGCCTTGTGGCCAGTTTTAACACGATTCTCTATTTTTAGGTCCCAGCTCTGCACTGCATTCTTACAAACATGCACAGTTCTCTCCTTGGAAAAGACCGTATATGATATAGGCATACTAACCCATTACTGCTGAGGTAAATGGGACCACAGTGTTGCATTGCCTTTCTCTGGTAACTTAGTATGCCTGCTGTGAAACTATTTAACTTCTATTTCACTTTAAAGTATTTTGCATTTACCACAGACCAGCAAAGATGTAAGTTCATATCTACCTTTATATTACCTTGGGATACTTGCTATGTACTCCTGAGACTTTTCCAGCATCTATTAATTTTCTCAGCATATCAAGCACTATTTTCCTCTCCTTTAAAGACTTTTAATAACTGAACACAGAAATCCTCTAGCAACAGTACATTCTCTTCTGCAAATAAAATGGTACCCTCACAACTCCAGTTCAGTGAGGACTGATTCCAACCGTCAGGAGCAAAACCTGAGTTTGCTGATAAACCACAAGCCTTGGATCAAACTAGTTCTGCTAGAATTACACACGGGTTTCATGGTTTCCATATTTAGGAGGAATAGCTGTAGCACAAATTTCCTGATTAAAATTTGAAAATTTGTAATTTTGTTCTTCTGACTACACAGAATTATTCCAGCTACGCTGCCAAATCTTTTGATAGTAGCAGGTTGGCTTTGCACTTGCTGTTGGTACAACTGTGCTCAAGCTGGTTTATGCAGCCAAACTGGGATACTGAGAATCAGCAGTTCATGCCTTGCCTCCCGCTGAAGGAGATGTGGATAGGGCCTTATGATAATCTCCTGCCTTCCCCAAAGAATCCTTCTGCCTCCGATTACTGTATTAGCTATGTGCAGTCATCTGCACCTCACAGAAAGTAGGAAGTCTCTTGCAGGAGAAATGAGTAAACTGAAAAGAGACGATACAAATATACAAAACATAAAACGTCACTGCAAGAATAGTGCAGTACACTCAGATTTAAGCAAAACAACTGTTAACATCCAGGTACAAGCAGCACATATGCAGTAGACTGACTGACCTTTCAAAGAGTCTTGCCTAATGCAGGTCAATTCCCACCAGGTAAATAAAAGTGCTGCAGAAACAGTACAGCAAATGGGGAACCTATTCCGCCACACTGGCGTTAGTATGGGAAAACATCTTCTGTTCTGTGGCTTTCTTCAGAAAGTATTTAGTAAGAAAAATGTTGGAAGAAATCAGCTGATCAACCAACCAGCAAATTAAAAAAAGCTTAAAACTAAATTAACTGCAGCACTGTTATGCATTATGTATATTACCTTTTAAAAATTAAACAGAACACAGGGGGATAAATCTGGCCATTCCAGAGAAGAAAACAAACTAAACCCAGAGCATATTTAAAGTTTTAGGTAAGGTTCTGCAAGATCAACATAAGAGAATGAAATTCCTTTTGCATTTAGAAGCTATATTAATACAAATGCTTGTCTTTTCTAGTAATTACTTAGTAATAGCCAAGATAAACACATTAACAATGTCTAATAATCACACAGTGGAGCTCAATAGTGATTCTCTCATTATCAAATCTGCTCAACATACAAGCCAAAACATGATTTTTCTAACCAACTACATTCTTCATTTTGGCATTGTAATTCAAGCTTCTGATGTCAGAAACAATTATGAGAAATGAAGTAGGACAGAATTCCCTGAATATTAAGAAAGCATACATGCATCTGTCAAAAAAGGAGCCTCTCCTTCCTACACCCCTTACTCTGGTACATAAAATAGGCTTTGGCTACCTATACCCGTCATGGAAAACAAACATTCACTCATACTCAGCTAAAGGACTACATATCTTAAGAGTTTAGCATGCATCATTATTCAGGCAGAAATGCCTCAAATCACTAGTCATGGGAATAACTCATTGCAGTTACACAAACTGGGGACTGACTGGCTGGGGAGCAGCAATGCATGAAAGGCCCTGGGGTCGCAGTGGACTGAGCACCAAACATGAGCCAGCAACATGCCCTGGCAGCAAACAAGGCCAGCAGTATCCCGGGCCGTAGGAACAGAAGCACAGCCAGAAGGCTGGGGAAGATGACTATCCCCACCTGCTTTGCACTCATTAGTCTGCTTCTAGGACAATGCATGCAGGTTTGGGCCTTCCAATGCAACAAAGGCATCAATGAACCAGAGCAAGTCCAGCGGATGCCACCAGGATGGTTGGGGGCTGGAGCACTTGCCCTGGGAGGAGGGGCTCATGAAGCTGGGTTTATCTAGCCTGGGGGAGAAACAGCTGTGGGGACTTCAAAGCAGCCTGCTGGTACCTGCAGGTCATCGAGAAGATAAAGCCAGGCTCTTCACACCAGTACATGGCAAGAGGAGGACAGACAATATACGTTGAAGCAAGGTTCAAGACATAAGGAAGTACTTTTTCCCCATGAGGGCAATCAAGCAGTAGAACAGGTTACCCAGGATGATGGTGCAATCTCTGGATTGTGGTCTTCAAGACCACACTGGAACTCAGAGATGATCCAGGTTTGAGCAGAAGATAGAGACCTCCAGAGGTCCCTTCCAACCTGAATTATCCTATAACCCTGTAAACATAAATCTGAAGTGCAAAGTTTGTCCCAGGGATCAGACAGGCTGTCATGGAAGATACTGTCTTTCCTGATTATATATAAGGCATTAATAACAAGGCACAACATCCCATGAATATGGCGCGCTAGGTATTCAAATGCACTGACCTTGGCAAGTCAATGACTTTATTCCTGGACATACAGAATACATAAGATGGCTGGAATTTTTTTGTATCTGACTAGTGACATGAGCAGGTGGCTCAAAGCATGGTGCAGCAAGACTACATAGAATTAAAGCCTGAATAAGCAGAAGCTGAAATTAATCTGAAAACTGTTTCTTAAATAGTTTTTAAAACTACTGAAAGGAGATAATCTCACCACGTTATATTATATGGTGAGCAAAGTTTTCTGTCATTTTGTAGTGATGTGTCATTTCTCTGCCTACTGTTCAACTTCTTTTGCTCTATAACTTCTGTAGTCTGTTACCCTGTCTTGTTATTTTCACAACTTGAATTTAATTCCCACTTTTATATTTTGTCTTCCTGCAAGTTCCTTGAATATTCTCTTTTTTCTTTAGTACAGTTAAGTCTTCTTTATTTGTGTTTTTTCATGGCTTTCATAATAGTGTTGTCAGAGCTACATTACCCACACTTACAAAATACGTCACATCTTTCAATCTGCTATTACCCCATCGAGCAACAATTATATTCCTAAAGGCAAACTTACTTCTACACTTAAATAAATAAAATCCATAAGCGTGTTAAGTGCAAAACAACACACTGAGTTAACAAAGAAGCACAGCAACAAATAATCAATATAAATGAATCCATAAATGATCAACTGGTGATCTCAATATAAATAGCTGCTAACAGAGCAATGTCTCCCTAGGCAGAAATGAGACATTTTACACTGATATTGAACATTGACTTTTCAGGGAGAATGACCACAGGTTTATTTGATAGGTATCTCTGACTCGGCATTATATTAGCAAAATTTAATCTTCAATATCCCTTATGCTCACCCTTCCCCTGAAAAATGGTCTCATCTCAGTACGGTGGGCTAGGTTATAAAGCATGTCTCACCAAAGTATCTCAAAGCTTTTTCATCATTTTCTCCCCTGACTTCCTGCTAGACTTGTTTAGCATCTTCATGCCTCTGCTATCTCTTTGCCCTGATAAGACTTCATACCTGTGATTCTGGGATTAAAACCTAGACCAAAAAATAAAATCATAATATTCAGTATTTGCACTGATGAAAGTGAGAATAGGCTCTGTTGCACAGCCATTATGAAAGCCAGGGTATTTTCTAGCTTGTGCATGGTAGGACAATGACGATGCATGTGAAGCACAGCATGTACTTCACAACTGAAGTTGGGGGGGGGGGGAGCAGAAGCAAGCATCTCTAAGGAAGCTGTTCTTGCAGGTTTGAGTAGAAAAAGCCAAAACCTGTACTGTATAGATAATAATTGTACTAAACTACAAATTTTAAACACACTAAAATTTCCAGGTTAGCCATTGCTAACCTATTACATCACATTGCTCATTTTTGTGATGCTAACCTCTACCACACAACATGTTTTGAGCAGTGCAGCATCAGATAATACAGCTAGTATCAGCTAGGCAGTGACGTTACTTGACTCAAGTTCACAGCAATATATTTTAACAGCTTCTGGGGAGCACTACCAGCATTTGTGAAAAACGTTTTCTCAATCCATCCTAGATTGTGTTGTGCAATATGCATTAAAAAACACATAAAAATGTGCCCCCCAAAACACAACCCCAATAACACACCCCAAAAGAAAATATCCTCTTGGGCCTCCTGTTTCTTTCCAAGGTTTCAGAGTTAGTTTGTTCAGCGTCGCAGCTAAACAGGAAGGGGTTTCCATTTCAAATGCTAAGCACGTGATAGCACTTTGTGAGTTATGGACACATGAGTCTCACTCTAGTTTCAAGTGCTGACGTTTACTGTATGAAAATCCTCACCAAAGACAAAGAGAATGGAACAGGCTGATCAGGCTGCCCCTTCACCCTGAAAGATAGCTCCGAGATCTCTGCTAGGCAAAACTATAGGTACATTGGGTTTTCTGCGAACAAATCTGTAGATCAAGCTTTTCTTTTTGACTCAGGAAAAGCACAGGCAAACTATACTTAAGTAACTTCACATAAAAGTCCTCCATTCTTTCTGGCATTATGCATATACAGCAGCTGGAGCATTTTGTCTTTAGGAAAATTATTTCCTTCACCAAATGAATCTCTCACACCTCTGAACTGTGAAGTAGGACACTTGCTAGGCTGGAAAGCCACATCTAAAGTTCCTGGAGCCAGGCTCCCCAATTCCCAGCAGCACTAGTGCATAGTTTTCTTACAGAATGGGGCCAGATGCTTTTCCCTGAAAGGCTCAAAGCCTCTCTTCTCAGCGGTAGCATCAGACAAGCTTACTGAGTTACTACTCCTCTTTTCTCTCTCAGATTGACTGATGTAAGTCAATAAGAATCACTGAATGTGTGACATTTAGAATATGACAGGCACATTCTAAAATTTAATTATTGCCCCTTAACTGACACCTATTTTCAATGCAAATTTAAGAGCAGAACCTTCTGTCATCAGCTAATCTTGCAGGACGCAGAGCTCCCTCGGTTTACATTGATTTCAAGTGAATCTGATAGCAGTGACTGGCAGCCAGATGACCTCTACCGCTCAGAGGTTCCAACTTTGCATGGCTTTCCCCTTTTTCAGTCTTAGTTTTCAAAATGTCTGGCATATTTTATTTCAGTGAAGTCTGGACAAGACAAAGTCAGTGGTTTCCTGACTCTACAAGCAAAAAACAACAAATGCGACACAGGAAATCAAATGAAACTTAGGTTGCCATTTGTCAAAAACAACTCAGAAAAAAATCAACTGATACATAAGATACATACTAAAGCGAACTGTTTTGAGAATCCTGATCTGTAGAATTATGGTCAAAAAGACAATTGGACTTATGAGTGGAAGAAATTGCAACTATGAATGAGCAAGAAACTTCATACAAGCACTTACATTAGCCAATACCTCAGCCATCTGTTGGGAATAAAATAATTCAAGTTGATATCAACACCTGAAGAATACAATTTTATGCAAATGTGGTACATACAAATATCTGATGCAGAATAAAGATGAGACTTCCACTTCCAAGTCTAATAGTTTTCACAAACTCCATACATTTTATTGTTTGACTGTCACAGAAACAAATTAATACTTTTGTGGATATAAGATGGATAACCAAATAAATTAACTGTTTATTTGCCTATCTGCCTTATGTTCTGTGCACAGCCATTTTTCAGGCTCTGATTTTAAATATATATAAGGAATAAAATAAATTTTTTAAAAAGACATTTTCATTTTCTTAATTAACTGTCAGACCCTTTGGCAATTCAGCCTTTTCTATAGCCCAAAAGTGAATGTATAATTTTAAGTTTAGGCAGAAAACCTCGTGCCTTTAAGGTCAATTAACACTGAAGAATAAATGTGTAATAATGTTTTAATGTGCAACATATGCACTAAAAATGTAGTGCAAGCATGCTATTCTCACAATTTCTTTGTCATTTTCCTTTTATTTTTCCTTTATCTTCTTGCACGATAGGAGTAGGTAAAATGGCATCAATACTTGAAAAGTTATCAGTATGAGTCTCAAGATACTATTTTCAAGTGGAGCATCTTTAAACCCATTGTAGCTTTTAATTTCCACAGGAAAACAGTTCTATTTTTATTTTTTTCCAAGGGAAAGTCTAAATACTTTAAATTACAACATTTTTAACGTACTAACATGTTGATGGTCAGATGTTCTTTGATGCTCAGAGTTAGATTGGCAGAAATCAGAGCACTGTAGGGGCTTAAAAAAACACGGTATTTATGTTTGGCAGGAATTACTTTGTGAAAAACACAAGGTGACTCTCTTTTTCCTTTCCTTCTTTCCTCTTTTCTATATTTTTTTCCCTTCAAGTTTGGCATGAATCTAAGAGCTAAAAACTCATTTAACATGACAAATGCTTTCATCACTCCCTTAACCTCTTAAGCGAATACTGACAAAGACAGTATGTGTGGTATATGCTTTCCTTTTGACACTTTATAAATTACTTTCTTGTAACTGGGTTTTACCACCACTCCAATGTCTTCAGGATGTCCTAATTTGCATGGCTGGTTCTACTTTCTTCGTATGTCACCCCTGGATAATAGGAATAACTGCTGGGCTTTGTGAAATGACATATGTCTCAGACAGGATTGTCGACAATTTTATTTACACACTGCATGCTGGAATTTACCAAAACAATGTACAATACTACCAGCTTATACTCTGCATTGCATTTACGTGTGGCTACTGAAGAAACAGGGGAGAAGTGATAAACCTGGCGTTAAATAAGCATTTTGTAGACCATGTAAGGAAAAAGTTAACTGAAGTGATTTTTTCCTACTTTCTGCTGTTAAAAATAGTATAACAATCAGCCACAGAAACATCTTAAAATGCTCTTTTTCATTAAAACAATCTGAGATTTTTTTGCCTATGTCTATTCCTTTAACAAAAAACCCCAAAGTTACTTGATTTGTTTTCAGCCTGGTGACTGATGTGTGTCAAATTTTCTGCAGAAACTCCATCAGGGTAAAGGAATTCAGGTATAGCACAGTATCTCTAAGATGGCAAACCGCACCCATACAAACACGAGCATATTTTGCACATACACATGCCATAACACAGTAGACCAGTGCCACCCAGACCTGTAGGAATTTTTCCCAGACATCAGTCAGGGTAAGTTTCAGAGGAAGATTTAGGAAAACTCAGATACAATGGTACTGTCTGATCTATAAAGGAAGAGGCTACCTAAATAGCCAACTTTGATGACATTTTGTGATCTAAACCATCAGCCTACATGTATCTTAAAAAAGAAAATAAAACCCAAAGTTTCCTTCTAAGAAGGCATATTATCATTATTTTGACAAATGTTTTAACTTCTTAAAATCGCAGCACTATCTTTATTTAATATCAATTATGTAGTGTGGCAAAGTTCCAAAGGTTATTATGCACTATGAATCTATTTTTAAAGCTTTAAACATGCTGCCCTTTCATTTCATTCACTGTATTTTTATTTTTGTGTTATCAGAAAGACAACAGCAATGCCTAAATAATTTTTAAAATATTTATTCTTTTCTGTTATGATGATTTTCTTGCTTGTCTCTTTAAATGGCCCCTTATTAGAAATTTTTTCATGCCACCCGTAATCTTTGGCAGTCCTCTGAAAGTCCCATGTTTAAATGTGTAGACAGCAGGTTTTCAATGATCTATCCCTATCAATTCCCCCATCTCTTTTATTATGGGACAATTCATTTAGAAATCCTGAAGAGTACGAGAACTTCAGCGCATTCTTTCAATATAATTCACCTTATATTTGCAGGCATTGCCTTTTTCATTTAGTCCTGCAATAATCTTGATTAGCACTGATACGGTCATCTTCACACAGCCTAGATGTATTGACAAACCTAAGGAGCAGAATCATTTGCTGCGAATTTTGATGACTTTTTCTGTAACTATTACTTTTAACTAATGTAACCCCAGTGACAAAACCTCTGCTATGGTGGAGAGCAAGAAATATTCTCTGTGGATGGCAGAAAACCATTATCAGCACCTTTAAAGCCTCTCCTAGGCTTGAAGTTCTGACAGCAAAATACATCAGGAGGAGTTACTGCAATATGGGGTATTGCCCTTCCTCCTGCATGTCTTGGGGGAACTTAACATCTTTCTTCCTCCCAAGACTGCCAGCTCTCCTGCTAGATTAACAGCTCTCACTTTCCCACTGTCTCAATGATTAGGACAGAACTGGGATTTTGGTCTGATCTGAATGTTATTCTGGTCACCTGTGTTGAAAACAGAAAAACATTTTTCCTCCTGACAAAGCAAGACAGAGTTATTTTGTCTTCACAGCAGTTCAGGGATTAGTAGGTCAGGAGCTCCAAAAGAGCTGCAGCAGAGCGGGACAGCCGCTATTTCGCATTGCTGCTCCTTCCCCAGGAGAGAGGATATTTAGTTTTCCCAGGACTCAAGTTCTGCACATACCCAGAAGAAGGTAATCCTCCAGAGGACTGCAGAACAAGGAAAGGTGCTTCAAGTTGTGGTTGTTTGTTTTGTTTTGGTTTTGTTTTTGTTTTTGTTTTTGTTTTAAAATAAGGAGATGATTTAGCATCTTAAGTACCAAGCACCTTAAGTTGTGCTATCGGAGGACAGCAAGTCCCAGCACTTTGGTGGGTGGATGAGCTTATAGCTGATGGCCTTACGCCTGCTCTTTGTCATGTGGAATGAATTATATGAGTTTTTCTGAGAGTCAGGGAATTAAATTAATGAATGGCCTAACTAAAGCATATCCCTTTTATCTTTCTGTTGTTCTCATGCACCTAAGGCAATGCAACTTCTTTTTCATTTTCTTTTGTTTTCTCTCTTTTCCATCGCTTTAAATTATGATCACAGTGGATCCATCAAATTTATTCACAGGATTAATTGCAGCTATTCTCTGGTTTTGACAGCTACTCTTCAATATACTTATTCTTTACTGTGTATGGCACGAAGCTTGTCAGGTAACTTATTATTTAATCCTCGAGCCAACACTCTCTTCCTAAAACCTGCTTTCTTGTGTTCCTAGCCAACTCTATTGTGCTCATCATTCTTTAGTCAGGAAAGAAGACATCAAAAAACTTCTGTCAAAATGTATCACTTACGTCATTACTTGAAATGGTAGATCATTCATCAATTATTAAGAGTCAATGCATTGGCTTACATTCACTCTTGTCTTAGTGTATGAAAGTGTATAAAGAAATAACCATGTTGCAAAGCTTTGCTTTAGATTACAGTAACCTAAATACCAAGGAAAAATACATTTCATAATCCATCACTTCAAAGTTATGCGCATGATTAAAATATTCAGCTTGCAGTATATCATTTCCCATGTGCATAATCACTCAAACAGAAAGCTGTTGTATGATAACTGTCAAGTTCAATAAATCATGTGCTTTCCAATCTTTTTATTTATATATCAAACTAAGCCTGTTATTCTTCTGAGGTCTCCTACAGGAGAAATACAGAAGGATGGTTAGCTCTGAGCACTGAGTATGCTGGGATGTAGGCCTGGCCTAAAAAGACAGCAGCAATAAAGCAGCCAGTCAGCTCTCTTTTACTACTGTATACATTAATTACATATGGAATCTCATTAGTATGAAAAATGGGGTTTCCTTAGAAAACAGTATCTATCCCGTTAAGTCAGATTATGTGGGATTAAAAAAAAAACAAAACCAACCACATTCTCTTCAGATGCAGAGAATAGGGAGAAAATTCAGTACATCTATATAGGTCTTTTGAGCACTGTCTATGAGAACAGTTTCAGAAACAAACAACACCGTACAGAATAGGTCTGGAAAGTATTAACAGAAAATATCAACAGGCTACCATAATTTTGCCATTTACTCAGAGAAGACAGAGAGTTCGTGCAGCATGTCATTGCCACCAACGTATTGTTGAAGCCACTGTAAATGGTGCAAAATACCTACTACTACACAGCTAGCTGTGTAGGCACTTTGGAAAACCTCCCAAACAACAGACAATGAGAGGGATACTGGGGAGAGGGGGGCATGTGGGAATCAGAAATTAATTAAAATTAAGAAAGACTAAATAACAGAAGCATGTTAAAAAATTCTTGAAAAAAACACAAAAAGAATTAGGACGTGGTGTGGTCAGTACTAATATATTAATCACAGGAAAGAAGTACAACATTTAGAGTTTCCTTTCTAAATTTGTGCTTAGAAAATACTGATGATCTGTGTAATATGGAAAACAGCAGCACACAACATGGAATTCTCTAACTGTTTAGATCTAAAACTACCTGGAATTTAGGCAGGCAGACAGATATAGACTGAGACTTACTAATCAAAATGCTTTTGTGTTTTTTATCTAAAGGCATCATGTGATGGTAATTCTTGAATTCAAATGTCAGTATCTTCTGTTACTTGTGTGGATGCACCACCTATCACAGGTTTTTTCCAAATATTTTTTAAACATATGGTAGTGCATCAAAAAATCATTATCACCCTCTGTTTGGACCATGAAAGATGCATATCTGACACCTAAAGTTAACAATGCACATTGAGAATCCTGAATTGATTTCTTGCTTCCGCTGCTCTTATGACAGTGGACAGGACTTGAACATATTATTTTTTTCTCATTACTCAATATAAGGAATAATAATTTTCTTTGCTCATTAAGAACACAAATCTGTGAAAGAGACTGACCACCCTTTTATCTGCTGAATTTTTGTTTGCTGACATAGCCAGGTGATTTGACAGAGAAAACACAGCCTTACCTATGAAATATGCTAGCAGGATGGCAAGCAGGACTGCAGCAGCAATTGCAGATAAAGCAGCACATTTCCAGCTACAATACTTGGAGGGTTTTTTCAGCTTGAACGCATTCCTGGAGAATGTATTTCTAGGTAACAGTCTGGGAGGTGGAGTATAAACTGTTCCTGAGGTCAACGGGTAACCAGGGGAAGAACTACTGAACAGCGGAGTAGTTCCAGAAGACGTCTTAAACAAGAAATGCCTGAAAAACAAAATGGAACATAGTTGAAAATGGCAAGTCCTGTAGTTAGGAAAGAATATCTACTATTCCTATTCCATTCCAGCTGCCATAATATGTTAAATTCAACCAAAAAGAAAACGGATTTTGTACCAAGAAATAAGGAGATGAAAATTCTTATGGTCTTTTTGCTACCAGAGCTTAAGAACCATCACTAAAACACAGTGTCAGGACATCTGTTTAATCCTTTCTGTAATTAGATGCAACTTAACCAGATAGTAGCTAAAACACCAGAATGACTGATGGAGTGTCTTTGAGCACCAGTTGAGATTGCACCTGTAAGAAGTGCGAGCAGTATAGTATCAGAGGTGACATCGCTATCAATTCCTTGTGGCCTGTGTTTGATTAGGACAAAGCAACTAATGCCACTATAAAATACCTGTAACATTTATTAGTATAACAAAACACTTAACTTTACAAGAAAATATCCTTTCTCAGTTCACAGGTTTACATGATTTCCCTGTGGGATCCACTACCCAACAAATACTCTAAGGAGAAAATAAAAATTATAAGTGTCATTAACCTTCTTGGCAAAAGCTGTCAGCAAAACACATTAAGAACGTCTTGAACAAAAACCATAGTCCTGTAAGAAAAGATCTTGCCAGTATTAGAATTAACCATTATTCTTTTGATGGTACACAGGTTTGGTTTGAACAACTAAGACAATCACCAAAAGGACACGACTCAGCAGAAAAAAAAAAAAGAAAGAAAAAAAAAATAATACTATCCATACACTTGTTAAGAAGAAAATAAGGGACAAACTATACACCTAACAAAATCTCAGAAAATGCTGCCAACACTTTGCAGATAGAGGAACTGGAGAACGCAAACCAGAACACCGGCTTCTCTAGATTAACTCCTCTGAGTCAGGAGGAACTGTCTACAAGCGTGCTTCCAGTAAATGATCAAAACAACATTTTATTTTGCACAGAATAGTGACAGTGGTCTTCAGGAAGGCCAACTTGTTTTTAGACAAAAGAGCTTTGGAGATCCGTTCCATATCCTGTCCCTCCACAGCTCTGAGAAACAGGTACTTCTTGGAATCAATGAGAATGAAAATACTTAGAAATCTCCAAACTCAAAGCAATATCCTAAAATAACCCAAGTTGTACTTCAGATGTAAAAATGTTTTACATTTTGATTCAGATCAGAATCCAGTACGGCACTCTCAAACTACCTGTTAGAATTTTAGAATCAATTTCAGTCACTGTTTATTCCAACAATGATTTGGAAGTTTGAAACTGAAATGTGTTTCCTAAGTACATTTTCCAACCCATCATCATGCACATGCATACTTCCAAGCACAGAGTTTACTGTATACTTATTATACAGCATAATTGAAGTGATTTTAAAGAGTATTAAAGCATTTGTTGTGGAGTAAAACCCAGAGCATAATAAATTGCTTACAATTTGTATAAAGGTAGAAGACAGCAAAAGGAAGGCTGGCTAGGTTCCCCGGTTCTATGATTAAACATTCACATTTGAAGACAGACTCTGAAAATATGGTCTTTTTTTAATGCAGTCATTAATAAACTATTAATGAACATGAAAAAATACTTTGCTTGACACTGCCTTTGTTTTTCTTTTTTGGTTTTAAACCCCACATGACCTTGTACATCCCTTACAACAGTGATCAGAATGTAGTTTGTTTCAGAAGAGATTTCAGTCACCTAAGATAGTGGTAGTGTTGCCTCCCACAACTTTTTCTTTGTGCTTTGGAGACTGCAGAAAAAACTTCAGACGCACGTACACAGTCAGAAGAGGCTTTCAAAGCCGAACTATCTCAAGCAGATTAATTCTGTGGTTTTGTTTTGGTTTTATAATGCAGTATTTGTAAAGCAAAGAAAAAAAGTAGAATAAAAAGGGAATATTTTAACCAGTTACTTAACAGAAACATTCTGTCATTTTTTTCCAAATAAAGTTGCCCTTCTTTTTTCCTTATGAGTGAGGCTCGTTAGACATTAGAATTGTTTGTTTTCTGCATGTTGTACACTATCTATGAGAAAACACAGTAAAGGCAAATGTTAAAAGGGTTTCTCCCTCCAAACTGCCCAGCCTGTTAAATTAAAAAACACACCTTCCAGTCACAAGAAAGCAAGAAATAATGAAAGTCGGATTTCACCAATATTTTATTTTAAATGCTTGTTTACTTTTCAACAGTTAAACTGTTGGGAAAATGATGTTATCAGACTGATTGTGTTAGGTTAGATCTACTGGCACTTCTATTCCTTTTGACTGAGTAAAGCTCGATTAACACTTGTTAGCAGAAGCAGAAACTTTCTGCTTGCTCTCCAGTGTTGGGAACGCAATACCACTTCCATGAGAGGAACTAGGGATTGAAGTGACATGGAGCGGGAGGGAGGGAGATCTGGTGAGACTGAGGCAGGTAGGAAGGCTCGTCTCTCTCATTCAGGCTAACTCTGCATCTGCCTCAGCCCAGGACACCCTTCTCCTCCTAAATCCCTGTGGCATGAGGAGCCCTTTCAGGTTTGGACCTAAGGCTCCACAACAAACAGTTCTTACAGTTCTTTCCTTTTACCTGCGCAAAAGCAGATCTCACAGAATCAAACTGGAAGTTGCGGTCCTTGGCACCATCTTTATCTGAAATGTCAAGGTTTTTAAACCCAGGAATTTGATGTCCTCTTTAGCTGAGAAGGCAGCTACAGTACCAACAGAAATTTTAATATAAAGCATTGTTAAAGTAAACTCCGATATATAATGAAACTCTGCTCCCGTTAAAATTGAATTAATGAATATCTAGATATGTTTTAATAGAACATGTCAATCATATGCTGCTTCATGTGAGAAGAAAAAAAAGTAGAAGGAAAAACGTTTCACTGTGATCCACTGTGAGGTACATAAAGTATAGAAAGAAAACAAAATACTTATCCATGCAAACACGATCTCTGCTATATTGTTAAAACTGATCAGAACTTGATAGAATCAAAAAAGGCTGATTGAAACAGATACATGCAATGGTGTCATTCCCAAAGCGAAAAAGAAAAAAATAACATTGGATAAACTGAATTTCGTCACACCTGTGAGTCTTGCCCACATATTTTGAAAGCTGGAAATTTATTGTCTCTATACGAGCGTTTCTGACAAATTGCAACCATTGGAAGATAGCACACTATCTTAAAGTACAGAAATCCTGCCTGCAAAAGTTTTAAAAATATATTTAACTAAAGATATGTTAAATATCCACCAAGTCATTTTGGAAAATTGCATTCAGAAGTTGGAGACTGGATTAGCAGAAATACTTTAAGTTACAGTAAAGCGCACCAGAAAGACTGAGGATGTAACAAAATACTTGGACCCCCAGAAATTTAAGTCGAGATTCAGCTACTAATGAAAATAAATTGACTTGTCTCAACTCTATCCCTAAACCCAATGATCTATAGCTATATTTTTACGTGGGATTTGACATGCTCTGGTACAACCAATTGTCTGTGGGCCCAAGCTGCACAAAGAGAACATGATCATTTATCAACATTAATTACAGTCTCACAGCAGTAAGACTGTGAGGTATTGTACAATGACTTCTTATGAAAAGAAATTATCTTATTTGTACCCATTCACTTAATTTCAAATACATTCCATATTAGAATTAAAAACACCTGTATATTCTCTTGCCTTACCTGTTCACCTATAAAACACTATTAAGAAAAACACATTTCTACCTCACAATTAGCATAACTTGATTTAGATCAGAACCAAATTTTTATTTTGAAAACACGGGAGTAAATTTGCTAAGTCTCAGCCCAGTCTCCCTAATTTCTGTGCATCATGAAGACATTTCTACACTGGAAAATTACAAAAACTGTCAGTATACAACGACTCAGTAATTTAAGTGTCCGTGAAAGCTATGGAAGGAGCTTGCATGCTGCTCACAGCAAATAAGTTAACCCTGTAGCTCGCTTAGTGCTCTCCTCCAGCGCTCCGCAGCTTTCCGCAAAGGGCTGTAAAACGCACCCCCCTTTGTTTTAAGCCGTGTGTGCTGCTGACGTGCTGGGTCACAGATGCAGACCTCATCACCGATGCCAGAAGAAAGGTGACATCTGTGAAAGTTGAGCTTGCGAGAGGACATTTGTCCACAGTTCTGTGGGGTAATGGTAAATAGAAAAAGCTATATTTTGCTTTCTTCATTAATTCAAAGCTCTCTATAGCATTTATTTTCCCACAGGTCAAAAGGACCTCTGGTGTTCAGGGAACAGTGGTCTGACAGAGACTGTATTAACTTCCATATTCTTTGAGAGAATAATCTTTTTTTCTGCTCCTCCTTTCTGGACCGATTGTCATGGCAGCACACTGCAAGAATTGGTTGAGAAAAAAAATAATAATTGTGTTTTGCAATGAAAAACTCTAATAGGAAGAACAAGATGCTTTCTAACATAAATTGCTTCTTTCACTCATATTATCCTAAGCTCATTCTGTATGAAGAAAAGAAATACAGAGAGTTGTAATGCTTAAATTGTCTTTTCTCAGTTTTTTTCACAGGTTTTTAGTAGTAATTACTAAATAGAAAGGATACACACCAAGACAATAGTAACAGCTCAATGTAGTGGTTCTAGGACCTAAAAATATACTTTCAAGTTGTGGTAAAATCACATCTATCTATAATTTCATTGGATATTTATTCTTCTCAGAAAAAGCCCAATAAAATATAGAATGTAACATTCTGGCTTTCATTGGGCAAAGAAAAATAATCTTCTGTGGTCTTCTAAGTCCTCCAAAAAAGTAGCCATGAGTCATTTTACAACAGCGATGCCTCAAAGTGGCTGCTAAATTCAGACAGTGAAGTTTTATGGCAGTTTTTTAACTTTCATACAAAAGCCCCCCAAGACTGAAGAAAACTTCAAGCTATTCTTATGCCTTTATGCTAAAATGAACTCTGAGATTTAGACTGGTGCAAGCTTTGGTTACCTGTGTAAGGGCGTCTCAGCCTTTCCCCAAATTAGATTTAATTGCACGTCCTTGCTCTCAGGTTCTTGCAGAGAAACACAGGATTTCAGCCAGGTTTACACAGCTGAAAGCTCTCTGAGGTGGTAAAATGGCACAAAAGTTTCTACCCTTTTTAGCGTCTAGAACAAAGGGACTTTCCCAAATGCACTAAAGACAGCCACAAAGGTTTAAAATGTTATCTGTATGTGTTTAAATTTTATAGTTATAAGAAATGGTCTCAATCATGGCTAATCTACAGGCTAAACTCAGTAAGACAGATTTTTCAGTGGAAAACTATTTAAAAGACACACTTCCACAACTGAACTGGCCGTTCCACACAAGCGTGCCCATGTGCACCCTCCCACCCAAATGCCTGTGGCAAGCAGAGGGCAGCTGTCACGACAGCACACTATCGCAGTGGATTTCATCCTGCTGTAGATAATCAATTTGTACCTCACCATGCACGGGGCAGGAACTAAGGACACTGTTAGGCACAGAAACAATAATTCAAAATAAACACATCAATACCAGTGGGACACTTCTATCCGCTGTGTTGTGACTCCGAACCTCGCGGCAGTCACCAGCTTCCAGCGCAGCGCTAATACCAGCTTCCCAGCTCTTGAAAGGGTCACAAATCCTTAAAAGCTGGGTTCTTCACCTACCCAGGCAAGGTCTTCTAAAAAATGCAGAGTGTAAAGCACAATGTCACGGATGTTGCCTTAAGTACCAGACTAGCTTGTCACTGCCATCGCCACGCTCTTCACAAAGACACGGTCGAATGCAGAAAAGCACAGTAATTGAAAGCTGCCTGACAGGAAGGTAGGATGTTGTACGAAAAGGCAGGTGCCAGCCTTTGGGCACCCTGATCTGTCATGTTATTAAACAAAACCAAATAGGCGATGTTCACAAAGCTGCAATTGAAAACAGAGTAGGTGAAAAAAGGCAAACCAGCTGTATCGTATCAAACCAATGCTGCAGCGTTAGCTCTGTACTGGATACCTTTACACAGGCCAACCCGCTTTTCATCTGGAAGATGTTATTTGAGATATTGTTGGATAAACTTTTATAACCTTCTCTGCTCTCCATCCCCACTGCGAGCCCCAGAGGCACAGTCGCCCGGGGCTCTCGCTGCTGCGCTCCTGGCCAGGCTCTGGCACATCCCAGCGGCGCAGCCTGGGCTCAGGCTGCTCAGAAAGCGCAGAGTCGCGACAGAGCTGCGAGACAGTCTGTGGGAAGTTGAGGTGTAAAATACGGAGAGAGGAAGGACTGCTGAGATGGGGATTGGTAGTAGCTCAAGAATTTGAGAGGGGAAACACCAACATGGAAAGGCATAAAATCTGAGCGGGGAAAACCTGGGAGGGCTAGCAAGGATGCATTGGGTCAGATGGCTGGTGCTGATGGAGCTGGTGGCACGCGGCAGCTCAGTGACCCCGGGGGGCTACAGGAGCCACCCCTTACCTTCCTGACTGGTAAAAAGATTCTGGGTGTGCTGCAGCAGGTGGTGAGCACGCTCACTCAGCCTGTCAGCTTAAATCCTAGCTAGTTTTTGAGCGAGTTAGCTGGTAAATAATCGCTTTGCCCTTTAAATTCATGCATTTCTTTCTTGCACTATTGTATATTCTCCAGGAATGCAGCAAAGAAAATGCTAGTTAATGCCTAGTGAAGAGTAACAGGAATAGCTACAGACATAAACACAAAAAATCCGTTACTTTGCGTATGTACTTATATTAAATAAAAGCAGGATCAATAATGCAGATATAGGAATATTTAGACAGCTCTGAATCAGTTCGAACTATAGGACCTTTCCCTTCTTAGGTGGGAAAACTTGTGTCTTTTCTGCTGTAAAGTTTTGAGTAGTACGTTGCATAATGTAGTCGAAGTAATGAAATCCAATAATGCCTACATTTGTTATTCCGGTAATGACAATCATGACAACAGTATTTTGCATTTCAATAGGTTCGTTCATTTTTAGCTTTCTGCATCAACTAATGACCATAATTTCAAAACACTTCTATTTTAAAGGGCATACATGTAAGCTCTTCACTATCCCTTAATTCAACTACTAACTGAACCACAAAAAAAGAAGTACTAACAACAGTGCTATTTCAAGTCTATAAATAATAGACAATGAATAATTGAAGAGAATAATAGAATAGAATATTGAACTCAAATCTCTAAATTAGTTTTGCTATCAGTCTACATGTAAACTTAAAACATAGAAACCTAAATCACATCATTTGAGATTAATTTTTTTAAAAAACAAAAAGTAATGCCGTAAATGTACCTGCCTCTTCCTGTACAGTCATTCACGCTGCCTCTTCACTCTGCACAACCCAAAACTTACAAATGCAAACCAAAAAGATCATGAAAACACACACTTATCTGCAGTCTGTAAAAACTTGCTTATGTGTATGTGAGTGGGAGTACATCTAGACTGATTTTCTGAACCATCATTATCTATCCTGCTTTCATATAGTGTTTTCCTTCACCCTTTTTTCTCGCCTATCAGAGTCTACATTTGTTATGAAAACAATACCATAGTAGCCTGCTAAAAATGACCTTTCCACAACATTTTTTGAATTCCTCCAAGCACACAGTCCTTGGGGATGCTTTTGACTGTGCTCTGCTTGACTCTTTAAAATGGTTTTGTTTTTCAGATAGCTCCAGAATCTATCTATGCAGATGTCATTTGTTTGGGAAGTCCACACAACCTTCCTGCAACCTCCACATGCGGGAACAAGAGAAAAGAGGGGTCAGTTCTTGCCCCAGCCCTCAAACTCAGAAGGCTAAACTGCTGTAGCACATGTGCCTATAGCCATATAGTTTAAGCGGTAAGAGAAAGCCACGTAAGACAAAGCAAAATTAGAATAAGGAATTATTTCACTGTTGCAATTAGTTGCTTGTTATATGCCAAATATATCCTAAAAATTTGCATTAACAAAAGAAAAATAAATTTGGTTTCACTCTTCTGTTCCAGAACATTCTACATCATGTATAAAGATACCAAAATATTGAGACATCTTTGAAAACAGGCAGACAGTTGTGGAGAGTGGCTGTAACTCAGAACTTCTACACATTCAGAAACTTCAAGTTTACGTATTCAGTTCAGAAGTTCTGCAGCTAAGCTTGACACCCTAACATGGTACACCAGCTGAATGCAGTATTAACAAAATTTCAGATATTGAATTTCTTTCTACAAAAACCCCAAACAAACCCACAAAACCCCTCAGCACTAAATCCCGCTCCTCACATACTCTATTCTTGGCTTTTTTGCCACAAGTGCCGTAGCTGTGCATAGTGGCTGTGTACTGCATTCATTCCTTCCCTGCCTGAAAGGCTGCAGCTACAAAAATGCTGAGCGCAGATGTTTCCCTGCTATGACGCCCCATGACTCTGAGTTTATGCACTGCAGCGACTGCTGGAATTGGACTGGCAAGTAAGATATATAACTTGAACCCCAGGAGCAGGCAAATATTTTGAAGAGTATCCTGGGGGTTCCTTTAAGGCTAATTTTCTGATTGCTCAACCATTAAACTGAACTTTGTTTAAATGACCCTAGATTTGGACCACTGCTCTTATACTACAGCCCACAAGATCTAAAGAAACCCATTCCGTAATCACCAGAACAGGAGAAGCATTAGCATGTCACAGTCTTCCTTGAAGCCTAGCAACAGATTCTTGTGAGCAAGCTCAAAGAAATTATAGACAAACACACAAATTATCTTTGCAACTAAAAGATTGGGACTGAAAATATTTCAAAGTATGGGACTAATTATGAGACTAAAGAATAAGACTCATTTCTATTTAATTTTGTCTTTTTTTTCTCCTGGATTAAGTATTATTAATTAGAATGGTACCAACTAAATTAATATCAATATAAAGTACCAGAACAGGCATTAGTACATTAGGCAACCTCAGTCAAACATCCATCCATGAAAGCTCTTCTGTTATCCTCACTTATGAGTAATTCCGTCTTTGACGGGCGCCTGCAGATGGCCCTGTGTGAGGTTCCCCTACCAGAGAGGGCTCTTGCAGCGCAGAGTGATGCAAACCTTCCTGGCACAGCCATGCTTTTCTCCCTGTGCCCTCAAAGCATTTCAAGCTTTAAAGCAGAGCACTGCCTCTCTAGCTGTCTGGAAGTAATAAGACCCGCACTGGGATGTTCAAAGGTAGTATTTTCATCGTTCATCCTCTTCGAAAGCAATGATTAAAGAAGCAATAAAGGAACACCTCTTAACTGGAAAACACAGAAACCAGCGCTTTGGAAAGGAGGAGGAGGAGATGGTTTGAAACAGACTGCAAGAGGACAATAAAAGTTAAAGAGCATTAAACAGCAGCTCCGAGCCTAAAGGTAAAGCAGCTAAGTACAGCAGAAATGAACCATAAAAATAGCACCATAAAAAAATGCTACAGCGATGTGTTACTGCATCCTTAGTTAAAGATATTTCAACCCTTCCATTACCGACCCTTATTTCATAGAAAACAGAACAATTATGTAGCCAGCCTGGAGGCCTGTTGTAGCCATAAAGAAGCAGCAGACTAGGGAAGATACAGTCTGTATTTGTTTGCCTTGAACCAGAAACAAGCACACTAAAATCAAGCACACATCATTGGAAACGTTCAAGGCCAGGTTGGTTGGGGCCTGGAGCAACCTGGTCTAGTGGAAGGTGTCCCTGCCCATGGCAGGGGGTTGGAATAGATGATGATCTTTAAAGTTCCCTTCCAACCCAAACCACTCTATGCTTCTAGGTTTCTAAAAAAGCAAAATTAACAATTCTGTATAAGCATTTTGCAATCTTGTGACTCCACTAAAAGCAACAAGCTACTGCAATCCAGCTAAGCACAACTATGTTAAAAGTACAGAACCACAAAGGGTACATGGAGACTTGGGGTATAGTTGCATGCAGAGGGTACATGAAAACATGTGTAAGC
Source organism: Ibycter americanus (assembly GCA_035590275.1). Classification (NCBI taxonomy): domain Eukaryota; kingdom Metazoa; phylum Chordata; class Aves; order Falconiformes; family Falconidae; genus Ibycter; species Ibycter americanus. Next base: position 49,079,416 of record JAVJGI010000064.1, read on the forward strand.
AGTAAAAGCTTACTTTACATCACAGAGAAAATAAAACACATGTGATTAACCCTCCCCATCAAAACTGAAACAAGAGGTGGAGAAAGGATGTATGTGGAAAAAAGGCTGTCTCTGAACAGTCTGAATTTAACCCAAACTGCCTGAGACAGCAAAAGAAAGAAGGGATGGGAGAAACATTCTCACCAGATAAAACATAACAACATGCAGACAATGTTGTATTATTCAATGATTTCAGTGCTCAGTACTGTTAGACAAAGAGGCACCTGGAATCTAAATTGTGGTCTGAGTTTTGTAGTGCTGACATAAAGCATTCCCTTCAGACAGCTCGGGTACCGCTTTCTGTTTCATAATCAGTAATGTGACCACTTGCACAGTATTTCCAGTTGAGAGCAGAAGCCACTGAAGGTAACTGAAAAGTGAAAAGTAAAAGTTGTGAAACTTTCCTGATAAAGCAGGTGCTACCAGTGCTGCCTTCGTCTCCTGAGCACTCCACTACTGAGATTAATAAACTGACAACAAGAAAAAAATTAAAGAGTGTGAAAGAGGCACTGTGAAGAGGCAGTGTAAGAGGGAACAGTGTTTTACAACAAGCTAAAGCTATGAGGTAAAGGCTGAACTAGAGAGTTACCAAAAAGTTGTTGTGGTTTTGGGGGCTTTTTGGTTGTGTTTATTTTTTGTTTTTGTGTGGGTTTTTTTCCTACCGGTATCAATGTAGATGAAATACCACTTTTAAAGAGAAAGAATTACAGGCTAATTCTGAAAGTCTCTAATGATTCTGCAGGCATCAATCTCAGCAAGACTCACTGCAAACCAGAAGAAAAAAAATATCATCATGTTCTCAGTTAATATTCTTGTGATGAAACTTGTCATCAAGTCCTGTCAGGTGTGTAATTTCAGAAAAGAAGAAAAATCGATCCTGAAGCAACTCTGGAATAGTCTCAGAACACAGCAATCCTGTCAGGATGTTTTCTAATATCTTAATGCTTGCCTATGACAAACCTATTTATGGAAAAGCTCCAATTAACTGCCAGGTGTCTCGCAACCTCCAAGAATAACAGTATTCACAAAGTAACCTTTTGTCATCAACATGAATACATATATATTCCCAGAGGTTTTATAAAAAAAAAAAGAAAAGAACCAAAGTTAGTAATGGCATAGGTAGTCTTCGCTGACAGGGAACACGCATAAAATCAGACAGTGAAAGAAAAACAGGCAGGTAAATGCCCACGTCTGTTTTTCAGGAGTGCCAGTATTATGACAATTCTTCTGTGAACATTCCAGGGAATTCCCTCCACATAAAGTGTTTGGTAAATTGGGACAATCTTAACCCATCGGAAATTACACATTTCAGGTACTGTTGTACCCAAGAACAAATTGATATGAAAACAGATAGACAAGGAACAGTATGGGGTCACTCTACACTAGAATTAAAAGTGTGTTATAATCCTGGGCAGTAAATCACACAGCAACGACTGGCCCAGGCTGAATAGGACCAACGTTTTTTATCTTGTAGTTCTTAGCAATAAATACCAAATTCAGAATGCCAAAATGAAGGTACAAATAGTAGCAGATGCTCTTACAGAAGCACCGGTTAAGAGCTGAGCTTCACTCTTAAATATTTTGTTTTGGCCAAAGTTAGCTCCAAACATTCAGTAAGCGAGAATCCCTTTTCTTTCTTTTTTTTTTTTTTTTTTTTTTTTTTTTTTTT
>JAVJGI010000064.1:49081223-49119198 GCA_035590275.1 Ibycter americanus
CCTTTTTTTTTTTTTTTTTTTTTTTTTTTTTTTTTTTTTTTTGTGACGTTTCAGCTTTTGGATAACTTGCATTTGTTTTTCAGGCCCCCCCCTCCACTTCTTCACGGCACCCATGTCAGCATTTTAGCAAAGCTGGGCAATGCGGATGAGGCCCCTTGTAAGCGCTGCAGAATGGCAGAGCACACACCGGCGCAGGCTCCCTGCTCTTTCCAGTCTCCCTTGCTCCCCACGGTGCTACAGCCAGCGATTACCCACCGAGTAACAGCCCCCTAGGTGTTGTAAACCTCAGTCCAGCCACGCCAACTCCTCGCAGAGCTCCAAACCAGAAGGCAATCTTTAACCAAATTCTGGGAGGGACTGGGCTGAGACTGCACGGTGGTACAACTACACCACACCTAGCTACTCCGGCTGGATTCCAGCAGAGAGGCATGACACTTCCAGAAGGCTGCAAACCAAAGGCATCACCCCAGAAGCTGGGACAACCGAGCAGCTGAAACCACGGCACGAGCCAGCGTTACAAGCAGCCCAGCTCCTCCGCCTGTGCGCCGTGCTTACAGCTCTCCGGGCAGGCGAGAACACCCTACTCTTCCAAGCACTTTTTTCAGCACCACAATGGCTAATTTTAAATGCTGGGAGATAAGCTCTGCCAGCTCTGCTATTTAAAGCGCAAGTTAAATATGTTTGACATTCCATACCCCAAATGACAACAAACCAGAATATTTAGAGAGGCAGCATGTCAGGCATTTATTTATTTATTTATCTGGCAGGCCTAAGTGCTGCACCTTTTCATTTATATGCAACTGTTTGCCCCCCGGGCATTGAGCTGTTAACACGTACAGAAAAGATTAAAATGAGCTTGCATGCTGGATGAAATATAAATTAAAACTCGAGTACTATCAGCCTTGAATCTGGGATTGTTTCTCAGGGTCTCACAAAAAGCAGAATTTCAAATGAGCCTCTATTTGTGACTTCAGGAAAGGCAAAATATATAATTTTTCAGCAACACAGTCAATATGAATTATAAGTAAGATGCCCCTGACTCTGGCCGTAAAATATGCTGTAGTAATACCATGAGTTGTGTACGCAGGGGTGGTTCAAATGAATAAAAGGCTTTAAAATGGGACATGTGAAAAGAAAGATGCTCACCTGCCTACCTCCCAGCATAAAGCAAATCAGGGGCTGGTGGGTATTTGATTGTCACTAACCCCCAGCGCTGCGTCACCGACACAAAGTGACCTAAACCCCATCCCCTAACAAGCCAAAGGGTTTTCTCTGCCACGGTGCAGTGGCATCCCCCGGGGGGGTCTGTCCACGTGACCCACCTGGTCTCGAGCGGGACGTTGCTGTTAAGCACCCAGCTGTCCTGGAGCTGCACGGACTCGGGGGTGGTGGCCAGGTCGTTAGGCGCTGGGGCGGGCGCGTGGATCTGGTTCCGGCGGTTTGTGAGCGAGTTCCTGTTGAGGGAGTTGGCAGAGGAATGATGATGGGACAGTGAATGGTTGTGAGGAGGAGGGAGAGGTGGCCTCAGCGTTGACTGGCTGTGATGATTTGAAGGGCCTAAAAACAGAAAAGAAAAATAAATCACAAATGTGTGTTGATGATACTACTCTCCTTGGCATTTTCAAGGGACGACTGCCTGGAAAAAAAGCCTGTCCCTGCAAACAGGAGACTGAGCCTGCATGCCTTTTGCACCTGTGGGCATTAAAACATGGTTAAATCGCATCAGTGATTATTAGAGATCAGAGATATAAACCAGCATTTCAAGGCTGCACAGTTGGGATGTTCATGAAGACGATATTTAGATTTAACAATATTTATTTATGAGTCGATTCTCCCTGGAGAAAGGCTCCTCTGTGGGGCAGCTAGGACAGCATCTAGCTTGACCGTTCCGTACATTACCCCAGAGGAACTTGTTCATCCCTGTTGCCATCAGGGACTTGAAGGAGATGAACCTTAATGAATTAAAAACAGCTTTTAAGAATATGGTCTTTAAGGGTTCTGTAAAACTTAATCAGAGCTCTCAATGTGCTTTCACTCACTGTGTTTCACCAATCAGGCTCAAACGAACAGTATTTGTGAAAGAAGATTAAACTCCAAATATGAAAAGGCAGCAACAATGCAATGATGATATCTTTCATGTTCTTCCATGTGATCAGGATTTTACCTGTATTTTTCTACTTAGCAATGCCACAAACACACACCAAGATCTGAAAATTATGCTACTCTTTCAGGCTCTTTCACTGAAAAATGACAGATGATGTCTTTTAGAGATAAAGGATATCAACTTTTCTCATTCTTTGAGTACTGACATGTTTGCATTGATAATGAAAATATTTTTTTTTCTAATCAATAAGGCAAGTGGATTAAAAAAAAAGCACATGAGAAAAAAACAGAATAAGCAGGTGTCATTCTAGCATAGTCACTTTTCTAAACTTAAATGCAGAATGGTAAATAAGTTTAACTCCAATTCCACATGTTGCAATAATTTACTTCTAACAAAAATAGCTAAAGAGATTAAAGAAAACAAATACTGTGTGTTATGAACCGCATACTTTAGTCATTATATCGAACAGTAGTTTTCTAGTGAACAATAATCAGAAAAAGTAATATTAGCAAAATTATAATTATAATGATGTATGCTTGTTTTTAGAAACTGAAGCACATTCTGTAGTTAATGAATCAAATAATAAAAGAAAACATCACAGGGGAAAACCATTTGCAGCAAGACTGATCTATTTTCATATGAAAAAATGAGGTATAGAAAAACTGCTGAACTAATTAATTAACTATAGGTTAATTAAGGACAATATTAAAAAAAATCACAAAAAAAACCCCAAACACCAAAGAAAGAAACCCCAACAATAAAAAAAAACCAACACAAAACATCCAAAGCCAACCCCCCCGAACCGTTCAAGGGGGTTAATCCCAACTGAGAATCAGCCAGGAACAGAAATCGGTGTGTCGCTTCAGGCTTTTGAATATTAAAGTTCTGATCAAAACACCTTCTGCGATCAGAGGGATATCACGTTAAGCTGTCCAAGAGAGGAGAAGTAACCAGTCTCCTTTCTTTTGCAGAGGGAAACCCCACGCCATCGCCGGTGAAAGCCTGGCAGCCGGAGGGGCAGACTGGCTTGCCCCCCCCGTCCCTGCCTGCTCCCCAGCGCCCGGCCGGGCTCTGCCGACCCGCGTACACGCGGGGCGTAGGGACAGGCTTCACGGGGGGCTGCGCAGCGCTGCGTTTACGGTTGGACTCAATGGTCTTAAAGGTCTTTCCCAACCTAAATGACTCCATGATTCTATGCAATATACCTGGGACTGGCTCCTCTCCTGGCACTGCTCTGCTGACTGCTCACTCCAGGGAAAAGTACTGAAAACACCTGCCCCTAACACCACTACAACCCGGGAACAGGAGGGGAACGGGCTTTTTTGTAGAGATCATTAATTTTCTTACGCGTTTCTGTGGGCCTGGGGAAGGACAGGCCAACGAAGAGACAGACAGGTTTACTGGGACTTGTGCAAGGGAAGTAGAAGTTGTCCTGTGACAAGAAACTTTAAGAAATGAATTACAATAAATTCTGCATCCTTCACGTGTTGCTTTAAATCTGCACAGAAGTTTCTTTTATCTGTTTAGAATGTCTGTTGCCTGAATGCTCACCCTACGGTAGTGCCAACTGCTTTAAATACAAAGTCACCTTCCGTGAACGCATCCTAAATTTTTGGGCCATATGTGCTGCTCTCCTTGCTATCCTTGCCTCGGCTATGTCTTACCTAAGCTTGAAAGAGACTTTAACGCAGAAGATTTTACATCTAACAGCCCCTTTTGGACTTCCTAGAACATCAGATGCCTGCTCCACACTAGGTGCTGTGCCATTCCCCAATAGCACGTGCAGTAAGACACAGCAGGAAGAAAATGTGTTTGGACAATATCCACACGCGTAGAAGCTTAAGTGGAATTACTCTCCTGTCTGTGTTCTGGCTTTAAACAAAGCATGTTTGCATTTCAATAAGTGGATATTTATGAGTTATAAAGTACAAACGTGTGCCCCTGTGTTAAAAATTACTTCAAAAGATTCACGTGGTTCGTATTTTCTCAACTTACTTTGGATGTAGCTTTTCCCTTTGCAGGAAAAATGTGGAAAAGTCATACCCACATAAACAAAAAGGTTTTGCTCCAAGAGACGCAGTAGTGCCAGCTAAATAAAGACTCTGAATCTTGCAGCCACAAAATCACAGAGGCTGTTCTTAGAAGGGAGCCAACTGCACATCAATAAGAATGAACAGAATTTCTATAAGGTTAAGAAAGCAAGAACCGAATTCAAGTTCCCACAAATTAATTTAATCTGCCTCGAGACTCAGCTCCCACACAGCAAATAAAATGTACTGCACAAAGTAAGCTGTGCAGAAGTAACTGAACATATACCTCAGCTGCAAAACCTCAGAAATCTGGCGTAAGATGAATGTAGCATTTAATATAGAATGATAAAACAAATACCAATATCAACATTATATAGATATTATACAGTTTATATTAAAACATATAAAAACTTATATATATGAAAAGTACTAACGAGGGAGCATGCACACACACTCGTGTGTATATATGAGAAACATAAAAAAAGCTTAATATGCTGCTTCTTCATAAACCTGTTTAAATTAATCAAAAGCAGAAGCTGAACACTATTGAACTTGCCAGGGATATAAAATTGGATTCACATCTGAACATCTGAGCACCTCTTTATGAGCATCTTTGCCTAAATTAAAACTTCAACAGCAGTACCTGCAAATCTGCTGTGCTCTGAAGTTCAGAAAAGTAAATCACTTGTCCCGTAATAAAGGATCAGCAGCCTACAGGACTGGCACAACGTCTCTTATGACATGACATGCTCTGCAGCCTCTGGCAAATTGCTTCACTATTTAGAAGCTTAGACACAGTAAGTGTTTTGATGGAGTACATCTGGCTTTTTGAATAGGGAAAGAGATTTGATTTTTGACACAGCGGTTGCCACTATTGGTTTGGGGAAAATACTGAGGAAATTACGCCTCTTCTCAATGATTCCATGAATCAGGGGTTTCACCAGAATACCTCATACAATCTCAAACATTTAGGATTTAAGGAAAATCTCTTAAAATCACAATGACAATCAGAGAACTGGGAACCTGAAATACTGGTACCCTCCATATTTTGGCTTTTTTCTTACTTTTTAAATTCTGACTTTAATTCACCAATAGACAAACATGCCTAATTGTAACGAATCTCAGTACACATTGATTGTGCTGAGCACTTCTGAAAAATCAGGGCCTGATGACCTGATCATCACATGTGATTCTTCAAGAGATCTTACTGCAGTCAAGAGTATCAGCAATGTTCATTTCACATTAGAAGCTGCATGAGGATAAACTATGTTCTAATTAAGTAAACTGAGAATACAAAGTCTGATCTACATGTCTTTGAAGTAATCATAAGCTATCCAATTGACTTATTTGGGTTTAATCAGAAGCAAAATGTTAAAAAAAGAAAAAAAAGTTTTGCTCTGTTCATTCTTTTATCCAGTGAAACAATTAAACAAATTAGGCTAGCAGAGAGGCAAAATTCAGCTAAAACAAAATGCAACATAGCACTTGACTCCTTAAAAACAAACAAAACCAAACAAAACCAACCCAGAGCAAAATTGTCACTACATTCTTCTCTTCTTTTGCATACACAAGAGAGCGTAAAGGACGTGCAGCCCAAAGTAGAGCCCCGTGGCTGGTGCCCTGCTGTGCACACCGCAGGGTACCAGCAGGGTGCCATGGGCAGCGCTGTGTGATGGGCAGCTGCTGCCGATCCTTTGGGAGCCCGTGCTGCTGCATCGTAACAGAACATTATTCTGGCACGAGCCTGGCAACCTCAAGGATCAGGGGAAGCCACTGGAGGCCACAGCTTTACAGGTACAACAGTGATGGCTGTGTGCTCCTGAGCACACGCTTCCAACCATCACTTCTCAGCTGTTTTTGCAGTTCAAATGTTGCCCGAAATACACAGTGAAACTTCAGATCTGCTTTAACGTGGTCAAACTATTTCTCAAAGTTCTTCCAAGGCTTTGGTACACTCACTTAACACATGCACTAAATCCCAGCAACACAACGATCTAGGAAAACAAGTTAATCTCCCACCTCAGAGATAAAATTCAAAGCAGAATCAGCAGCATGTCTAATCTAAGCAAAGCAATCGCTTCCCTGCATCCCAGTTCTTTGTCAATACCACCTCAAAAAAGTAATGTAGATTGTATCTTAGTTGTGCTGAATTATCCTCTGTGCCATGATTAAATGCAACAGAGACATACAAACACCTCCTCATCAATCCTTTTCACAAAAGAACTGGAAGAAAAAACCCAAACATATATTATTTTTCTGAAATGAACAATGATGCAGCTATTTCCTTATAATTCTAAACAATACAAACACTGAACACAAAAAGATAACAAAACTGATGTGCTAAAAGAAAAAATGAATTAAGTAAACCCACAGAAAATCAGTGCTAACCAGCTTTCAGCATTCCTAGTTCTTTATTCAAATAACTCTACCACACTGGTTTCTCAAGGAAACCACATCACCTGCTATCACAATGAGTAACAGGTTTTGCACAGAACCAAAGGGCCACCTTCCAAGCTAAATTCATCTTCAAAGGCAGATCACATTACTCAGAGTCAGGGAGAAAAGAAAGCACTGAAACACCCAGGAATATAATGCAGCATCACCAGGAGCCACCATCTCCATGGGCAGCCATCCCCCTGGGATTCCAGCCTTCATTTGAGTTTGGCGGGGTGGGACCAGGGCGCCTTCCCAGCAATACAGATTCTGGTTTACGCTATGTCTGCTTCAGCTCTTCTGTTCGTCTGCTTTAATTCTCTACATTATTTTGTGTAAGGCCATAGTTAAAAGGAATCTAAATGTTCTGAAAATGTTTTCAACATATGCTGTAAAGAAGCAAGTTATCTCACTCATAACTGTGGATATAATTAACTCTCTCTCTTGTTGTCGTAAACCCAAAACATTTGCCAGGTGTTCCTTCTTTTGTCCACATGTTTTTACAGTGTTTGAGGCAAGAATAGGTCGAATGACTGGCTGTCATCCCGGACTGTACATTTCGAACTGAAAATTCAGTAAATGTGTGGTATAAAATTGTAAGTCACTTATCAGCCTCTGCCAGCGCACTGCAGCCATCTCCTCAGCACAACATTAGAGTAGAAAATTAAATGTTGCTGTGTCAAAAAAGAAACAACAAAGCAACCACACAAAAAATACCCCATTGCTTACCCACAATATCCAGATAATCACAGAAAAGGCGAAAGGTGGTTTCATGGATAAAGTCTAGGACTTTGTCATAGTTCCTATATCCTACTCTGACTGAGCCAACCCTTGAGCTATTGTGGACGAATCACTTGTTATCTATAAGCGTCTTTATCCATATCCTTGGCGGGAGTGCTGAAGGTAAATTACCCTACCACTTACAAGGCAATCAGATACTACTGCGGTAGGAGCCAGTACAATGCTTTTGTCTGCGGCTCCCAGCCTGTGGGGCACGAGTTCATCGCATGGGAGGCAGCAGCAGCAGCAACCAAATTAACTCTGCCATAGCTGAGTTGTTGCTGTGTACACACAGCATGATTGCTGCTGCGTCATGCTCCCAAAACCAGAGGTGCTGAGATGCTCTGTGCAGATGTCCAAGTGCAGCTAGAAAGAATCAGCCCACTTGGAACAGCAACGTCAGCTTGTTCCCAGCGGTGCTGGAGCCGAAGAAATGGCAGATTGGGTCTTTGTGCCGGATGGGTTGGTTGGTTGTGAAAACGTGGTGTGCATACTCATGCAAGTGAAGGCAAAGAATTAGGACCCTTCACCAGGAGTCTAACCTGAGGCATTACGGTCATATAACCGATTTTGTGAAGTGAGGGTCACCTACAAAAAGGAGGTTAAAACCCACTGCCCTATAAAATAGCATGTACTAATTTTATTTGCTGAAATACATCACTTATCACACTGCATGAGGTGCGCTGGCTGCATAAAATAATGGCTAGTCAATGGCAAAACACAGCGCTTTAATAATAACGCTTTATGTGTCCTGTGATACTTTTACATACTTATATATATAAATGTAGGCATACTATTTCCATTTTTAGATATCATAAAAATGAGTCACAGAGAAGTTAAAGAAAAGAGTTTTCTTTCCAACTGAAAAACAATCCATGCATTTCACATCCTTTCCAATCAGTGTTTTCATTTACTTTTCCAATAATGAAATAGATATAAAACATATTTCAGAGCGACTAAGGGTTTATTTATCTTCTTCAGCTTAGATATATGCCTTTTGTCTGAAGAAGGCACTGCTGTAAGAAGAACTAAAAAGAAAAGCATACACACATATTTCTAAGCAATGAAATTCATTATTACGGCCATCATCACCACGGAACGTTTTAGTGCAGAATGCTAAAAGTTACTCTGCAGAATGGGAAAGAGTTGAACCCTATCTAGAGACTTACACAAATCCTCTCCAAAGCTTACACAACTTGACACGCTGAGAATCACACTGAAGAGAAAGCAAAGCCATACATTTTTCTGAACAACATACAGAAACTTCTCAACAGCAATATTTAGGCCAGCACTGTAAGCCTGGCGACATCTTCCCGAATGGAGGACAGCTTGAAAACTGCTGCTTCCCTGGGTGGTCCGAGGGAGAGCCTGAACATTTTCATAGTGACATAAGAATAATTGTACTGCAATTTCCACTTCATTGTGAGTCTGGAGTCAGGTGCAATAGAAAGTCATCCCCACAGCTATTACAGCCGTACTTTGGATTTTACATAGCCCAGGCAGCTAGCATGCAAAGCCGTCTTCCAAGGCAGCAAAAGAAATGCTAGTCACAGGTATTTCAACGCAACACATTATCTTGAATATTTCAGAAATGTCACAGAACATTACACATAGTCCAAAACAATATTGTTGTTGTTGTTGTTGTTTGTTAAACCTGACCTCAAAAAAAATTTATATGAGTGTCTCAAAATAAATTACTGAAAGTAACTGTGTCAGAGAGAACACCTAATAGGAGACAGATCTCAGCAATGCCAGGGTGAGCTTTTTAATAAATCAGCCTTCCAGGTACTGCAGATCCTTTAAGAAGGAAAGGTCTATCAGCAGAGTAACGATTTTGAATCCTTCTGTTGTTCTAAGAGTCTGTAATGTCAGGTTTCACCACTGCGAAGTTTGGCAGCTGAACTGTTAATGAAACTAAATATATTGAACATGGCTTTCAGCATCAAGTAATTTCTCTGTTTCTCAGGCAGTATTATCATCACTTCCCACCAGCACTAACTTTTGTCAACTGCTGAATTTTTTTTCTTGTTCCATCTTATACCACTGCCTGGGGATGATTCACTGCAATGCATACTGCACACCAATGTACGTTTTTTTCAGCTCAACAGCAGTATCAACAAAAATACACTAGCTTTCTTGTTTAAAAGGAAAAAAAAAGTTCTATCTTACTACAATGGTCTTCCATGGGTTTGTAGGGTTAAAGCATTTTTTTCAGATTACTCCCTCAGTCCAAAGGAAGCATGAAAATAATAATTAAATATGGTTTCTCCTTTAGGCCAAACCACCTCATAATCAAACGGCAGAAATAAACACTGATCTATAAGAATCGTTAACATGAAGACTTACTGACATATACCAGTAATTACAAGGTTCCTGGAGGAGCTTCCTGGGACAATTCAATTTCAGAGCTCCTGGGAAGCCAGTTATTTACTAGTTGGACCATCTGTTTCCCAACATGTAGAACAGGTAAAAATAATTTGTGTAGGCTATATGGAAAAAGCAAGAGGAATGTTGCATAATGCTGTAGTAAAGAAAAGCAAATGTGATGCAATGTATATATTGCATTGAATCAGACTTTTTAAGAGGTTATATCTCTTTTTAAAAGCAGGCAAGATACAAATAAGTACAACAAAGAAACAACTATTTGTCTGCCTCCAGCGTACCGCAAGCTGCAATACTACATGACTGGTATTTCTTCCAGAGGCAGTGGAATTTGGTTTGAATTCTTTATTGGCTGCTATCAGACAAAAAAAGAGTCACAAACCATTCAAATAAGAAGCCCTGTCGAAGTCGCCTGATTTTTCAAGGTACCAGAGAGGTTAACTTCGGCTACCACAAACAACAGGTTCTGCTATTGGGAAGATGGATCCATGGGTTAACGAGTAAAAATACAGGATATCATAAGGCGGTGTATGAAAGCCCTCCCACAGTTTATCACTCGGCAGCAAATGAGCCAACATTAAGCCAGCAGATCTTATAAAAGTTTTAGAGTTTTTAATGTAGGAAGGGAAAAAAAAAAACAAACCCAAACAACAGCCATACCCCACTCCGTCACACACGATAAAACAGAAAAATCAATACAGGAGCGTTTCAGCTCTGGAAGGGATCGGTCTTTGCCCCTGGGTGCCGCAGCTGGGCTAGAACTTCTCAAAACGCGATGTCTGACGTGACCGGCTGTCAGGGGTTGACCCCAGCCCCCCCCCCGACAGCCTGGGTGGGCGCCTGGCACACCACTGTCCCGCACACCCACCGCGGCAGCTAAGGGCAAGGCAGGCCGCCGGGGTGGCAGCGGGCGCTGCTCGGGGGTCGAGGGCTCCGGCTGCGGGGCAGAGCGAGCCCAGGCAGCGCGGCGTGGGGGCACACCTCGCACGCCGACCCCACGCCGGCTCCTGCGAGCGCCTGAGGGGCAAGGTGTGCTGCCTGGGGCACAGCCCCTGGCCAACAGCCAAACCCCGTTCAGACTGCGGCGGGCTTTTGGTCAGCTCAGAGACCAGGGAAACGAACAGCCTAACGCCGTCGTGGTGCGGCACCCACCGCGTTTACGCTGTCCAGCCATCCTCTCAACAGCACTGCATCACGTACTTAACTACCGCTGCATTCACCATGAACGAATTTACTGCAAGCTAGAACGCTCTCTAGCAAAGAAATGAAGCAGCTCACTGAAAACTTTGACTAGCGGGAGAAGACAAAGTGTTGTCTTATCTAAATAGCATTACTAACATCTTGCCGAAACTTAATCCTCAAGCGGTTAAACCTCAGTGCGACTCTATCATGTGAGCTTGAAGAGACTCTCAGATAAAGGTTTGGTTTTGGGTTTTTTTTTTTCCCCCCTCTCTTTTTTTTTTTGTGTAATACCATACACTGTCTAATCACTTACAATCAGTGAAAAAGGAAACACTGTCACTACTCATGCCCTGGGACCCTATGGCTCGCTTGTCTGACATCCTCTGCCCAGTTTACCCAGCCCGCCTCGGATACCATGATTACTATGCAACTATAAGCTTTGGGCTGCCACTTTAAATATGCACCGTTCTTACTTCTCCAGCATGCAGAAGGCAATTGCATTTACAACCTGAAGAGACTGTGTAATCATACTGGCAGACACCAAACACTGACATGCTCCCACATTACCAGAACAAACAGAACGCAGGGACCGTAATGTCTTTCGGCAATGCCTCTTGTTCCCAGTGTCAAGGGGAGAGCAAATAGCACAGTCCTACCCATTATCTATATGGCATACGTTTTTGAAAGCACAGCTTCACCCCAGGTACTCAGATCAGCATCATCTTTACCTGTCCTTCTTTGTCTCAAGGCCATGATTTTATTTTTCTGAAAAGATCAGCAATGCAAAGAGACTTAAGTAAAGAGCCACAGAAACAAGGTCTTATTCGAGCAATGAGGGAATAGATTCCATTTTCTATTTAAGGTATAAAAGTAGCTGTGATAATTGAATTAGATAGTGTTTCTTCCTTCAGAATGTCTGAGACCGCTACAGTACTAAGATGAGTTTAGTACTGTGAAAGAAAGAGAGAAAACAGCTCTTAGGTGCAATGCTGTATTCATAATAACAATAGTGGCAATATTAAAGAAGAATTTAAAAACAGGGAAAGAGGATGACCCCAATATTTTATCCAACTAAAGTCACAGGATACTAGAGAGCAGTTAAATACCAAGATTGCAGTTTGGCTAAAACCTCTGGGTAAACATCTGCCACCTTGCAAAAATTGCTAACAGCTTTTTCTAATGATGAGAAGTAATAAAAACCTACGTTTGAAACCTCTGCTTTAAAATGTGTGTGGATTGCTGGAATCCTTTGACCAGAAAAGGTTCATGGCAGTTACAGCTGTAATGCGACAGATAAATTTCAGAAAACCCACAGACCAAGGGCCAAAACTGTTTAACACTGAAGATGACTTGTGAAATCATGACAGAGAAGAAAAGGAGATGAAGAGGATTCTGAAGCCCATCAGAGAATTCTGCTTCTTTGAGACACAGGGGCAAGGAAAGAGTCTGCAGAAAGGAAGAGAAAAAGGCACTAAATAAATACGTCCTATGGGCTCTTAAAGCGGCGTGATAGTAGTCTTCCACATAAAAAGGAAGCCTCTTGATGATTATGTGTGTTATATGTAAAGGTTATAAGCAAAACACCAAGTAATTTGGCACAATACAAACAGATCAGTAGATGAGAACAGAAGGTCCTAGACCACCTCTTCTACATAATATGCTGTTTGGATAGCATGGGGTGGTAAATTTGGGCTAGATTTAGTCTGATACACCTGGATCAAGAGTCTCCACTATCCATGTGCTTTGAAGCAGTCTCATGGACCGGTCATTGTTTCCACCTCTCATGTCGCCACTAGAAAAGGGAGCCCATTTGCATCAATTCAGCAAGACACTAATAACTTAGTAGGTATTAAGTTGTAATTCTGTATTTGAAAAAGATTCGTTTGGATTGATATCACAACTATGACACAGAATGACAGTCTTCTTATTTCTAAATTAATATGCAAGAAAAATCTGTGCTAAGTCTTCATAGCTATCTATAGAGACATGCTCAACATGCCAAGGCTTTTCTGCAAGAACCTTTTATCAACCACATTTTCCAAGGAACATTCAGAAATAGAGAAGAAGTCAAGCTTAAGAAATTCCAAAGCCAAGAGGATATTTTTTTTCTAAGCATCTCTAGTATTTTAAGTGAAAGTTATTTTCATTATATTATTACCAGTAAATTACAGCTATCTATAGTTTTAGGTAGTGGGATACTTATTAGGTGTTGTCCCTACTTAACATGGAGTGAACCAAAATAAAATTACTTTTGAAAATAAACCTTATCTAGCTAAATTGTTGCTGTTAGGTAGCTGTGACTGTCCATGCCAGTAACATTTATCTTACCAGTTTTTTAAAAAAATTAATTAAGATATCAGTTCATTTTTAGTAATTTTCTTGCTACTGGTATGTGTGAAAGATTTTAATTTACACTCATTTATCAACTCAGACAACTTCACTAATGAGGAAATTTATTCTGATAACAAAAAATCAAACTGCACCTTCAGAAAGGTATCACAGGTGGGTACATGCATATGGCACCTGGATCAGGAATAAGCATGACCTTTCATCAAACACAACTCTCAAAAATTATGGTTATCTTTGACACAGGCAGGAAGGCATATGGATGCCCAGATAGCAAAGATTTTATTTTAAGTGAGTGTTTCTGAAAGAAACATTCACAAACATGGGAAGGCAGAAGAGACGTTAAACTGAACAGTAAAACAGTGGGGATCGTAAAATTGAGTAGCTTTGTACTCTGGCAACACAGACTATGGAGGTTTTATCTGTCAAAACTGCTTGCAAGTCAGTTACATACACTGAATCAATCAATGAGAACAACCACAATGCAGTAACAATGACAATACTTAGCATTCTCTAAAATGTCTGCCCTGTGTTCTTTTTAAGGTGCTCCCTAAACGAAGCCTCATAAGGTAAGGGTGGTAACAGAATTTTACAGGCACACAAACAGAACCACAGAGAGCAATGAATTAATACTGAATCGTGTGACCGAACCTTCATCCCCCGGTCTCCACCTGGTCTTTTTTCTTCCTCATCCAGCACAATCACTTCTCCAGGCACAACAAATTAAAACACATGAAAACTAATTCCAGTGGGGGCTAACAGAAAGTTACCCATGTTTAACTATTATCTCATACATGTTTGGTTTGTGGTTTTTTTCATGCAGAATATTTGAATAACGTATTTCAGTAAGCAGAAACAAATGGGGCAACTTCTACACTGGTTAAAGATCTAGAAACATAGCATTGTTCTGCCTGAACTTTTAGCTAGCTGTTAAAAAACAACAAAAAAATCCAACCAAAAAACCCCACAGCTGATCACAGATTTTCCAAATGATACATAACATGAGGCCTACCCACTGGAAAGGATTACATTTTTCAGCTAATGTCTAATTAGTATAGTTTAACAGAAATGTAAGAGCAAAAGCTGCTCTCTACAGGGCATGCAAGTCAATCATCGTTAACGCTTAAAGACTGTTCCATGCATATTTTCTGCATCATAAAAAAAGTAGTCTGGAATAAAACCCAAACTACACATCTGTGTAGGATGCTGATAGACATCTTGATAAGGTTTCACTATTTCAATTTACTTGCATATTGTTTGATACAAGCTTAGGGAGATATGGCAAGCTGTGCCACGAACGGAAGGGAAGAGAACTAATTCTCTGTTGCTGTATGTTGTCTTTTTATTAACTGAGACTCCACAAAACTCTGAATTTATGAAATACTCAAGCAAAAATTATTAAATTATTCATCAGTGATAAGACAATTAAGAAGCAAACTAAGGAACAAGTGGAAGCTCGGTCCTGAGGGAGAACAGCTGGTCCTCTCATTAAAAATATGTTTTGGCAGCAAAATACCCTCTGAACAGAGGGAACCTACTGCTAAAGCAGCCTCAGAGTCAAATTTAGGAGCAAGTGACAAAGACAGACTCGTGTGAAGAGTAAGGTGGGTACGCTCTGCGTACCACTGTGTGGCTGGTGCGAGCTGCACACCCACTGCTTTTGGCAAAAAGGTGCCGTGGCTTTATGGCACTTTGGAGCCACAGCATCAGACGGTCGCCACCTCAGCCACCGGGCAACTTTGCGCTGCTGTGCCAAACTACAACGCAATTAGCTTAAAACTCAAGGGAAGATGTTATTTGTACCAAATAAGCCCTTAGCTGAGCACGGAATCTAGCAGCGAGGATGGTGTCACTGAATCACCCTGCGCCCCTGCTTCACATTTCTTGTTTATCAAAAAGCAAAGCACACTGCAGACCCTAAAGGGGCGTTGGGTTGGTAAATACAAGAAAGTTTCATGAGCAGCCTGAGATCCTCTCAGGAGCAGGTGCTGTGGAAATGCGGCCCACGAGCATCGCCCATCTGCACCGTGGACAGCCGCCCGTGGTCAGGAGGGGACATTCCGCCTTCGCGGTTGTGGTGGTGCAGGTGCTACCGGAAAGAAAAAGGAACTGTATGACGTTAGTGACACGGAAAGCCTTCCAGAGGTGGAAAAGACATGAGAAAGGAATAAAAAAGGGCAGAGAAAGACAGCACTTTGGCGCAATGCCTCTTACGGAGTGAAACAGCACGCGCCAATACAGCACCGCTCTGCTCTAACAGACTGGCTCATAGTGCCCAGCTCTGAGGGTGTCCGAAAAACTCATCATCAAATACCACTGCTGCATTCCTTCTCATCCCTCTCTTTCTGCTACCTACTATCTTTAGCTTGTGGTTTTTTTCCATACCTTCCTTTTGTAGTTTTTATTTCTTTTCCTTTCCTGCCACCTCTACAATAGTTCAGAAGGTTTACCCCTCGGCTCATCGTCTTTTACAATGTATCCTCCAAGAAAATCCATCTTAAACTCCTACTAAAAAAAAAAAAGAAGCAAACAAGGAACCATGTCTCACAGTACCACAAAGGACTTCTTATAATCCTATTGCTGAAATACATAATTAGTTGCAAGTATGATTTATGTTCTTTAAAGACAGTATCCTTAAACATGTGTACAGCAAAGAAATCCCTTTCTGTAGCATCTGCTGAAATATGAAATTCCCACTCACTGGCACACCTTGTTCTACACGTTTGAGAAACTTTTGCAAATAACATAAAGGTCCACAGCTTTCTTGGTGAGACAGAAATGCAAAATCAGATACTTTGTCTTCATTTCATACAATCTTACTTCCAAGTTAGATAAAAAACTGCTCCGAATTTTCCTTCCTAAATGCCATCCTCTTCTTTCCCTTATTTCCCTATGTGTGTGTGAAATACACACACATTACAGCTGAACGCAGAAAGACACAACAGTATTTTCCTAATCAAATAATTCTGCTTAAAATTGTTCCTCTAATTCTTGCATAAGATTCTAACATCTTGCATAACAGGCAGGAATTCTGACACCCCTGCATAGCACCAAATTACTCTCAGCCTGTTTCAAAACCTGATTCATCATCTAAAATACAATTCCCACTCCAATCCTTCTGTACCTATTTGTTCACTTGGGTCAGCTGGCAAAATAAACATTTTAGCCTTTCCTACTGCTCCAGACACGTCATACCGAAGTGGGTTTTGCATAAAAGGAAATGGCATGCTGTCATCTTTGTAATCTAAAAACCCCTTTGTTTCTAGGGTCTTAGCTATAAATACTTCAGATGATGCTCTAGACAGGAACTCAAGTGATGCAGATTCCAGCTCTTCACATGAACAGCAGGGAGAGTTACAGGTTCAGTTGGTGTCAGTCCTATATTAATTCACCCTAGATGATCAACGAGAAAAGAAACATAGGCAAAGTAGAATCTCTGAAGTGATGGAATTGATACATATCAAGTTAACCATGCATTAGGTACACACAGTTATCCGGGCATGTACAGGTGCTGGGTATTCAGGAATGCACGGGACCACACCTTGATGATATAGAAAAATGATCCCCCGATAGACAGAAATGATCCCTACCTGGCTCAGGAACTAATGTGGAGCCGGTGGAGCAAATCAATCCCGCTGGCCCTGAGCCAGGGAGTCACAGGGACCCTGCCGGGAGGGGGGCAGCGGGGTGGCACAGCCAGCCGAGCAGCCCCCTGCCAAGGAGCCGGCGGCTGCGCCTTCCTCGGGCGAGAGGCAGCGGCAAGGAGATGGGCAACCACGAGAGCAGAGCAGGCGAGCTGGAAAAGGAGGGAAAGGAAAAGGCGCCGTGCTCCTCCGGACAGTCTGCATCTCCCTTCAGGCAAGACGCGGGGTAAATTAAAACGGAGGAAACAGGCAGGAGAGCTGTCAAGGACGGGACACGGGAACTGTGTAAGCAGGAGGAATGCGGTATTGAGCAGCCTAAGCTGTGCTACACCCTTCAGGCACAGCTATACAGCTCTACTGCAGCGCGCGAACATACCTACACCTGTGATTACGCACAAATACACACCCGTCTTTTTTTGATTAGTGCTACAAATGTGCAGCAGTTTGTGTAATGTACACCTTTTCCCTTAGTCCTAGTAATACCGCCCTGTTGCCAAACTCAAAGACGTTACTGGTAAGCCCTATGACATCTACTTCTTAAACCTCATTACTATTTCAGAGGGTTTTAAAAATAGGGAGACAATAGCTATACACCTGTGGAACAGTAAATCAAAAAAATACCTTCACGGACTCATCATCATTCTTTCAATATTGTAGCTTCTGCAAAACTAAATTATTTCTCTTTCTCAAGAAGATGCAGTTCTTGCAAAAAAATCTTCCGCCAAGAAAAAAAACCCACAAACCAACCTATGATCTTAAGCCATGTTAAAGAAATTATTTTAATCCCACCACTTAGACATACTGTTTGAAGGGTGAACATCACTAAGAGCAAAGACTGATAAAAGAATTATTTTAACCCCAATACTTCAAGATACCATCTTTGGAGTCAACCCTATTCAAAGCAAGTAATGACAAGACAAAATTGATACTTCTATATATTCTATACTCTTAAAAAAAATAGATTGTTCTTTCCTAAGCTAACACAAACAGATCTGTCTCTTCTTTATGCATTAACAATTAATATGGATCCTGCTTATAGACATCTGTAATGCTTTGGGCTGTATTTATGGTGTGATAACTGTGTCGTTTTGAGACACAGTGCACCAAGATGATAGACACAGCTGAACCATTCACTCACGCTCCTATCTAAGGGACAATGCTGTTATCTTGTTACAAAATACTGCCTCCAGCAATGAAAAGTTTCATAAATCTTTTTCTACCAGTGTTGTCAGCTTCTATTTTTGCCTGTGGCTGAATGTGATTATAATCTGTTTTCACTGTACAGGAAAACAAAGTGATCTAGAATATAATGACTGGGGAACATTTTGGAGCCCTCCTGAGCTGCAGGATATTTCCAGCTGCTAGCATAGCTGATAACGGACTTAATAGAGCTAATGATTTCTAATACTACTAACACAAGGCTATTTTCACAGTGGGTAAATAATGACTCTTTTGTTTTGGAAATAGTTAAGGAGTCATGTAGATGTTTGATAAGTACACGATACAGTATAAATGCAGCAATATTTGGGTAACTAATGGTAGATTACACCATAGCTAGAAGATAATATACTTTTTTGTTTCCTTTTAAGAACTTAAAAGTTTATAACCCTGTTAACACCACTGTGACAGCAAGGAGATTTCACTGTAAACAATTACAAGTAATGTTTTAATCTAAACATAAAAATGCATCCATTTGTTTCACTGCACTGCATCTTTGTTTTTATGTTGGTAATTAATATTATGAATCTTCACTAGAAATAAAATAAAAACTAATTGGATAGTAAAAGGAATTTTATTGAGGGTTGAACACAAAAACTGCATTGATGGGGCAAACTATGAATACTATATATGCCTCCAATATTTCACTTAATCATGACTGTATGTTTCTGATGAGGATTAACACCATTTACCTGGTTTCCTCCTTTCCTGGTGCGTAATCTGTGTTCCCCATTCAAAGGCATGTGTTCCCACCAGGGAGAACTCCATTCCTTAGGCTAGAAGATGCCTTTCAGTTTGTTGTTTGTATGAAATTATATGCAAAAAAACTTCCTATAGTCAAAATGTATTTCTTCTCCCCTCTTCTTCTCTCCAGAAGTTACATACCTATATAAGCTGCACATACAAATCTGTTTTTCCTTAAAGACATTTGAACATTATTTCGTATTAAGGTCATGGTAGCTATAAGGACCCTCTAGGACGTCTATCCTCCTTGCTTCAGTGTTCTGCAAACCCAGTGTTTCATGCCCCTCACCCTTACCCCTGACTCCTTCCCTTCCAGCATTCCCTGCCCCACGCTTGCTTCTCTGCTTAGAGCCTCCAGCCCTTCGGTGGCCCTGCTGCTGCTGCGCGGGGCCAGCGGCCGGGGCCAGGCTCTGCCGCGGGGAAGTGCAGGCAGCAGCCAGGAGCTGTGCCAGCGGCGAGGGGGCTCCCCGCGGGAAGGGTGGCGAAGGGGCACGGTGCGAGGGGCAGCGGATGGGGAGGAAGGGGCACCAGCTGGGCAGCAGAACGCGCGGCCGAATCCCGCAGTGCTGCAAGCGCGGCTGCTCGCAGGCAGTCAGCAAACGGGATTCCCTACGTGGGATTGCGCTTCAGTGTGCTCTGTGATCCTGTATCACCCGGAATGGACAGTATCAAGCTGCTTACAATCCAAACTTCTCAACAAGCTGACAGAGGATTAATTATAAACCTGATGAAGGAAATACAGTAAGTTTTAAATAAAATAATTCAAGCTAGACAGAGCTCCTAAAGACAAAATGGAAGAAATAAAAGGATTTATGGCATGACTAGAGGATAATAAATGGTGTAACACAACAAAGCAATATCTACCCATTACAAACTTTACAAATTTTAGAAAAGCATACGATGACCCCCATTGTGATTCATTTTCACATATCCTGAAATATCACAGGAAGCAAGCAAAAATAATTAAATTTACCAAACTGTATTTCAAGGCACGACTTCTACGGTTAAATGAAATGCAAACTTAAGCAAAGAGTCTAATACAGCTGCTGGTGTCAAACTGAGAATGCAATCGCTTCTCTTGTTTGTCACTGCCGTTGTTTCATTATGAGAAGAAATTGTAGACTGGAACAACAGAAATATTTCATGGTCTAAGAGTTAATAGCAGATTTTGTTTGTGCTGGTGATACAGCAGTTCTCAGTAACAGGTCAAACATGCAAGGAACACCACGAGATTGTTCCACAACACAAATAAATCAGGTTAAACATTATGGAAAATAAATCTAGCAGGAACTCCAGGTTCCAAATGAGGTTTTATATTAGAAGGCCAAGAAATATGGGGTTTGTAAATTCATATACTTGACAGACATGAGCAAGCCAATGGATGTAATGATAAGGAAACAATACCATGATTAACTAATGTGATAGCTCCATTTGCTAACTTCAATGACTTGCTCAAATGTTACTTCTCCCTCAGCATACAGATAGGGAAAACATTAGGTATTACATTAATTTAATTCCTAAATACTAAGATTCAGAATTCAACAATCTTTTTTTCCCTTTAAATCGCACTCCGTATAAGACAGACATTCAAGATACACTATAAACTAAGCTAGAGCAGACAACATAGCTGGTACACCACTGACAATCGGAGAAGCATGTCAAAGGGCCTACAAATTCTTAAACCCGAGAATATTGAGCAAGTTTGAGAACAAGACAGCTAAGCTGCTCAAAGAATAAGAATTAAGAATAATTAAAATCAGCTATAATATCATAGGGCAGAGATATATCACATGCATCAGAATATAAAAAATGAGAAAGTGGGAATTTTGGAGATCAAGCTCTTTTTCTGTATCAATACAGGAGCTGTAATGCCAACTAAAATTAGATTTAAACATGTAGATCAGTAATTGATGACAGGAATAGATGGTTGTTAAAGAAAAAGGTAGTAATTGGACAGTGAATTAAGTATTTTCATTATCTGGAAAAAGTTTGTGGAATGGAAAATATCTAGTAGAGAGTACTTAAAGAAGGTCTTGAAAATTGAGAAGATATATAGGGAACAAATCTTGCTACATCTAAAAGTTATCCTATTTTGTTAAAGATAATTAAAATACAATATACTAGGCGGTCCTTCAAAATGAAGTAAAGCTATGTAAGAGGTGGTGGGATAGGAGATGTAATTCAGTATTGACAAACGCAAGAGCAACTTGAAATTCTTCTATTAATTACTGATTATAAACTACCTAAGTGAACTCCAAGAAGAAAAAGGTGCAGAGGGATGAATTTCTGAAAACAGATCAATGAAAATAACTGTAATACAGTAGATATTCCAGCACAACGTTCCAAATGCCTAACAATGGAAGAAAATAAAATTGCAGCATATCTGCTAATCTCTGACATGAAGTGATTGCATGCTGCATCCTTATTACGGAAGCGAAAGACAATCATCGGCTGACTTACGACACACCTTGCATTAACATGCACGCATATGCCAAGTTCGGAAATACAGCATCATTCACCCACACTGTGTGGAAGGTGTTATGTGCTATCCTGCATCCATCCTGCCTCATTCATGCTTAGCGTTGTGAAACAAGCAAAAAGATTTAAAATGTCTACTTAATACAACTGTTCTCTGTAAACTTAGATTAGCATTTAGATTGTGAACCTCACAGCATCCTCCGCTGCAGACAGAGCTGATCCATGCTCACTGGGAGCAGAGGAAACTCAGAAATACGGGGGACCTTAACGCACCCCCCTGGCTGGCACACAGGCTGCTGATATCTAGGGTCACAGTGCCAAATGTGTTCCCAAAGTTCCCTAGAGCTCTCTGCATTTCCTCCTCTGTGTTAGGAACACAAACCCACCACTTCTTTATGGACTATGCCCGTGAAAGGTTTGTTCTCTCTACCTATATAATGTGAACTTAGGTATGAAATCTTACTGATTCTGTTAGAGAACTAAGAACTGGGAAAACTACAGGTGTGCAGACACACATTTTGGACACTCAAGTCTCTTTAAATACTGACTGAGTGAAGTCAGTATTTAAAAATCAGTCAGTTAACTCTTCCTGTGAATTCTTGTAGTACCGCTGTAGTGAGACACGTGCACGTATCTGACTATAGCAGTTGAGAAGAGGCACTGACTGTAATGTCAGCATCAGGTGACAAAGCACAGAACTTGGCTTGGTGAAGTGATATGTCTTTGACTAATAAAGGAAAGAAACTTACCCAAAGGCTCAGGTAGCCAAAAGGTGGCTTGTGATTCCTTCCCCACACACAGCAGGAAGCCATGAATACAATCCTTTGGTTTCAGACTTGACAAGCAGGTATGCTGCCATTGCTCAGAAAGACAGGCATTCTTTTAGCAGTCACAGCTGGGCATGTCTGTTGTGAGATCACCTACACTGCCAGAACAGAAGCAGCAACATATTTCTCTACTGGCATATATTAACCAAATGTGTGGGAAACTCAAACACCAGGTTACAGTAACAGTTGGATCCGTTGATCAGGCCCCATATATTTTGTAAGGGTGCAGATCTATTTCAAAAAGGTTGCACACACATCTACTGTGCAGAGATCAGATTCCTGGCTGGGTGATACTGAACTGAACGTCTCTGCAGATAGTTCAGCAGCACCATATCCTGGAAGGTGTGACTGTGCAGCATCCATCGCTCCTGCGGCTTTCCCAGTGCAGGCAGCACAGTGCAGAGCCGGTGCCCAGCGGGGAGGTGAGGCCAGGCTGGGGCACTCTGAGCTCTCCGGGTGGCAGATATCTGGTTCACCCCCAAAAGATCCCTACCTTGTCAAAGGGACTGAGGGATCCCCAACTCCAAATGGGGGAGTCCTGTGTCCGTACGGTAAGCACAGTTTATGGCTGGATGTAAATGACATGAATGAAGTTAGTGTTTCCTGTCCAATTCAGCTACTTTGCACTATATATAAATATATATATATGTATATATATATATATAACTCTTTTCTCCTGTGAGTCAAGCCAGTTGTTGGTATATGTTGCTCAAATAAACTTCAGCATCTACAGAGCAAAATAAAAACTAAGGCATTGCTCAGGCACAGCCTAAGTACTTACATTACTATCATAATTGATACACAATAATACATTGTCTTCAGTTTTCTAACCCTTCGTAATTCTTCAATGAAAGAGGCAATACTCCTCTGCTCTCATTTTTTGGTAATTCACAAGACTCATACTAACCAGTTCAGATGCAACTATAACACACTTGTTCTTCAGATATTATTAATTTACGCATCTGATTTTCTAACTCCAAGCAATTAGAATCCCAGTGAAACTGCAAACAAAGCTGCTGGTCAAGGAGACGTTGCACAGTAAAAACAGAATAAGGCTTCTCTAGATCACAAATTAAAGAGCTATGGTGCTACAGGCGTTGTTTATTCACATTTGATAAGACTGTCAGAGACAGGCATGCTGTCTGCCTCAGTTTTTATGGGGGATGTGGAAAAAAAAAAAAGGATCTTACAATTCATAAAAGCTAGAAATAGCTCATCGTTTATTTGTGGTCCCTGAATTATCTATCCGGCACTGTCACTGTCAGGCTTGCGCAGGCATACTGCTGGGCTGCTTTCACTCCCATGCCACAGAACAGGACCTCTGAAAAAGGAAAATCTATTTCCTTTTTATTTTTCTTTCTAAACATCATGTACTCTCCAAAACTGTATTTATTTTCATGAAGTAAAACCAACAATAACCGTTATGTGAGAAAATTGGGGGGGGGGGGGGGGCAGGGAAGGAAATAGAAGTGGGAAACTGTCACTGACAAGGACACCGCTGGAGGAAATGCACAAAATGTATTCACTTGCTTTGATGTTTCACGAAGGTAGAGCTTCCAGACTTGAACCAAAGAGGCAGGTGAGGCAGGTGAACATTCTCTTTGTTTGTCTTTATCTCTACGTAGATACATATATGCTGCTACTATCACCAAGTAACTCGATAAACAATTTAAATGCTTGCTGCACTTCCTTATGACATTTCTCCTATTTCTCTGTCAAATTTTGACACAGAGGTTTTCTCTCCATACCCATCAGTACTGTTTCCTACCAAGCTGGTGACTGCCATCTACAAATCAGGTGGTATTTATCCCGGGATGTACACGAATGCAAACAACCTGTTCCTTCCACACTATGCTCTTCCACACAGTGCAGCACGTTTCCCTCCTGAGAAGGCATTGTGTGCCACCATCATGGTTTGTAACAAATGGTGAACTCATGGTGCATGAAATTTACCCCGAGCAAAACAGAAGGGTCGTCGAGGTACTTGAAGGCTGTGTAGCGGGCCACAGGCATAGGGCTACAGACAGGACAAAAGGCTCAGGCAGGAGCTCTAGCCATCTCGCTTCTATATCCCTGCTGACCTCTGATTATTTTATTAGGTTCCCATTATCAGCCTTCATACCTAAATTGATCTATCGAGTACTGCAGAACCCTTTCTCCATGCCTGCTCTCTGCTAGGCTGTTCTGATTGCTCTCATTATTCCTTCTTTCCAACAGAGAGAGAGATATTCATTACTCAGTACGTAAACCTGACTGGTTTCCTTTGCTTATAGCTCCAAATCTGTCACTACACACAGATTATGCTAGTATTTCTTACCTACTAAACTATTCCACATCACAGCTTTTAACTGAAGAGATTTAGGGAAGGAATTGAACACAAACTGTTAAAATGATTATTAGAAAGCAAAAAATCCACAGGAAGCATTACAGCTTCCTGAGGCTCCTGAAAATTCAAACATTTCTTGTTTAATTCTCATTTGTACCTTGTAGTATACTTCAAAGTTTTCAAGCTAGTAATTTGAGAAAATTAAAACATAAAATATTGTTTACAAGGGCAACCATACCTGTAAAGCAGCCTGTACCCTACAGCACTGTGGACTTTACTCAGCTCCCTTCGAAGAATAAGGAATAATGTCTTTAAAGCATCATTTGCTTCCATTCTGTGACTTCCTTTCTATTGCCACAGTATTCCCTTATGTAAATCGGATTTATTTATTCATAGGCATTGGCATACCATTACTTTTGTCAAAACTGGTCTCGCACATACTGTTGTCTCTGCGTTCCTATAAACGAACTGGAAAAGCAATTAAGGTTCCCCGGCATTTCGGAGAGGGGAGGGGGCAGCCACCACACTGTTGCTAACACAATCTCCGTAGGCGTACGCTAGTGCAAAATGACTGCATCTCTGTGTAGAGGGAGATAAGAGAAGTGACATAGATTAAAACAAATTGTTGATCCATACCAGAGAGGAGCTAGGCAAACAATAGCAGTAAAACCATAAATGTCAATTTGGGATGATAAAGGATACAATCTAAATGTAATATGAGAGGCCTCCAGACAAAAGGAAGAAACAGAAATTACACATTACTGAAGTACTAGATGCAATAAACAAACAAATATGTAAACACACACATGAATATGCATATGGAAAAATTCAGATCACAGGGTTGACTGCTCAAGAAACTAGATTTCAAAGTAAAATACTGAACAATTTCAAAAACAGCTGACTGCTAGATATGAAGGAAAAGTCTTATTTATACTCTTGGTAATCTTGTTTTAATTTTGAATAATCTGCAAGTACCTCAACATGCCTTCCCCTGCATCCTGCATTTGCATATTCATGGCACAACTGTCCATAAGACACTGAAACCAATGCCAGGAGATTCTCTCTCGCAAGAAGCTGGCTTTTTATCTGCTGAAAAGAGCTGTCAAAAGGTTCCTCTAATTGCTTTCAGAATTTCCTCTCCTTTTCCCCTTAACGTTTTCTAGCACCCCACAGCAGCTTGCCAGATGAATTCAGGTTTCAAAGCTCATTTAAATAATCTTATGCATATTCTAGCCTTGGCGAAAATATCAACTCATTTCATCCAAACTGTGACCTAACCACTACTCAGATAGATCTGATAAGAGACCTATCCAAAATGCACTTGTCACAGTCATCCTTGGTAGTAATATTGCCACATTCTATCGATACCATTAGATGATCCTAAACTTCGTTATGAGAATATGAGACACCTAAGACGGTTAAATTTCTTTTAATACAAAAAAGTTCACACCTATGAATAAAATTATCAAAAGCTATGCGTTAGTGATCGGTTTCTAAAGGACAGTGCTGCAACAAAATTTTCCGCAGTACCGCCAAACGGGGAGACATCCCATTTGTGATTCTGACCTGTATTTGGGGCTGTCTGCAGACACACGTCATCCTGACAAGATCAATTTTTTGATGTGAACAAAAATCAACACAAAACCATATCAGCCCCCCAAATGTGCATATATAGACATACACAGCTACACACAAACACATTCAGTCAGTGTAATTACACATGATAGCTATAACAGAATTGCCGCTATACCGCGTTGTGCATTTAAATAATCGTATATTCCAGGTGCCTGGAGGTAGTGCCATGCCACAGACTGCAATTCCAAATGACAGCAGTGGCCAGCTTTACAGCCCCTGTTGACTCAACTCTCCTTAGTTTAACATTTCCAACTCTTACCTTCAAACAGGCAGAGAGGAAAGGAGATGGGAAAGAATGGAAACTTACAGGAAGACATTTTACGTCTCCAAGTCTGAAATGCAACTCTTATTTGAAATATAGCCTCTAAACATTAGGTGAGAAAATTTAAAATAATATAAATATGGCATTACTGCTGATGCATCTGAGTCCTTCAGAAGGCTCTCTAAAACTACTGGAAGGTACAGTTTCAAAACTCTGCGATTAGGCAATTATACTGACAAACATCTAACATCCTGCAAGCCAAAATGACTTTTGGATGTTCAGAATCAGCTGTGTTAATCTCATATTATGAAAGATGTAATATTGTTCTTTCAAGTGCTCTTTTTAGAAATGTGAGCTTCTGCTCACTCTGCCTTATAGTGTAAGGTTTCCATTCACAACTATTCCATATACTAGTAACATAAACACCCTTTTTGTTTACAACCAAACAGCACTGATACTTTTTATTTTCAATACTGTAATTTTTACTCGTGTCCTAGAGATATTTTAAAAGGAGATCTCAATATGCAATACAACTGTTCCAAATACTGCATCTATTCATCATTATTCCAAGCAAAAATTGTTATTTATTTTGTAAATATTCTATTATTTTCTGCAGAATGATTTTTTAATTTGTCTTATTCTCAAAGATGTAAATAAAGATTAATTTCAGTGTAGCTGCTCCTACACCATTTTTCTAAAGATTAATAAAACTGAGAAAAGAATTTGAACAAAACCAGAAACACATAAGTTTACATGTCCACAACATTTCTGACAATTTTCCATCTGTACATACATCCCATGCCCTACAAACTCCACCAGTTATTAATCTTGTCCTGTATTGCCTCCTTGAATATTCTGTTCTTCTTCTTTAGAACACCCCCAGAACTGCCTGGTCAGCATTCTACAAAAAACATGTTGGCTTAGTCTTGTTTTGGAAAACGTCAAGCAAAAGGCTTACACTTTTTCTGGCAGACAGACAGCAGGAATATTTTGGTTTGCCCATATGAAAGAAAACAGAGAACGTTTTGTTTGAACAGTTAGAATACCCTGTGCTCTGCAGCGCTGATAAGGCACGTGGAAGTGCGGTGACTGTCTCAGGCAAATGTTTCTTGCCATCCATGTGTCCATGTACACAACAGCTTTATTTTGCTTTGAAAATTTCACATTTTCAAAGACTCTGTCTGTAGTCGGTTGCCTGCCTGGATCAAAGGAGGGCTTTCTTCTTTCCCCTGCAACGAGGGTTCCAGGCTATCATAAACCATACGTTTATGACAGACGATACAGCAATACCATACTAATATCACAGTTTTCAACGTATGTGACAACAACTGCTATCAAAATCATTAGGAACTGCTAATAGTAGCCCCATACTCTCCTCTGCACTGCTTTGACTTACAGTGAGTGTCTCTGCTCACACAGACTGGTGATGAAATCACCAGCAAGGCATCTCTGCTGGCAGTGACGGCATGGATAGGCAGGACTGGATGTGTGTAACCTTTTGCTACCACCTGCTCAAAGAGCAGCACTCCTTTCTCTCCAGCCATCACCTGCAGCAGACAGGGGCACCTGGTTGTGTGGAATCCACCAAGTCCAAGTGTCTCGGACAGGGTGATGTTGGGGCAGAGCTATGGCCATCTCCTGGAGGGGTGACATTAGTGCTTCCCATTTCTATCCTACACCGCAATCTCCACCATGGAGTGAAGTACTCTGGAAGCAAGTCCTGCTACACCTCCACCCACAGAAGAGATGGGAAGGTCCCAGCATTATGGAGAGGAGAGTAAAAGTTAGAGAAGCGGGTTTCCACTCACAGTCAGCCCTTGTCCAAGAAGTCTAATGGTTCCACGAGACTTGGTGGTGATGCAAAAGTTTTCCTGATGTCAGTGCTGAAGAAGACGCTGCTGCACGCTGTGCACTTCCCAAAGCATTTCATGTTGGGCAGAGACAACGGATCCTACTGTGCAGTGCAACACAGAGGTGAGAACCAGACCTGCAGAAGAAGCTGCCAAGGGATGCCAGGCTGCAGGGACATGACACTGAAACTTGCCTGAAGAGGTGCTGGGACTTGTCTTTGACTGGTTAGTTGGAGAACAGGAAGCCTAGGACTGAGGGCTAGAAAAGATCGGAGGCTGGATGAGGAGCTGGAAAATGGAAAGCTGTCATTCAGAGTGATGGAGGCAACAAGAGAACACCACATCAATGTACTGGGAGAAACAAGACAGAAAGACAGTCCTAACAGAGAGTAGAGAGACACATTCCTAGTAAAGGGAAGAGGGACTGGAAACTACTGAGGAAGGAGGGGAAAAATAAAACAACGACAAAAAAAGCCCACACGGGGCCAGACCAGGAAAAGAGTAGAAGTCAGCTCGTAAGAAATACTAGAAGGTGAGCAAGGAAAATGAGAATTGGGACTGGATAGACAAGCAGACTGTGTACCAAATCAATAGGAAAGCTGGAAAAAGACCACCACCAGAATGGTGGGAAGAGAGCCCTGCTACCCTGGGGCACATGCTGGGGCTGGCCACAAGGCTGCTGGGGCTGAAGGGGCCACACCAGTGCTCCAGCTTTCTCTACACGGCATTATTGTGGAAAACACTGGACAAATTCAGGTTGCATAGACAGCCTTAATTCTGACAATTAGCAAGCTCCTACGTGCTTGATTTTGCAACTTTAAGCTTAAGATCTTTTTAAGTTTTGTGTGTTTTATTTTCTTTGGCCATTTTGTTGTAAAACAGAAAATTACTAATGGTAAACAGAGCACTACAGCTTCAGCTGGTGAGCAGGAGCTGTGGCTGCTACCAAACAACACATAGATATTAATTTATTTGAGCGTTATCCTTATTGTTTCTCACCACAATAATATTAAATGAGCTATGTACATACACTGATGGAAAACAGACTTCACAGTTTCTGTCAGCAGTGCTGTACTTGTTATAAGTTTGAATTTTTATTTGAACTTTCCTGAGCTGCTTTGTTAGCTGGTGAGTTGATCTCAATTTTACATTGACACCAAAGCAGAGCAGATTAACATGGAAACGATGCCCAAAGCTTGAAGTGCTGCTGGATCATTTGTCCTTATTGAATGAAGGCAGATTTCTGCATTATATTACACACTGCTACTGGTGCCACAGTTTTAAATATTGTTCTTTTCATCACTCTTTGTCAATTATCCTACATTCAGAGGATTTTTTAAACTAAATAAATATTCCTGCATGGTGAATGTCAGAATTAGGAGAAAAATCCTGAAAAGCCAGCTTATAAATGAAATTCTGATTTCAGTAAATTCGTTCTTCTCAGATAGCTACATTTCCAGAATAAATTATCATCTCTAATATCATTACCTGAATATAGCAAACCTGTATTGCAAAGGGTCTTGGCACTGAATAATGATAGGCACCAGAGTCTTAATGTTTAATTACTGAACAGAGTTTTCTGGAGAGTTAAGAGCTGATATCATTTGCTTGCTGCTGTTGGCTATGTGGCAGAATATTGTGGCTATTATGATCTGTCAAGGAGAAGTGAGTCATAAACTTTGCTGCATACTACTCAAACACACAGCTGGTGGGAATAAAAAATGGACAGCTATTTATGGCAGTAAACCCCAACAAGAAATGTCTGAGTAAACATACATGAAAAATAAGTAGAAAGTCTTAACGAGAAAAGGAACATGCCTTCCTATACATTGTGAAGCACAGAGCACATATTAGTTACTGATATTCCCCTTATATTGGTATGTTTTAGGGGCTAAGACTCATCTCAATCACAAGTGTTACTATGACTAAACTAATTCTCCTGTTAATTAATGAAGGTACTCTCCCTGCTCAACAAAGACAGTGAAACAAGCTGGGCTTGGCACCTTATTTTAATACCCTTTCAACGTAAATGATGCAGCAAAGGGACAAAAGAAGGGGGAGCTGGAAGAAGATTCAGATGCCTAATGTTTGGGTTGTTACAAATCGTAGGGACACACCGTTAGCTCATCAGGGGACTGCAGACAAGAACATCCCCAGTGACCCACTGGCAAAGGTTTCATGGGGAACTGCTGGTGTAGGTGACTGACTCACAGATCTAAGGGGATTTTTTCCCCCCCAGCCTGTTCTTCTGTTCCAAACCACTGAGCAACCTGAAATATAGTCAGTTAAAAATCCACAACCCACCTCTAATCTATCAAGAACAAAATATACATGTGTGCATTTTTTTCACTTTGTCCAGAAATGCTACCAATAGGGAATGCAAGAAGGCGGCAGCAGGGCTGCAGCATTTCTGCAGGCACTGCATCGAGCAGGGCTGATGCTCCCCACCAAAGCAATCTTTCTGCACGTACAAGCTCTCAGCACCACAACTGATAACGTTCACTTTCAAAGATAATTCCAAAAGGCAAGAATGTGCAAGTCTGCCGTTTAGGTATGCTGAAGAGTACTAAGAGCAACAGTTTGTCAAGGTGGTAATGACAGGCCCAATCTCTATGCTAGATACAGTCTATTAAAAAAAAAAAAAAATCTACACTTTTCAGTACTGACATGCTTCTTTGTATGTGTGAGTAGTTGCATACATGCTTAAGAGTGAAGGAAAAAAGGAAGAAATCCTTTTTTCATATAGGAACCTGAATGGAGATTAATTCCTGAAAATCTAGAGTGCGATTTTGGATATAGAATACATATTTAAATTTGTCTGTCAGAGCTCTGTTCTCCTTTCTCATCTGTTTCCATCTAGTTAATGAAATAATGTTTTATATAATAAATAACAGAGGATAATGAATCAATGCAAGTCTTGCAAAACACATCGCTTAAAGCTGTTTGCAAAAGAACGGACACATCAGAACTGATCTTTAAAAATGAAGCAGAACCCTAGGTTGTTTGGGAAAGGTGATCACTCCTGTTCTGTACCTGCTGGCAGAAGGCCCTGTCATTCTGCCAAGGCTGCAATAAGGGAGAACTGAACTGTTTAATGATAACTGATAACTAAGAGGAGGAATAAGAGGAGGTGGGAAGAAAGAAAAAAAAAACAAACCCAAAAGCAAACAGTGCAGAAAGGCAAAAAATAGAAGCGATGGAATGAAGTACAGAGTCCTTTATCAGGGAAAGGACTAGCGAGAGGCATAGTGTGCTCCTGACATGTGGCCCAGAGAGCTCAGCAATGAGGAACGGTTCAGACTCGCACATGAAAAGACAAATAAGCAGCAGCACCTCTCAGCACAGTATGACATACTCCAAAGGGGACGCTGACAGTGGACCCAAAGCAGAGGTAATTACAAGCTCATCTTTGCACAAGTATCTGTAAGAGTGCAGCTTTCCAGCTGGTTTTGACAAAGTCCAGACTGCTGCCAAAAGAGGCAGTTCAGTCCCAGCCTCTTTGCTTTCTGTTGGCAGGTGATACCACCAGCGCGCTTTGAGTCAAACCAGCGTGATAATCCAACCGAAAACAGATCTTGCCACCCAGGCTGGCCTAGCCGCCAGTCAGAGCACGCCGACCATCCAAATGGCTAGACGGTTTCTAGAGCTGGCACAAAGGAAGGGAGAGCAGCAGCAGCATGAAGTCAGTGGAAAACAGGGCTGAGGCTTCTGAAAGCACCACCGTCTTAGGCTGTGGTGAGCGAAGATGAAAATGCCCCGCAAGGTACCGATCAGCAACGGGATTCCCTGGGCAACAGCGGATTAACTCTGGATTGCTACCAAAGTCCACCCTCTCTTGCACCATGCTTAATGCTTCCGCAGCTGTGGGGGGATCTGGTGTCAGGAGCTATCAGCCTGCACACTAAGCACTAGTTTTTTCCCTGGGGGTGAGATTAATTTTCCTATCATCTAGACAGGGCAGCCCTTTTGCTGGGAGTTCTGGCGATGATACGCATAGGGACGGCAACAGGAGCGCACAGCCCACGGCGCACGCCGTCAGACCACAGCCTGATGCCCTACCAAAGTCAGGGGAAGTGGAGTAAGGAGTTCCCAGACCACATGGAGGTGCTTGGAAAAATGTGAGAGATTATGTATAACTCATTACATGTGCTGTTATTTCACTTTGCTTTATTAAACACTATTTATGGAAGACCTAGGCTTTTAAGTAAATCATTAACAAAACAAAAAAAAAGTATTCTGCAGCCCTCCAAAGAACATTCTAAGTCATCTTAATCGTAGTTTGAGGGAGGGGAAAGAAAAAAAAAATGTATTAAAAATTATAGTGAATGCATTTAACGCATTTTGAAGGATAAACATTTTGCCAGTGGTCTTATGACTGAAGCACATACAATTACAAACTCCCTTGACCTCAGGCATTTTTACAAGCAGACAAATAATTACTGGCACAATGGTGTATTCAGACACATGCGTGTGCGCACACCCCAAGTGTTCTATAGTTTTACTGATTCTTGAATAGTTTGGTTTGTTAAAATAGGTAATATTTTAATTCTGAATTAATATTAGAGAGTATTTCACTGTGTAGATGAGTCCCTACTTAATAATAGGATATTAATAATTATAACTTATGGCATCTGTAAAGTACCTGTTTTAGTAGTAAAAGAGTTGGATAATAATGTGTTTTTATGAGACACTAAACTAAGACTGAAATAGCCTTTGTATATGAACTCTTTCACAGCTGGCTATGGTGCTCTCTTTAAGTCATTACAAAGACTCTCTTACTTTACCAAACATGCTACTTGGCCAATTTTGTACCGCACTTTGGCAGGAGCCACATGGAGGCTGCACTTGCAACATCATGAAGCTGTATTTCACTTTTATGAAAACAAGTTACTTCAGAAACATTAATGCGTTTTAAAAAAAAGGTGTCAGTCTTGTGTAGAAGTGATGTCAGTCAGTTCCTTTTCTAGAGGGACAGGGATGCTCAGCTGTGGCTGCTCACAGCAATCAGCTCACTTTGAGCCAAGACAGAGCTGACTTGTGCTGCTAAACGAAGGCAATATTTTGCCCGTAAGCCTCAGCACTGGTGAATAATCAAAAGAAAAGGCTCTCAATATAGGCATCATTACTGAGACACTCGGAAACGGAGGCACTTTGGAAAAGCCTGGATCTGAGGCTTGCTGCTTGTCAGCACCACTGATTAACCTGAACGCATCTTCATGCTGCGGCATCCCAGCTGCTGGCAGGCAGGAGCACGGGTGGAGGCGGGTGGCAAGGAGCTGTGCAGACCTGCCCCTTGAACTGGGTTTGGATTTCTACATGCCGAGGGAAATAGTGTAAGGGTCATACTAATAAAATAAACTGGGGATATATCCAATTAGATGAAGAAATAAAGGTATTCCAGCCCTACATATTAGAGCTCATGTTTTTTGTTTTAGATAGCATAAGCATACTCTTCTGTAGCTCAGGTGTAATGGCTTTTGCTGTCTTTCATTATAAATTAAAAATCAGGGTGGCTAAGTTTCTTTAAACAAAATACTGAACAGTCCGTAATCTTTTCTCCTTATGTAAGTGTAATGGATAGAAGTGGGAACACAGCATGCTTCCTAATATTACCTAACTTAAATTTGTCTGTGGGCTGGCCATCGGTTCAGATCACTACATCACACACTCCTGCATCTCGCTTGGGTCCTGGCCCCCCTGGTTCAATAGCTCTGCAGCGCTGTTTCCTAACTGGAAGTATTCTAGTATGACTTGATAACCTACAAAACATAGACATCAAACGGCTGTTTAGAAATATCTGCAAATGTTTCAAATTACTGTAGCACTTCAAGACGTAAGTGAAGTACCCATGAAAGCACCCAGAAAGATTATATGAAGGGATTTTCATGTCCACAGTTTAGCAGAACTTAAAAAACCCACCTCACGCTTGCAGAATAGAGATGTATTGTAAATGGGGTTAGGCTGGATAAATGAATCAGTTCACCTTTTGAAAGGAAGAGCAGGTTCCTATTCTTCCTACTTGGTTTTTAAACAGCTGACTTCCACAATGCACAATGTAAACATCATTTGGATTTCCACACCTTAACATCTGTCCTCAGTTTCAAACTTTCCATTACCTCTTCAGAAACAAGCTCTGTCCCAGGCCTGAATTAAATTAGAATTACTCTTGAGGGAGAAAAACAAGAACCTTCCTTACAAGTTTCCATAAGACCTTAAATTGTCCTAGCAGCAATGCTAGAGCATTAGCTGTTGATAGACAGCCACCAGATAGATTAAAAATCACAGGAGTTAAACTGAAAACAAAACTTTTTCATAAATTAGGCTTCCAAAAATTAGCATCAGAGGTCTTTTTTTTTTTCATGAGATGACTCTAGGGAAAAATGAATTGCGGTAGGGAATCCAAAAATTTATCTAATGTATGACCTAATTTCCTTCCAAAAAGAAATCTGTTACGTATCTGCAATAGCAGCAAATAGAGATGATAAACAGTAGCCTCAGTAGTTAATAGTAACCTAAGGCCAAGCAGTGTAAGTGTGTCTTAAAACTGTGTCCACTAACCATACTTAAACTAATGGTGTTGCTTTGTATATTTCTCTTTGGATCTAGCCTATTGTAAAACACATTTCAACAACTTTGAAACACAGCAAACCCAGAAAAACATTAGTTTCTACCTGCAAAATGTTACCAAAAAACCACAGTCATCACTGCTTCTTATGGCCTAGATCCTATCCCTGCTATGTGGGCACAGAGACTTTTCTAGGATCCAAGTCCTGCAATATATTTTTTTTCCTTTACTTCAAAAAATAAATTCTAATCATACGGGTGAACTTTCAGGCTCTATGTGAAAGCATGTAGCTGTCTGGTAAAGAAAACAGATAATTAATATGCTATAAATTTTCTCAGAATGGGGTTATGATGTGTAACAAATGCTTTGTTTGAAGTGCTTCATAATAGCATTTTTGTGTATCTTTTTTTTAGAAATTTCTTAAAACACAGTGCAATTCGAGCAGTGCAGCATGACTGACCGCTTACCTATAAAAAACAAAAAACCCACAAAAAAAAACCCCTAAAACAACCAACCCACACCTCAATCTCACCCAGTGCTGTCTCCTAGGAGCTTGTGACATTCTGCAAGAAAGCTGGGACCCTTGCATATTAGAAATTCTTTCCTGCAGGGTTAGCAGGTGTGGGCTATGTCAAATAAATTTATTGCAGTCTGTGCTAATAACAAAAATTATAGAAAACCTAGATGAAAGTGCTCTGCATCCAGCTAATTTGAAGCTACCTTATGAGACAATAACAAGCTTCTAACAGTTTTTCCCTTTTTTAAAATACACTAATTATGCTTAATGTTCCCTGTCGCATTAGCTTTCATGGTAATTATATTTCAAAACTTTTGCAATTAGGGTACAGTTAATATTGTGGAATATTGCAATTATTTTTCATTGTGACACCTCTATTGAAAACTGGTGGCATAATGATCACATTGTTCAACTAAATCAGAACTGTAGAAATATGGCAAATGAACCAATTATACATTATTATTTCTAATTACAGATAATGCCCTTTTCCTTGCTTTTGTCCAGAAGAATTTCTCAAATACCCAGACTCTTCCTAATTTTAAAAAAAACACAACTGATTTCTCCACCCTCATTTTTGTTCATACACATACTAATATATATATAGCATGTATATGTCTACTGCACGTTATCTCTTTATAACGTGTGAGCAAGGACATGTGTGTATGGGTACATCAACACATACAGAAATAATTTACAGCTGATACAGGTTCAGTCAATGCTAGCTATAAAAGTAAATATCACTAAGTTGTACTCACTGTGTAAGGATTTTACTCACTGATTGATCCTCAGAGGTAACTTTAAATGCATTACAAATGCACTCTGCACCTTTTCTAATTCAGTCCCATACTGCCCCAAACAACACTTCCACATTTCTGCTCAACCTTCCCCTCTAATAAACTCAAGGTCGTTGGCTCTCTTTCCTTAAGCCTCTAGCTCTCCTTTCTATCATTAAATCCCAGCATCAAACCCCCCAAATTTACAGCCCCGATTCTATGTTTATTGATGCTGAATGAGCTCAAGCACTTGATAAATGACAACAGCAAAAATTTCCAAGAGCCAACATATATAATTGTTAAAATTTGAGGTTCACTCCTGGGTTTTGAAGATGCTGTTTGTAATTAAGCCACTTGATAATCTGGTAGGACAGAATGCTATCACACAAACATATACTTCGAGAAACACAGTGGAGGAGTCTGAAAGGAACTGCTAAAACAAAGCAGCCAGACAGGTAATAGGAGACATTCTAGACATTTTCAATACTTCAGCAATTCTGAGAGTAATTATCATTTACCAACGTTTACATTCTTCGTACGGAATTTTAATCAAAGCTCACTTAATCAAGTTTTCATTTAAATTACAATAAACCAGTGCTAAATAAATCAACGATCAAATCACTGACTTCAAACAGAGAAGACCTTTACCAAAAACACTGGCTTGCCAAACCCACCATCTGTACATTTCCCAGCTACCAGACTAATGAATTTCAAGGTTATATTACCAAGTGTAAGATATAATTTCTAGCCAACATCAGACAACAGAAACAAAACATGTATAAGATGTCACACCATTTCTGGCATGAAAAAATCTGGTTTATAAAACTCTCTATTCCCATCAATAAAGAACCACATAAGATTAAAACAGAACTCCTCCAAAGATTATTTCAGGCAGAAAACTGAAAATTGTAAATCTCCGCTTATTCAATATTGTGGAGTAAGGTTTTTTAAAAGTAAAGCTTCTTTTGGTAACCTGAACAATGAGCACGTTTTCACAATGAACTGTAACTCTGTCTCCTCTGACCCTCTAAAACTGCAGAAGCTGATTTGAGTGATTAAATGACAGCTGGAAGTCCTGAGAAATCTGGCACAGAACACAATTTTTAAGAGTGCCTCAAAGTCCTGCCATCACTAATGTCTCAGTCATCACCCAGCTTTTCTTCATTTCTTGGCTTGTATTTAATTGATTTATTTTATTTCAAGTTTACGTGACTTTATGTTTCTTGACATAGTATTTCTCATGCAATTTTTTTTTCCATTAACTTAGACACACAGTCTCCAACCATCTGCTGAGCACTGATGAAATACAGAAGTAAACCGAGCAGTAGAGTGTGTTTCTCCCATTCTGGGTAATGCTGCTCAAGTACGCTTCGTATAAACGGGAAGGAGAGCAGGGCTGACAGGGGTCCTGTGCACGTATATATACACGGTCAATATGAAAATCACCTATAAACTATATAGGTCTCCATGCTGGATATAGGCAATAACCAAACACATCTAGCAACATAACTATCTATCAAATAATATCTGCTGAAATATTACTAATAGCAAAATACTGTAATAGCCTTGTAATAGTTTAACAATCGGGTTATAAACAGCGGTTACTGTTTTAAAAACAGAGACTGAATTATTTTCCTCATGAAAAAAATAGTGAGTATTCAAAACAGCTTTTTCCCCCTAAGCTAATGGCCACACGTAAGATCAGCGCCATATTGGAGATATGTCCATCATATTGGAGAATCATCTTCAAAGTCTCCTGTCCTGGTTTCAGCTGGGACAGAGTTAATGTTCTTTGCAGCAGGTGGTGCAGAGCTGCGCTTTGGGTTTGGTGTGAGAACAATGTTGATAACACACTGATGGGTTCAGTTGTTGCTGGGTG
>JAVJGI010000064.1:49119438-49221058 GCA_035590275.1 Ibycter americanus
GCATCATTTGGTTTGGGTTCGTCCCCCCCCCCCCCCCCTTTTGATTTTATTCTCTCTGCCTCCTTCTCATTATAATTATTGTTGTTGTTGTCATTATTAAAATAATATTATAAGTTGTTCTTATCTCAACCCACAAGTTTTGCCTTTCTCCCAGATCTCGTCCCCATCCCTCTGCAGGGAGCAGGGAGCGAGTGGCTGTGTGGTACTTAGTTACCGCCTGCTGTTAAACCACAACAGCTCCTCAAACATATTCTTAACTGGCAAGTTTAACAGGGAGAACGTTTTAACACAATAACCATCCTACAGGACACAAATTTCTTTTGTTTTCTGTGGGACAATTCTGTCCAATTCCTTCAAAATATTCTATCACATTAAGTTTTAAATTAATGATCACCTTAAAAAGGAAGGGCTGTAAGATTTTGATTATTTATGAAATAAAGACAATATTTATGTGTACCTATTTAATTGCTGGCTCATCCCTTGCATACGTGTCATGTCCACTGGATCAATTTTCTGGAGCAGCGAAGCACATAACCGTAGGTGTTAATTACACTGGTCTTTGTAATGGTCATTTTCTATTGGACAATAATTTTTGCTTTACTGACAGCTGTCAGGTTATCCCCTTAAGATCTCCAGAGGAAGTGTACAAAATGTACACTTCATCACATGACATGTTGGTTAATGTAATATTGAGCATATTGATGCTCATTCAAAATGTGTGAGTAAATTTCACTTGTGAAATTCCATTACTTTTGTGGAAGAAACCTGGATACTCCAAGTTTAAATTAGAAATCTGCTCCTATTTTAATTTGCTTCGTTAAAAGATTTTTTTTTTTAATCAGCTGTGCATTGTGTTTGTAAGTGGATAAGCAATTCTATTTCCTGAAACCTTTACCATGCAATTTTAATTCTATGCAAGTTCCTGATGAATTGATTAGCCCAATAATACCTATGTGAGGCATAACAATTCTCTATAATGACAGCAGAGCTATATGTCGCTCTGAGTCACTGATATTTAACTACTCCCAAAGTGAGTACCAATGGCTTTTCTGGAGCAATTCCAGTACTCAAAAAGCAATCTAACTTTATTATCATTAAAAGCAACAGCATTATATTTCTTTTACTTGTCTCATCTTTGTGAAAATTCAACTTTTTTTTTTTTTTATTATTTCCTGGTGATTTAGTTTTTATCAGTATCGAATCTCAAATGTGTCATGAAAAGATTCAACAGAGATAAATGGAAGTGCAGGAACCTGAAGTTTGATTCTAAATTCAAAACCTTCTTCACAGTACTGCCTCTATGCGTTGACTAAATATGTAATGTTTGCAGTGGACCACCCAATAAATAACTATTTTAACCTTGATTATCTATTCTTTTTTAAATCCCGTAAGTAAGCTTTGAACAGTTTCAGCTAAAGAACTGTGGCACAAAAATTTCTGCCAAAAGTCCTGAAGTTTACAGCAAGACAACAGAAGAACTAACCATATTCTGATATGGAACACTTGCCAAGTATAAGTGCTTTTAACATTCTTACTTCAAGTTGCTTAGCAATGAAAATGCAGCTACAGAGCGCATTCTTTTGTTGGTTTACATTTTGTAGTTGTGAAACAGAGATTGCCACATGGAAAAGTGCTAAAAATAGCACTAGGCATCAAGTTGGTGGCTCAAACAAGATTTAAGAACACATAAAAGTAGAACAGTTTCATTACCTGAATTTTGATGAATAGGGTACAAACAAGGTATCATTAGAGAGCCTTTAACCATCATCCGACAACACAGATTAATGCCCTGGAGGGAAGGGGGGCCCAAGAAAGCTGGTTAATATCCTCCAGGAAACCTACAAAGGAGCAGTGACCCAGTGGACATTGATCTATACGGGCTTGGAATTCTGACCATGTGATTAACTCATGAATAGCAGGTGGTTTTTCCGAGAGTCATTATTCAAGGAAGAAAGTTGTGGGTACAGGGGGTCTCATCCATACCTTCCCATTGTATGCAACTTGACTATAAGCCAACCACTTTATCCCATAAGTATGACAGCCTAAGTGAGCCTTCTCTGAGCTCTCCCTGCTAGGCAGCGTGGCTGCATGGTGATGACCTCCTCTTGAGCTGGGACACCCCTCAAGGTTGCTCCTCGAGGCAGAAAGAGCTTTCTACCAATGACAGATCTTTGGATGAGTCCAATTCGAGCTTTCTCGAAATTGCAACCGGACCACACACCAGTGATTGTCCCCTTGAGCTGGGACACCTCTCAAGGTTTGAGATTCCTTACCCAAGACCAAGAGATCCTTCCTTACCCAAGGTGGAGAGACCCCTTAATCTCAACAGATTCTTGGTGACCGATCACATGCTGAATTAATACTAATGAAATCCATTTAGTTAATTCCTTTACACATAAACCACTGTTCAAGTCAGAGACTAAGATTGGACCGAGCCGCACCTAAGCTCCACCAGGAGTTCAGAAAGCAAGGGGGTCCCCTCCAAACATCGCGATTCAACAGGAGCATCTCCCTTACCCTTTCGTGCCTCCGTTCTCAGTGTAAATTGTCCTAGCTCGATTCTAGCTCATAATTTCTTTGTATGTCTCATCCATGTAGTAAGTAATAGAGTGAACCTTGCCATCAAACTTTGTTAAGCTGCACTTCACAAATTCATATTAAACCTACTTTTGCTAATACCTTTGGCGGTGATTCTTTGAGAGACCCTACATCACTCATCCGCGACAGCTCTACGTCTGCCTTATTCTCCATTGCTGTGAATTTTACTCATGGGAATACTTAGCAATGTTCACATATTGTTACTATACTATTAAATTAAAAGTGTTTCATATCTTTAACAGATTTCAAAATGTAAATTGTAGCTGGAGAAAGCATCAAATCTTATGAAAATATGTATGTACTTTTATACAGAACTTAGCAATTTCTATAGGAGCACGGCGGCCCAGCAAGCCGAGAATCCTGCTCTCGTGGTGGGGTTCCTTTGGGAAGTACTAACTCCTTCCACCTATGACATTTCCTCTGTGTTTCTTTTGCACTGAGAAAATAAAAACTTTTATCTCAAAAAAGGAACAGAAGCCTAACAGTTGCTCAAACTGAAGACTAATGAGGGGAGATACAGAGAGTTTTGGTGTTGGGAAACAGAGAGGTTAGAAAAAGTACAGAGAGGAAAGTTATTTTTTCTCTTTTCTACTTACTTATTTTTATTCTATTTTTCTGTTCTTTGATAACACTATGCTTAAACCAAAATATGAAATGATAGAATTTTGCTACAGCCTTCACAAACTTTTTAGATGCTTTC
This sequence comes from Ibycter americanus, assembly GCA_035590275.1. NCBI lineage: Eukaryota > Metazoa > Chordata > Aves > Falconiformes > Falconidae > Ibycter > Ibycter americanus. The sequence goes on from JAVJGI010000064.1 coordinate 49,122,737, forward strand.
TCATAAAACCTCCTGAGAGCATTTTCTGGGAATAAAAACAATTAAACTGCGGAATTCTTGCCCAGACTGAAACCTAATGGTGATATTTCTGTAAATCCTTTTAATGGAAGTCTGCATGATAGAGTATTAATTCCTTAAAAGAACCAATTGCAATGTACTTTTTTGTAATCAAATGAACATAAAAGATTAGTTATTAAAAACCAATTCAAAATTAAAATTCCCAGAAAGATGGAAAAGTATTTAACGTATGGCTTTAAACACCTAGCTCAACTCCCCACCCCAAACCTAAACCCAAAGCACATGCATCCTCCCCTCCAAACCAAACAAAGCCCAGCCACCTAGAGAGAACAAACATCAAACAGCTACCCAGAAACTGAATTGGGGCTTGCAGACCCCTTAGGAATTTGGAAATTTGAACTGAATCTGCCTATCCTACAAAGAAATGCTATTCTGTAAACCAACCATTACTATCCTATCAAGAAACCACTGAATGCAAAGGCTGCTGATCCAGCGGGATCCACCAGTACTAATTTCCTCAAGGAGATTTAAGTGTTAAACATTAGGCAGTTGCTATCAGAAGAGTCAGCTACACTGTTGGGGTTCTGGGTCTCAATGAGCAATCGCTGTAGCTCCCCAGAATAAAACTGCCATGATAAAGAGCTGTGAAACAGTACCAGTTGCTTTGTGACAGCAGGATATTAATGGAAATTGTTCCAAAAAAAGAAAATGAAACAAGATTCTCTAATGCATTTGTGTTTCTGGCATGATCTCAGAGGAACTGAAGAACGTGGAATCTTTCCAGCTGTCAACAATAAAAAGAAAAGAAAGAAAAAGAAAGATATTCAGAAGAACTGGTCTGTGGTTGGAAAAGTAGTGAAGAAATAAGTTTTATAGCCATCTATACCCTTCCGGATGATGATTTCTAGTGATCTGTATTGTATAGCTTTTTTCTATAAATGATTTGGAAGAAATAGCTGTGCTACCTGTGTAGATGGACTGGGCTTCAGTTGCTGACAGTACACTTCTAAAAGTTTGGTTTCCAGCCAGTCTCGAGCCTTTCCCTCCCATTAGCTTTGTAAGTACAGTCCTTCACCAGCTTTTCTGCATTACCAGAACCACCAGTTCTCAGCTTCTTCACGTACATCAGTCTCCATAACCTCATCATGCTTTAAAGTCAGTCTCAAATCAGAAACTCAGCCTTGGAAATTCCTCCTTTTCTTCCAGGTGGTCTGGTTGTCTCAGTGCCCTTTTCTCCAGCTGCTTAGAGCACTCACAAGTATATCTGACTGGCCTTACCATGTCTACTAAGTTCATAGATTTTAGAATAAATAACTACCCTTTAACTGGTTTCTGCCTAGTGCCTGCTTCGGACCACAAGGAGACAAAGTATTCATGAATATCTAATTAAATTGTGGTACATTTTTAGCTGAAAATGATAATAGAGGAAGAGAGAAGAGATTTGGAAAATGCAGAAATAATAATTATTTAATTTTTGAAATGATGAACCATTTCATTTGGAAGATTTTTAAGCAAATATTTTCAACTTTCATTTTGAGAATTTGTGTCTGGGTTTTTTTTCTACCCACACTGAAAAAAAAATAAAGAAGAAGGTTGAAACTTAAAATGGAAAAAACCCCACCCCACATTTTGCTTAAGATTTAAGTAATTCATATTGCTCTTCCTAACCAAATTGCAAATTGAAAATGTCCCAGTTTCTTATTTCACTCCACATAAGCCTCACCAAGTGCCTTTTTTTTTAATTATTATTTTTTGGCCTCCACATTACTCCTTTTTGCTTTTGTAGCAAGTTTTCAGCGACACTGGAAATGAAGGTGCCAGGAGCTGATGAAACTTATATTGCAGGGTCTCTAAGGATTTATATGCCCTTCCAAACTACCCCAGTTCCAATCCTCATTCTCAGCACTTGATAGAGTAATTCAAAGCCATCATTCACCACTTGAGCTCCAGCTCCCCAAACTCCCTTCTCTTGACTTTGTAAATTATGTTCTCAGAAATCTGGAGCTCAAAAACTTACAAAGATTTTACACCTTTTCATGTTTCCTAGTCCGTATAATTGACAGATTTGTGTCAAGTGAAACAATTATCCACCTGTTTGTGGGAATAAATATTAACAAAAATACTCAAACTCTGTGTTTTGTTAGGCAGAACATTTCACACCTCATTACATAGCTGAGGAGTCAGCCTGGTGTTTGGTGTACAAAATTCCCACTGATTCCAGCAGAAGTGAGTTGTATAACTCCAAACAATTAGCATGGCCTATACATTACAGATTTAATTAATTCAGTGTGCAATATTAAAGTCCAAATTACAAATCATGTGAACTTGCGGTTGCGACTTCCCATTTTATTATATAATAATATCCTAGTTTCGGCTGGGATAGAGTTAATTTTCTTCCTAGTAGCTGGTACCATGCTGTGTTCTGGATTGAGGATGAGAATTATGTCAATAACATACTGATGGTTTTAGTTAGAGTAAGCACTACTTAGCAACAAGTCAGGGACTTTTCAGCTTCTCACCCTGCCCCACCAGCGAGGAGGCTGGGGGGCACAAGAGGCTGGGGGGGCACAAGAGGCCGGGAGGGGACACAGCCAGGACAGCTGACCCAAACTGACCCAAGGGACATCCCAGACCATATGACCTTGTGCTCAGCGTATAAACGCGGGGGAAAGCCGGCTGGGGGGCTGCTGCTTGGGAACTGGCTGGGCATCGCTCAGCGGGTGGTGAGCAACTGCACCGTGCAGCACTTGTTTGGCATATCTTAATTCTTTTATTATGATGATGATCATTATTATTACCATTTTTTTTTTTTTTTCTGTCTTATTAAAGTCTCTGTATCTTTCTCACTTTTACCATGCCAATTCTCCCCCCCATCCTGGGGCGGGGGGAGCGAGCGAGCGAGCGGCTGTGTGGTGCTTAGTGGCCGGCTGGGGTTAAACCACGACAACCAACAGCAGTCCCCCAGGTTTGGAGATTCAAGACCAAGAAGGAACTTTCAAAATAACAAGGTCATAAACCTTTTTCTTAGGGAGTACTGAGACTCAGTACTGAGCACTGAACTTACCTGTTACTATGACTGGAACTTTTGGGGCATGGTAGTTGGCAGTTCAGTCAACCAGTCTCTCTTTGGCAGATTTTGGAAGATCTGGCAGCAGAGTAAGAGACCCTAGCTTTTAGGGGTTTGGTATATATAGGCTTCTATACCCACACACTGCTTTTCATCCTTTATAAAAAGTTGTTCTCCTTTTTATGGTGTTCTAGTTATTGCTCCTAAATTAATAAAGCATCAAGGACAAGGAATCTTCTCAAAACAACAGAACTTCCATACTAAGTCACCAGCTCTCTTTCCTTTTGATTTATTAGGTTTTTGCCAGATCCAAGATATGCAAAACAAGTACCAGCTATCACTACAGTCATAAAGATACTGTTATGTTTCTGCTTGTATGTATGCATTTAGTTATTTTTTTCACAAATCATTAGACCTGACCTGAATAAAAGGAGAGGAAAGCTCCATTACTGAAAAATCACACTGTTACAGCCCTATGATATCCGACACAAATGCATTAAATAGGAGTGAACTATTGTAAAGGAGCGACATGTAAGGCAATACCTTGGTGGGGTGAGGCAGGGACCGAAGAAGAGTTGAATGACAAATAGCACCCTATGTAGATGGAAAAGGTCACTGCAATAAAAGCAACCTAGGGAACTGGGAGGAAGTGCAGCATTGCCACAGGCTGGAAGAAAACACAGAATCCAAACAAATGATACAGAGTGAGATGAAATTCACATGTGAATGCCACAGATTGAGCTGTGGAAGCATCTGGGGAGCTGACAAAATGGAACAGGATTCCCTTTATGCCTAGTTATGTGAAAAACTAAGCATTTATTCAGGACAGTAATTAACTTCCACAAACATTCAAAGCCCTCAGTTTTTCTGTGTAAGAATCTTGCAGAAAAATAAATTACATATATTTGTAATGTAATAGAGGAGGCAATACTGTTTGGTTGATGAACTTACGTGAGAAAAAACAACCCCTCATCTGTACTTGTAGTACGTAATTAATACAAACAACTTAGGAAATACAAACAACAAAGGAACTGGTCAGTTCAAGCCTTGCACTCAAACTCCTTCTGTTCCTGAATCTTTGGAGTGGCATAGTGTCAGCTATACACAGGCAAGGTACCAGGACAGACATGATGCAAGTAGAGAGCATCACCACAGACAGAAGGAAGACGAAATGCCATGCCAGCTCTGAATGCATTCCACAACATCAAAGCCTCTGAACATTTTCTCAGCCTCCCAGCATAAACTCCATGTCATGCACCTCCATCGTGCTCCTTCTATAGGAAGTGTTTGTAAATCTGCATCAAAATAAAGCAGCTGTTTAATGGAGGAACCACATACTTTTATTACATTTGCACTGTAACAGCAGCTGCACAGGGTTGCTAAAGTTGAAATCATAAGAAAGACAAAATCCTGGTCTACAAAAGCATGCATCAGCAAAACCCAGCAGAAGATGCAGTGATGCAAGCAAAGGAGTCCTCTTCACAACATGACTTAATGCATTTCAGGAATTGGATTAGGAAGTAACAGGAAAGAATATTTTGCTTGGATGAGCTGTGTTTTCAGTGGAGGGTTTCATCAATAAAGCTGTATGTGCAAACAATTTTAGTGTACATACTCCCATAGAGCAATAGGGTTGCTGCAGGTAAACAGATAGGGAAAAATATTCAGAGTAAAACGACAGAGTTCAGATTTCTTTCTGCTTATGCTGAAGGGATAGAAAAGACATGCACGGGAGAACTGTCAGGCAAAGAGTCAAGCATGAATGGGGTAAAAAAATAGCAGTGAGAATAATTAATAACAACTTAGCAGTTTTTCCAGCGATGTGTGAGTTTTCCATCTCCTGTAGTTTTTAGAATAAGACTGGACACCTTCTAAAGGAAAAAAAGTCCTAATTTCTATTGATTGACTTATGCTTTACATGAAAATAAATTCAGTTCATGTGATCAATAGATGAGATGTATTAACAGATTTACCTGATAAGGTGCTAATATTTATAAGCATATTAGAAATAGGTTTTATGTAACTGTAAGTCTATTCAAGTAATTATATAACCAGGAATAATAATTAAGCACTAGATAAATTCAGAATTTATCGTTTACATAAAGCAGAAGTGTATGGCTTTGTTTTATCAAAAGCAGGAAATCTATAAGACAAGATATTGACTCCGATGAAAAGTATCTCCTTGCCTTCAAGTGTTCGCAACAGCACTCACTTGGATTTATAAAGAGAGAGAATGAAGACATTGAACTTTTTGTTATTACCAAACCAACCAATCAAACAACCCAGAGAACTTCCTGTGTACAAATAATTCAAAGACTTCTGGAAAAAAAAAAATAAATTCCTAAATATTAGATTCTCTATTTTATAGTCCGTGAAGCACACATGGCTTACATATGCTTGACTCTTCACTTTGAATCAGCTACCAAATCTTGTTGGTGACAGTTAAAAACATGAAATGTTTTCTAAATGTTGCTTTTCCATATAAACAGCAGTGGAATTAACTATGGAAGTTGTTAGGACTATGTCATTGCCAATGAAATAGTGAAATAGGAGATGTGGTTCAGAAGATTAAAAACTTTTTATCAAAAGATAAAATTATTAGAGAAAGTCTGAGAAAATCTTTCCACATAGCATGACTTACAGCAGACAGCATTAGCAAGAACAATTTTAGGCTTGTCTACACACAAAGGAAAAACACACAAACAGCATCTGGACTCGGCATACGAAAGAAAAAAAAAAGTTTTTCTGCTTACAGCTGTAAAGTCCCCAGCACCTTTCAGTTTTCAAGCAAGGTATCAAGGTCTAGGCACCCATTTTCTTGGCACAACGGCATAGAGTAACAGTACCTAGTCTAAGTATCAAAAGCATGGCATTTATTGGTGATGTCCAACTAGCTGCTAGGAGACAAAATAAGGATTGGTAATGAGAAAAAACAACTGTTTCCCAACTATGGGAAACGTCGGAAAACAGTAGAGTAACATGCTGGAGAAATGGACCCTTTGAAAGTCAGTATTGCAGCTGCTTTGCTGTGCTGCTTTTATTGCTACAGAGCCTTCCTCTTCAACACATTTACAAGCCTTAAACTAAAATTACGTAAAAGCAGCTACAGAAAAATCCCTCCAGCTCTCAAAGCCATGGTGAGCTTAAGAAAAATACAGAAGCAACAGAAATAGAAACTGTTCTCAATTCTATAGCTTTTTGTAATACATTATCATTTTTAATACCATAGAACCTTCTGTTTGAGGTTTGTTTGTCTGTGATGATTATGAGTTCATAAAATAATAAATACAATGTTGCTGCAGTATCTTACTATCTAGAATCACGTCTTCTGGCTGAAATTCAGACATCTGCTGGCATTATCAACATAGGCTACAGAGATCAGCAGCAGCAATAATATCAGTAATAGTTGCAGCAACATGGAGCTAACACTTAAGAAAAAGCACACCCTTCAGTTTCAATGGAAAAACATAGTTCATGCCATTCCCTCCATTTCTAATTCCAGTCGAAAGCTCTAAAATTAGACCTAGTGCTCAGGAGATGCAACACAATTAGGATGTGACTGGCCATTAAGGATTTAGAGAATTTAAGTATTAAAACCAAACCGGAAACAAAACAAAACCAAAAAAATCTCTTTGAAGACCTTGCAGCTAAATACACACACTGTTCAAAGCAATATGTGTAGAAAGGGACCACTGCTTAAAATCTCAACGTTAGGCCAGTCTTCGCATCATAAACACTAGAAACCAACAGGGTTTAGTTTCAATTCAATCTTATCTACTGTAATTGAGGAATCTTTATTGGACATTGGACATCTGCTGAAGAGAAGTCTATAAGAAATATAGCACTGCTTATGCTCTTCAGCTACATTAAGCATTAAGGATAGAATTCTTCAAATTAGTGTTGCTTTCTTCTGTTGCTGGGGCAGGGCGTAACAGCCATGGGTGCCAAGGTAGAAAATCACCTATAGCGTTGAAATTGTCAATAACAATGACGACATGGACCCAGAAAGAAACATACATAATATACTTTTAATTTGGAAATAGAAATTAAAATGATCGATCTGCAACTCTTTCTTGCATTGTTGTAAAATGTCATCAGAAAAAAAGCTGTTTATGGTATTTCCCTGTGAATATATCGAATAGGAAGTGCTGTTCCTCAACATAATTGTACACACAGATGTAATACAGGGCTGCCTTTCAAAGGCAGATATTAGAAAGCATATAAAATAATGCAGAAAAATGAACCCTGGAACTTTAACTGCTTTTAACTGTTGCTGATTTAAGCACAACTTATTCTGAAAAAGCTTTCAGAAAGACGTGCTGCTTAAATCTTAACAAATGCATACAGCAGTTCCGACCGAAAAGTAAAGGTGGAGAAGGCCAAAACTTTTCTTACTGATTACTGTTCCTCCCTGCATGATCTCAGAAGTCGTGCAGAGACCAAAATAAACAAAACCAAAAGTAAACAAACACCAGAGTAAAACACCATCCCCTCTCCCTGCCCCAATTATAATATTGACAAGGAAAGGAAGACTTCAATTCCAATGAAACAGTTTAGAACAAGGACTTTCAAATGAAAAAATTTTTTTGCAAAATGATAAATAAATATTGATCAAGTATTCTATGCTCATTTTCCATGCAAGTGTATGGGCGAGACCTCTACTACCTGTAATAACAGTATACGAGCAAGACAAGCTTGATGCCACCGTACTGAGTGGATTGAGAAATAACGCTCATGGACTTCAGAGTCCACCACAAAAAAGTTGCTTTGGATCTGAGCAGAATTAAATCTCACCATTGTAACGGCCAACACTGGGAAACTACAAAACCTCTGAGAGTGTAGAGTGTAGAGTGTGGAATGGAGCAACCTGTACCCTCCGCTGGGGCTGCACAAGGAGCTAACATAAACCTTCTCACTGAGCCCTGGCCAGCCTTGTGCCACATAAAGAACCTGCAGGTCTTCCATGCCTCTGAAAGCTACTCTCTGCTGAAGCTGTTACAGTGGATGGTTTTAAGTATTTCCCAAGGATGCCGACTTTACAGCCTCTCTGAGCAAACTGTTCCAATGCTTGATCTCCTTCACGGTAAAAAGAGTTTCTTCTTATGTTTAAACTGGTTTTTCTGTATTTCAGCTTAAGCCTATTGCCTCTTATTCTGTCAGCGGACGCCACCAAGAAAAGCCTGTCTCCCTTGTCGTTACTCTTCCCCACTGGGCTAAGACCCCCTGAGCCTTACCTTCTTCAGGCCGAACAGTCCCAGCTCCCAGCCTCTCCCAGTGCATTAGATGCCCCAAGCCCTGGATTGCCTTAGTGGCCTTTCCCTGGACATGCTCCAGCAAGTCCATGTCTCTTGTCCTGGCAAGCCCAGCACTGCACCCAGCACCGCAAATGTGTCTCACCAGTGCAGAGCAAAGGAGAAGGATGGTGTCCCTTCACCCACACGCAGCCCAGGGTTTCTGGCCACCTTCGCCCCAGGGCATGCTGCTGGGCCACCGCCAGCCTGTGTCCCCAGGACCCCCGGGTGCGCTCCTGCATAGCGGCTCCCCAGCTGGTCAGCTCCAGCAGGGACTGCTGCAGGGGGCTATTCCTCCCCTGCTGCAGGACTTTCCGCTTCCCTTTGTTGAACTCCATGAGATTCCCATCGGAACATTTAATGCTCTGTATTGAGCCTGGTTAATTGGGGAACAGTTCCTCCAGCAACCCAGCAACGGGGAGTCAGGCTGGCACAGCTATGCATGCCTAGGTTTCTTATCTACAGTTTAAACTCATGTTTTTCTGGCAATAAGATGAAGGTGCTACCTACTGAGATATCCAAACTCTTTTATTTAGTCTCTTAAGTAAGCGGAAGTCAATCCTTTATGAGGAAGAAAAAAAAAAAATGCTATGGATTCTAGAATTTTGTGGTTGCTACTCCATTTTCTATCAGTTGGCAGATACCGAAACTACTTTCTCGACTCAGCAGGGGGTGATACCTAACATCTGAAGGAGATGTAATTATTTTTCTATAGGATTGATTTATTTCTTAAAGGTTACTATCCTCTGTATGGGTTTGCGTTATAGACTAGAAACTGGAAATATCTGTTAGACTGTGAAGGGTTATAAAACACACACTTCCAAGCACTCCCAGCAGAGGATCTCAAATAAGGCTTCCAGCTGCAGTGCATTAATGACAATTCTTGCTTCTTTCAGAAAAAAATACATACTGGATTAAACGGCAAGGTGCTGGCGGTAATTATACATTAATAATATTGAAATCCTATAGACAGGTAGTATATGTTGAACGCAGGAGATCCCTCTAGATATTTATACTGACTATAATGAATATTTATATTTTACAAAATATTACCACATAATTACTACCACAAACCAGGGTCATAAGCATAAGGAGTCTTATTCTTCACTTCAGCTCTCACGGACAACTTTAAACAACAACAATTACTTCATTCAAGCCAACCTATTTCTCCATCCTCTCTCCTCGCTGCCAACAACTGCTTGTGAAAAAATCAAAGCAAACCCTGTCTTCTAAGCAGCGTCCAAACTATTCTGTGGGCAGATACTGTTACATTGAGCCAAATACTTTGTATTATTGTCTCTGAGCCAAAAAGACATGTCAACTATGAAAAACTGGGCACGATCTCCCTTTTAGTTAAACTTCAGTAACTTCTTGGGAATCATGACAATATCTAATCCACGGATTAGAATTTTCCCAAAATCAAAATACTCCAAAAAATCATTCTGCATCTACTTTCTCATTGTTAGAATGGCTGAAGATGATGAATGTATCCAATTATGGATCCATTATATCACAAACTATTGTGTGAATAGGTATATCCTAGGGGTTTTACTCAGGTTGAAAACCAAAAAAACAGACACTTTTTCTGTTGGGATTCCAAAATTTGGTTTAATAGGAATAAACCCTATATAAAAAAGTAAAGGCAAAGGTGCTGTCAACAAAACCTCTTATCTTTTTTTCTATGCAAGATTGAAAACCAGCCTGTTATATCGTATTATGATTGAAGCCATTAAAATGGCATTCCAACAAGACAAGTCACCTTATATTATCAGAAAGAAAATACACACAATGTATACAGGAAAAAGAAATACACCTGTTCCTACTCTTAGCTGTTAAGAAACCATACCAGAAAATAGTGTAACAGGAACTGACCTTCTTTTAAAAGGGGAAAAAAAAAATCCACTAACTTTTAATGGATAAAAGGTCTCATTTCCTTCTATAGTATTTGTGTTTTTCAAAATACTATCAGCAGGTGCACCAGATTTCAAAAACCTCTTGTCCTTCATCACATATAATTGTGCTGCATATTATATTAAGAAATACAAGCAGAGGAATGTAAGTGATGGGAGTTCAATTAAAAACAGCATAATATCTGTTGCATAGAAAATGATTCTGCAACTGAAATCAGGTTCTAATGAGAGAAAAAAGGAATACATTTTCACATATTTTTAATTACATACAATTTCCTCAAACATGATTTTTAATAATATATTCCATTAGGTTAACATCATATTTAAAGAAAGTGCATTTTCTGATTTCATTTTAAGTCTGATTTTGAGCAATTATTGTGTCATTGTTCTGCAGCAGAAAGGTTGAATACATTTACTGTGTGGTTATGCTAGTTATGATTGATGTCGCTTCTCCAAATGATAAACCAATCACCCTGATGATGTAATGTCATTTTAAGAGTGCTATAATCACATTTCTCTCAAACTGGAAGCTCTGATGAGTTCTAACAAAGATTTATTGTAGATTAAAGGCCTTCATAAAATCAACAATAGATTGCTCATTTGTTGGAAGATTTGATTAGGTAATTTTTTTAGGCAAATGAGTTTTCCAGATATATCAAGAATGGGTATCGTGAAGGGCACAGGGCAGTACATGTGGATGACTATCACCTCATATCCAAGAAGACTCATCTTAAACTCATTGAGGAGCTATCCTGTAATTGTAGAGGTTGAAGCAAGCATAAGTGTACAATCAGACAAACAAGAGGACACTTATATGTAATCAGTACGAGACTTCTGCAAACATTTCATCTTCAGCATGCACTTTGAAAACTGTGATACAAATGTTTAAAGAACCACCTAGAAAGTGCTAGCAAGTATTCATCAACGATCAAAGACTATCTGGAATCTAAGCCTGCAGTCTAAGTATCTTCAAATCTTCCTTTTTCACCCAACTCCAAATTTAAACAAAATATTTAAATTTATTTATTCTCTCCCAAATGTCCAGATGTATTTTCCTAAGTTTCCACAGGAACTAAAATAGATTTTTAAAAAAAAATAATTAAAAAAAACCCCAAAGCATAGTTTAGCTTTCCATATCACATGGATGGTCAAAGCTACTCTGAAAATCTTTCAAGAATAAGGATTAGCCACAAAAAAGGCGAGCTCTTCCAATTTAAGTTATATGTCACTATTGCAGTATATTCTTATGAACACTCTAAAGGAAAATTTGTGAGAACTACAGAAAAAAAAAAAAAGACATTGCTAGAAAATGCTTATTAGTTTTCAGAGGCTGTATTAAGTCCAGAGAAGCTCATGCTATAGGACTCTTAGCGATGATCAAACAATTATGTGTGTCTGTGGAAAAAAAAAAAAAAAAGAAAAAAAAATCAAGAAAAAGACACAGCTGCTTCTTATACTCTGAAAATTAGAAGTCATTATATATTATATAACTGTTTATTAAAGAAGGAAATGTTTGGTGTAAAAAATGTTAAAATATAAACAAATCAGCTATTCACAAACAAAAGCTTATCTGAGCATGCCAAAAAGCTTCCTTGGGTCATGAACATGTCAAAAAGGTTCCTTGGGTCAGTCCACAGTAACAGGTGCGAAACACAAAGCTTTTAAGGAAACGATGATAATTATTCTAAATGAAACACAAAAGAGCTCTTACATCAAATTTTGAGATGTTGTTTTACTGCAGCTTCCTTCATTTGTCTTTGTAAGAAAAGCCATGCTGGTTCACTCAGCCTCCAACAGCGGCTATAAATACCAAGTACCAAGTATTCAAGTATCCTCCAAGTCTCTTTCTTAGTTCACATTCCCTGACCTTGATTTTCTTCTTCTTAGCAACCCTCTCCCATCGCATCTCTCTCCCATTTACTTTTCCCATTCCCCTATAAACCCCTGTAAACTGTTTGATCCACCACATCCTTTAGAAAATGTTCTCTTTGTTTATTCCTTTCTTCAGCTGCCAACAGTCACCTGCTCCTGAGTTCCGAGATGAAGCATGCACGCCCCCAGCAACTCGCTTCTGACTGGTAATGGCCCATCGCTAACCAGTGAACCACAGCTGGTGCTTCCATTAATATCACACCTTACATTTCTCTGCCTTGAATCTCCTCTGCCATTTTATTGCCCTGTTACTTGGTCTTACAAGGTCCTTTTGTGATTCTCCGCACACTGATCTCATTGCTAGCACTCTGCCACCAGCTACCTTAGCACCAGCTCACCATCTTCTCCAAGTATCTTCGTGTTCCATGAAAATTCACTGGGGAGCTCCAATTTCTGCTTACTGTCATTCAAATAACTACCCCTATGCAGGGACCTTCTCTCTTACCGCATGTTTTGGTTTCCTTGACAGCACTTAGTGACAGATTTTGCTGAGACTCTTGAAAATACAAAGACCCTTCATCAACTAGCTCACCCTTATTCAGAAATGGCTGACCCCTTCACAGAACTCTGAATGTTTCTAAGGCAGGACTACCCTCACAGAAGCTATAGCAACTCATCACAGATAGATCATATCCGCTCCCTGCCTCCATTTCTACAGTTTCTGCTAAGTTGCCCATCACAGATTTTGAGGTCTGCAGCTCCTCAGATACCCCTGAACCTGTTAAAAAAAACTCCTCAAAACTGGCATAATATTCACCCTCAAACCTCAAGTAGCAAGGAAGCATGCTCAATCTCTGAATTATTATTTCTTTGTGTAATTGTATTTTAACATATCTGAATGGATCATAGGGTTAAAGGATGATTTAGGATGGAAGGCACGCCAGGAGGTCCCTAGCCCAGCCTCCTGCCAAGCAAGGGCAGCTCTGAGGTCAGGCCAAGCAGCTCAGGGTTTTAACCAACCCGTTCTTGAAAAGCTCCAAGGACAGAGACTGTAGAGGCTCCCTGGGCAACCTGTTTCAATCCAATGCCTAGGGAAAAAGTTTTACCTTATACCCACTCTGAATGTTATGCCTCGACTTCTGCTCGTTGTCTGACCCTCCCACCACACACCACCAGGCACTGTTTAAAGGGCATCGTTCCAGTGTACCGTATGCACACACAAAGGCCAAAAGTTCCACACCACATAGTATCTCCAAAACTGTCCAGATGTGTATTGTTACAGGAAAGAGTGACCTTGAGCAGATCAGAAACTGCACATACGATATAAACTTACAGTGTTTAGTTAAATAGACAGGAATTGTACAACAGATACGGATGTTAAAAAAACAAAAGGCAAAAAGTAAGGAGCTGTAATAGCCTTCTTTTGTTTTGCCTGTATTTCTAAAAAGGGATTGCATCTTCATTCCTCAGTTTTTGGCTGTCATAATGAAAAGTCAGCATCTACTAATTAAAAATTAAAAAAAAATAGAAAAGAAAGAAAACCCTAAGCACTACAGATTATATGACTGATAGCAAAGCTGCAAATGTTTTAAAACACTGGCCTAAAAGACAAGAATTAATTTGCTGAAAAATAGCAGTGTCTTAGTTAAATGTGACATTGGGAGTATAGAATCAGACAGATTATGAAACAAGAACAGACACAGAATGGCAGAAGCAACCACATTTTTAGATACAGAACCTCATCTCCTACATGAGATATTAGTGGACTAGCCTATGCAGAACCATTGTGCGTACACCTCTCCTTCAGGATGCATCAAGAAGCAGAAAACCTACTTTGAAAAGTAAATCCCTCTGATGACAAGAATTCAATAATATTTTTACACTGCTAAAACACCCCTAAAACTAAAAAGCAATCTTATAGCAAAACAAAGGAAAAACATATATGATGTATGGTGTTTCCAAAAAATTTTCCATGAAATATAACAGCAAGATTTTTGTTTGCCCTGTTTCCATAGATGCTCTCAATTTTGCGGTGACGGAAGAAAACATTTGCAAAAAAAAAAATTCATAACACCAGCACAAACATGTCACAAACAAACTCCATATGTTTGCAATTTTCTTACCACTGCTGGAAGCCTGCTGTGGCCCTGAACACGCTCTTAGCAGATATGAATTAGGAGAGAACTCCTCATCAGGATTGGTGTCCATGATTTGATGGGACGTATTGCTGTCTAGCAATGGCATCTGGCAGCTAACTGGTGGAGGATTATGAGAACTGGGCAGCTGAGCAGATGGGAGAAGGCTAGACGAGGATGTAGGTGGAATGGGACGACCTGGGAAAGAGGACACAGGGATCAAAGATCAGCAATGAATGTAATGAAAAAACCAAACAGCCAAGTAATTGCACTGTAACCGTCCATCGTTACACATGGTAACTGCTGCGCAGAGCCACAAAATCTCTCCACTGGTACGAACTTGTCCCCTTGCATCATATTCAAGGCATTGTGAGCAGCTATGTTGTGAACTCATTCCAAAAATCAGTCCACAGCATCAGCTTGTAACTCACCAGGTGAACAGATGCTGGGCGAAGGAGAGCGCCTGCGCACCGCTGGCCGGGCAGCGCGGGCACCGACACACAGCAGCCAGGCGCTGAAAGGCCCAAAGCTGCATTCTCAATTGCTGCAAAATGCAAGCACACCAGCTACAGATTTTACCAGCAGGATTTTCACAGAAATAGGGGTTTTGGGGCTAAATAAGACCAATGAGAAAGGGGAGTATAATGAGTTGATTCCTGGAATTACAACACACACGTGTCTGTAATCATCTCTTAAAATAATGGTGGTGTT
This sequence comes from Ibycter americanus, assembly GCA_035590275.1. NCBI lineage: Eukaryota > Metazoa > Chordata > Aves > Falconiformes > Falconidae > Ibycter > Ibycter americanus. Next base: position 49,137,741 of record JAVJGI010000064.1, read on the forward strand.
CTGATTTTATTTCTTTTATATTTTTTTTTAAAACCAGGGAAAATTGTTCCAGTACAGCAGTGTACTAGAGGCACGGAACACGAACCATACGAAGGCTACCTCCAAGCTAAGGTTCTTCCTGTGTTGTTGTAGATCCTTCCAAAGCCCACCTATGGATGTGACAGGAAGCATAGGGGACAGGAGTGAAAGGGAATTATTCAATTTTTTAGAGATAAGCTAAGCTGGAATATGGTTTGTAAACTCTAAACTTTCCTGTCCTTTCACTCCCATTTCTTTCTGCACTGGTGTTGTAGGGGCAGAATTTCCTGCCTAGCTTACCAGACAGATTAATTTCAACTCTGACACCCAATCTTTGTTGTGTATAATACACTTCAGCCCACTGTAACAACTTATTTTTGGTCAATTAAACTAGTGGCATCAAGCCAACAAAAATAAAATGTTGATACTTATTTATTCTTTGCTTTTGTGAGCTTTCCTCTCAAAACTTGATACCAATCCATTCCATCAAATGCACACAGACGAAGACAGATTTGGGGTTTTGGGGTTTTTGTTTTTGCATTGCCTATTTAAATATGACCAGTTATAGGGATGCGAGGATTCTGATCTCTGCAAGTTTAGCTGGTGTGTTGGAGAAACTGTTCATGAATAATTTATACATAGGAAAATATGACCTCTGATATACTTCCAAAGTCTGTGAGGCAAAGAAAGATCTGCTGCATGCTAGCTACAAATGTTAAACCACAACAAAACTACATAAAATGGTGCATCCCTATTTCCATCAGTCTTAAAGAAAAAGTAGCAGAGCAAATATACACTAGCTTTCTCATATGCTACATCTTCATTTTTGGAATCAAGAACCCCTCACTTTATATGAATGATACTCAAGTTTATACCATAGGTAATCTTCTAGAGTCACTCAACAAATTCCAAAACATGGGGGGGAAGGAGAAAGAAAGGAAATCAAGAAAATTAAAAAATCCCAGCCATCACGTATAAATTATATTTGTGGAGCGGCAATCAACCAAAGGTACACATAGATAATAAAAAAAACCACCCAACTTTCACTGCAAATAACATGAACTACTTTCTTACCTTCAAAAAGTTTGAAATAAAATAAATACCAGGAAATAGGCAAGTGACTATTATGCTTATTTTTTATTATATTTTTTAGCACTGGATAATACATTGATGATAAGACTAAATGACCCAGTTATCATATGACAGAAATGGGTTTAAGCTACTCCATAGTAACCTCCATCTACCATCTTTTATGCTAGAGAAAATTCAATATGCATTGAATATTTTCATTGTGGACTTGCATTTACAAGGAAATAGTTCTAATATTAATGACAGGAATAGTTACTGTCATTCTTCATGATTATGCTATTCTTATGAAACACTACGGTGAAGACCCTAAACATTCAAGGGAGGTGACTGAGCAAAACCAGTTTGTAGTTATTTCTTTGCAATGTGTTGGAAACAAGCAGAGAGGCTGAGGTTTGACACAGCTCAGACAGGAATGTGACGCTGTGCCCATTGTGTGCATTTAATTTTCACATATTTTGGCTCTGCTTCAACATTAAGAAGTTAAAAGAAAAAGCTTTATATAAATTCAAAATCTGTTTTTACAGTATCATATGGAAATATATTACTGTATTATAAAAATGTTGGGCATGTGAGGTTATGAGATGAAGGGAAAAGGATTTTTCCCCTCTGTGTAAACTGCTTAGGGTATTCCAGAGAAAATTAGGTACATCTTTGCAGAATACATTGAGAGAAATGAAAAAAACATGAATTCTTTTGCCAGGAAAGTAATCACATTGTTACCTTCATGAAATAATACAGCCCAAATCCCTGAAGACAACGTAAAATGTCTAATTACTACAGCTCTGTTTGTAGCTTAGAGGAAACAGGGGTATCAAGTTGTTAAAACGTTGCATTGTTTTGGTGGGAAGTTGGCTCCTGAGGAAGATTTGTCCATAAGCACATGTTAATTGAAAAACATAGATGTCTGTGAGCCACAGAACCTATTGCCAATCTGTCCTGTGGTTAGATTTCCTAATAAACTGCCAAATATGATTAAAACTTTTCTCGTGGTTTAGGCATTCTTGATCTTTCTGTCAAGTTGATTTCTGGCATCTACTAAACACTAAACTCCCAGTACAGCCTTCCAGCCTACAGTAGTGAGGCTCTAGTAGAGTGACTTCTCACTGGATGGCTCTCCACCCCAGCCCCTGGAACACACAGAGCATCTTAAGATACCCAACCTTTTGTAAAATTTGGTGGGAAGTGAGTTGAAAAATTACTGAAGAGGAACAGAAAGAGACACTATTAAGCTTTGTTGCCTTAGGAAATGAATCTAAAGGCTAACTATCTGCAGTACCACAGTCAACAGAACGGTCGTGAAACTACCAAAGAGAATAGAACGTATGCAGTTAGGCTATAAAGAGCATGATAAATGCAATTTATTTGTTACTATATACTCTTAAGTTAGAAATAATGGGCTTGATTTATACTACTGAATACTAATATCTTAGTCAAATAAATTCAATGTACCATTTAGAGTAACAGCCTAAGCTTTACAGGTTTTATAAACCTGAGCTTCTTGCCAGACCATTCATGTGTCTGCAGATACCTTAACAGTTGTGTTTTGAAACTTCCCACCTCTTGAAATGATTCTAAATTTCAATCACTTCACAATGGGACTTGCAATACCCTACAGTATTACAAAACATACTGTGATGTATGGTGACATCAGTATTCTGTTACACTGCTGTTTCAAAAGTTAAATCCATAATGTAAACAGTTCACACAATTTGTGTCTACTCTTCGTATATTAATATGATAAATCTTCTATGAATAAGATTTTTATCTAGTTGTGCATTGACAGAAACCCTATGTAATGGTTGGTTACTTCTAGTGACAACAACCATGTAATTGTGTAACATACCCAAAGAAATATAAAACAGATACAAATGCTAGAAAGGGAAACTGAGCTCTTAAAGCTGATACATTACAATTTCAACAGTGTAAGTTAATATTAGTTCTTCCCCCAGTATCTGTTCATATGCAAGTTCATACCACATATACTCATGCAGCGCAAGGACTTGTACAGATACTGAATACAGTATTTGCCAGGCATTTTTCAAAAAAAGCAAGCAGCCAAGAACAAAACACCACCACACACACCCCACACACACCCCCTTACTTTCTCCTGCCATTTATCTTATCTTCCTACTTAAGAGTGAAGGAAGAAACTTGATAAGTCCTTCTGAAGGGCATTCTGATTTGGGATAGCTTTGGGCTTCCATGCCACACGGCACCTCATTCTGCAAGGCCTTTTTTAACCTCTTATCACTTATATTCCCTTGCCCCCTAAGATTATATATGAGGCAACATAGACTTATTATTCCCGTATTTTTTTTCCACCAGAGTCACATCTTTCTTCATCAGCCCAGGAGCTTTTATGAAACCATGCCTCAATTACTGCAACACTTTGAGTCCCTAAGGCTTAAAATCCGATCTGCTGTAGAATCTACATTCAAAAATCAGGCCATGCTTGTAGCTGGTAATGATGCCACAGCTCTGCAACCATCTTCAGGAAGGCATCCACAAATCTGAGGATGCAGATCAGACATTGGTGTCAGGAATTCCTTTAATATCGTTAAGGACAGCTTCACAGCCAGCGGTTGAATAAGGCACAAGCTTACCAGGGTGACCCTGCTATGTGTGGTCACGGGGTAACGTGGCAAGGGGTGACAGAGACTGCCTCAAGTCCAGACACTTCTGTGACAGCTAAGAAGAGTTCTGTTCATTTAATCACAATAACACATTTGGGAAAGATACTCCGGTTGCTGTTAGCCTAAAAGACCAAAACCCATCATCAGGATATGGGGAAAAAAAACCAGTAAAATGAACAGGACAGCCTGCAATCACTCCTAGCATGAATATACATAAATAAGAGACACAATCAAAGAAGAGAAGCAAGCTGCTTATCAGTTACTGATGGATTTTTAAGATGCACTTTCCCTACTCTCCCTTCTTCCTGCTCCTGCAAAGGACCTACAGAGTTCCGTGGGTGACAAAAGCCCGTGTGTGTGAAATCTGGCCGCTATGCTCCGCCACGGTGCGTGACAGGAAGCAGAGAACAAACATGACAAAAATCCTCAGAGTGTAAGAATTTTGACACATAAGCAGCCACTGTGTAAATATGCATCACAAAAATACATCTTGAAGAGTATGTTAAGTAACTTTTCATCTATCTGTAACATAGCACAGTATTACTACCTAACAACAAGATTTAAGAAACATAACAGTATATATATTTATATGTCTTTATATATTTAATTATATTTACCCACACAAATTTGACAGATACATATAATATCCAAAAAAATACTATTATTTTAAGAGGTCTAAAGGATCAATCCAGACTCCTAATAGCCATTTTGCCATCAGCTTTGTCAAAGGGGAAGATCACAACCTGTATGTTGCCATCCCACACTCATAAAGTTATCCATTTCAACATAAAAACTAATGTCATTAGAAAATATCTGAATCCCAGAGGTGGAAAATACAGATCTCAAAGCTTATTGTACCTGCAATGGAATTCTAAAGCTTTTCCCATCAGGAATATCTCACTTCTAAGGTTATCGCATATGTAGCAAAAATCTGTGTAGATTGTTCAACCCCATACATTTTCAGCACATCACAGTGAGAATTTCATATACCTAAACAGCATATCTTCACTGATAAATTACATTTATAAAGGCATGTTCCTATGTGTAAAGGCTTTTATATAAGAAAAATTAAGATTCAATAGCTTCAAACAGCTGGTAATCTTCATAATCAAGTTGAAGTTATAACTATTTTGTACTTCTCTAAGTTAGGCTACCTAGCATTGATGCAGAGAATAAACATAAACAATCTGTAATAACTACAGTTAGTCACATAAATTACTATCACCAAAGTCACTTATGTCATTGTTCTACAGTTCCGATCATAAGGCCCAGGACTCAGAAAAGATCTACACAAGCCAAAAACCCACTGTGCAGTCCTCAACACATTAGACTGCAGAAAGGAGGGAAACTTTCAGATAACTGTTTTGGTTGTGTTTTTTTTTTAACAACTGTTTGGAAGATGTCATAGCATTCAAGTATTAATGCAGGAAGCTCGGGAAGTAAAAACTGAAAGGAGATGAGTTGTTTCTCCATAACTGATGCCATCAGAACAGAAACTGTAAACCACTTAATTGGCAATTAAGACTTTGACATTTACTGATTGCAGCTGATATTCATGTTACACCAACACAAAGTATAGAACCCTATATAAAGTAATCCTATGATATTATGTTAGTGCCTTACGTGATGGACAGTATCATTAATAGCAGTCGCTGTGTTGCTCATATTTACTAAAATTATACAAGGAAGGCTATCTAGTAATGGTGTTGGCTGGACATTAACTAGAGATGATAAAACAGAAGGATCAGCTCTCCTCCAGCTGTGCTTCCTTACTTCAGGAAACAACTGGAAAGCTGAATGGAATCCATAGGAGGGCCGTAGGCAGGACCCTGCTGTCAGGGGTAACACCCACACCCGCCTCCTCCAGCACACAACATAATTCTCCCTACATTTCCAAGTCAGCCTAACCGAAGCACCTGCATTGTCAGCAGTGTTAAACTCACTTTAAACAGTGAGAAATGCTGCTAAATGTGTCAGGAAACAACTAGATAATGTAAGATGCATGTTTTTGCTGTGCAAAGCACTATAAATTAAACAGGCAGCTGATGAAGGTGAAACTTTCCCAAGGTATAGCACATTCAGCAGACTCTCTTATTCCTCCCCAGAATAATTGCCTTCTGCCAGAAAAAAACCCTGTCCTTTAAATACGTGTGCAAATCACATCTCGCCAATGGGCGCGGCACTCTCAAGCAGAGTCAAATTTAATAAATTAAATATATATTGTCATAACTGGCATAAGGCATATAAATATTTTGCAGTTGATGAAATTACTACAGTTACCTGAAAACTGGAAAAATCACCCGTTTCCTGTATAGGAACAGCATCTATTATTTTTGTCGCTAAAATAGCATTTGCACTTCAGCGCACTGGAGGCCAGCGTGGAGCCCCAGCAGGCAAAGCTTTCCTCGGGGGAGAAAGCCGTCTCCCCCCAGGTACTGCCAGCTCTCAGGAGAAAGACAAGACACACCACCTAAGTTACCTCATCTAGCAAACAGCAATGCTAATTTATTTGTAAAGAGGACTCAGTTAACCTTTTACTCACCAGACTGCATTTCAGAGTGACAAGACAAAACAAAGACCAAAACGAAGCAAGCATGAGAAAGACGGAAAGAAATCTGGCAATTTGTGATCATTTTCTTCAGCATCAAGTTGCTTGCTGTTGCCTATAAACTCCTGTTGCATTTTTTTTTTCCTTTAAGGCAAACAAGCTTCAAAACAGCACAAAAAGGACAGATCTAAATCAGGATTTGGTCGACAGAGAGCTATCACTGAAGAAAGGTACTTCCACTGCTTCTGAAGCTCCTAGCTCTCTGCAAGTAACAAATTAACAAAATCAACCAAGCTGAAAAAAAGGTTTTCACTGAGTCTATTTCACAAGAGTCAAAGGAGAAAATAAGGTCTTTCTAAAAGCATGGGGCTGATACTCCGGCACAGACCCATTTATTTATGTTTTTAGGTATTTCTCTGCATCAAAACCAATAGTCCCGGCAACTAAGGATGAAGTTGATACCATCATATCACGCAAGGGAAAGCCAGAAGGTGGCTTTGAAACAATTAGAAGAGAATGTCAAAGAAGAGATCTAGACACAGTAAGACATCACCTGGGATTTATGTAACAATGAACTAGTGGAGACAAAATCAGTGCTATGGGTTTCTATCTTTCCCATTTAACAAAATGAGCGACACCCTACGTGCCTTGTTTAGTTTTTTCAAAGAGTATTTTACGCAAAAAAAGTGCACACAATCCAAGCAAGAGCACGCACAGAGTGAAGACAGTAAAAAATAATGCTAATTATGTGCCTATGGTATAGGCAAGAACATGTCCCAGAAGGCAGTTTCCATCAAGGTGTAAGGAAGGATGTGTATCTCCTGCCAGTAGCCCCGCTGGGAGCGGAGCTGCAGAGCCCTGCACGGCGCACACACAGCCCGGCGGTGCTGTCTGCACCCACACGCTGCAGATTCTGCTCTGCCCAGTACCCCAGACATGGCAGAGCCGTTTGCGGAGTGCGATAGTTGTGTCTACAACTACCTCTTTGCGGACTGCAAGTATGACTGTTTGGCTACTATCCCATTTGCTCCCTGGAGCTACTTCCCTCAGGAACACTTCACCTGAGCCCCTGATGCCCTGAGACCTTTCTTCCTTTATTTTTTTTGGTGGGTTTTTCATTTCAAGGCAGCTGAAACGTTGAAAGGCTTATGTTGCAGCTCCCCACCGCAGCGGGAGCCCAGCGACAGCGCTGCTGAGACACAGCTCCATCACATCATCAACACACGCACTCCTGGTGTGGTCATGGTAAGTGAAGGCGTTTACATTGGCAAGATCCCCAAAGGTAATAGTGAAGGCAAACAGTGCAAGCAGCATCCATTCCTTCCCCTCTCGAGCAGGCAACAGAACTAACTCCTCTCTCAACCACACCGCAGTTTCCTAGAGCCTTCCTGTGAATCATCAAAAAGCAAAATCAACTCTAAGGGGACCAAAACCCTCAGGAAAAGGGTATTGAAGAAATTAACATGTTTCTGCCAAAATCTCTACCTCCTTTATGAGAATATGAAAGACAGTAACACAGATGATTGGTACAACATAAAATATAGCCTTGAAAGATTCTTAAATTCACATTGTACAAGAAAATAGTGCATTTGTTTAGAAGTAGTGCTAGAAATCATGGTCTTACCTATGTAGGTATAGCATTTTAATAGTCTAGAAGCTGAAATGTTGTTTAAATAAAATGATCCTAAAACTCAAGGCTATTTCCTCTTAGGTACATGTTGCAATTTATATTTACATTACCAAACAACCCTGGGTGGGGGGTAGAGATAAATCAAGAAAATCCCAAACAAAACAAAATAATCCTACACTCTTTGTGACAGTAATGCATAAAGTCTCATTGGTTTAGCATTGTTGTAGTTACAGTTAAATTTTGCTGGCACGGCAAGAAATTGTTTATAAGGTATTACATGTGATAGAAAAAAGAAAAAGTTTAAAACTGCAACTACCTTCTGTTACAAAACAAAAAAAAAAGAAAAAACCCCAATGTTAAAATATATTCATATTCAATATGTTTCTCTTCCTTGTCTTCTGAAGTAGAACCATGTACTGCACACCCAGGAATACAGTTTGAGAACTGTACATAATAGAAAAGGGACACAGTAAGAACCACCAGCAAGTCCTGGTCTCTATTTTTTATTACAGATCCATTCTATAAGCTTGTTCAAGTTTTGTTATCTTCCTTAAACCATTTGACCTCTGCATGTCATTAATATTTCCTGAAGTACTGTGCGTGTGTAATCCTTGAATATGAAACCACTGTACCAATGCAAGATACTATCATCACTAAAATCTATGCAGAAGAATAAGACTAACTTGGAAATCAATCACTTCTCTTTTGACTTTCAGCATTAAAGTTAAATTAATTTTCCTAAGCAATCCATCTACAAAATACATCAGTTTTATGGAATTTGGATATTAAAAATAAGTAGATGGTCATGACTTAAAAATTATCTAAACCAATTCAGTATGTAAAGGAATAATTTGCTGCTGTCAAAAGCTAGTGTCACTTAATTCTTGCCTTGTTAAATCATCTGAGGGCCCTTTCTTTTTTAGTTAAACAAAGATAAATAATAAAAACAATTTACAGCTAGAAGATGTTAGGGTTTTGCAGCTGTTCAATGTCTTTTGAGCAGATTAGATTCTGTAATGAGAAGTTATAAGCCTCATTTTATAAAAGCTGTTGCTGTCTTGGGAAAAACATCAGTGAATAAGATTAGAAAACTCTTCTCCTTCATGAACCTATTACACTAGCAAGCTGATTACTTGGCATATGCTTGATACCTTCATAGCTGGAAAACAGTAATTTGTTTCAATGATTTTTTTCCCATCACTCATAAAGTCAAAATGTCTTCTCTAATATTACTGTTCCTCTGATTTAGCTAGTAACATCAGAGCAAGAAGAGACAGACAAATCTACATAAGCGTAACTCACACGAATTGCATTAACTTAATTCCCTTTAAAAAGGGTCTGCTGAACTTAACTGTAACTAACATTAAATTATAACAACTCATCAACTGCCTGTTCCTTCTGGGACAAAAATAACATTCTAAGATTAGGAATGTATTCAGAAGAAACTTACTGGAAGATTCACAACCATCATCATATGCAACTGAATTTCCACCTTTATAGTAACTTAATAACACGTGCAGCTTTTAAAAATTGGGAAGAAAGAAAATTTCCTATTTATCAATCTTAGCACCTAAGCATTCACACCAGGGAATTCCAGTAATGAAAGGGTTGTAATTTGGCCCTAGGTAGGTAATTACCAGGCACCCTATGAAATCTACTTCCATAGATAAATCCACTTGATTTGATCTTTATTCTAGTGACACAGAGAGTTCAGAGTATGCTGTGCTACAAACTTGTTTCCACTATTCAAACACCTCCTGTTTACCTTCATCTTATTTTACTAAAATTCTAAATACTGTTAAACAACCACTCTCGCCACCTCCACTACAAATCCTCCTGAATGATGTTGGCTTTATTTCTAATAGAGAAATTTATTTCCAGGAACGTTGCAACACTTAGTGATTCAAGTGCCTGGAGTCACTAATAGGTGGGAAAAATAACACTATCTTGAACAAACATGAGAAAACTCAGACCTGTAATTATTCAACAAACTCTGTGAAAGTCATACATAGATAGTACTAACTGGTGGGAGTTGGATAATGATTACAGAGTTTGTGTTAACTCTTTGCAACCTACTAAAAAAGCAGCTCTAATTTCTGGTGAACAAATGTGCAATGAACACAAGGCTTCACATGATCAGTATGCTGTGACTAGCTAAATAATTTAACTACTATGCTTAAAATCTGCTCCATCATACAGTATGGTGCCAGTACTATATTCTGGCTAATTCTGCTTCAGGTTATTAAAATCTACTTTTCTTAGTTACACATACAGTTTAAATACGGTGTTCCTATTTGCTTTCTAAAAGTGTGTAGAATGCACTTCTGAATCAGTGCTGAACAACTGCTGCGATACACTCTAGAGATGTTTGTATTTTAGTGCTGGGAGATACTAAGGTGCACTAAGTAAAGCATCAGTATGATGGGAATTAATCTTCCATTACTCTTGATACTGATACTTACATTTACATGATATTATCTTGATATTTACATTTTTCTTGCTTCGTTTGGTTTCTTTTCTCAAGATCCAGTCTTGCATTTCTTACAGAACTGGTACTGACATTAGTGGAAGTTTTGGGCGTACAAGAAAACTAAAGGCTTGACTTGTCAGTCATGTACGTCACTGGCAGGGTTTTCCAAAGCACAAAAGCATGTAAGCATTTAACTTCCACCATTTAATAGCAAACCACAGCAAAATCTCAGCTCCATATAACTCAATACAAATTGTAATTTTGCCTTCAGCATAGCCAGGATTTCACCCAAGAGTCCTCAAAAGCTTTCGCACCGAGAGAAGCTCCTCCAACAGCAGTATTTGCCTGACTGGAATACCAGGCTGCTGCTGTTCATCCAATTCAGGATGGTTCACTGTGCTCAGATCTAGGAATACAGCTCAGAGCTAAGCAGCAGTTCAAAATCAAAGGGGCAGAGTGAAATACCGTCACTAAGGAGCCAGACCTATTTAGCCCATTAAAATCTCTCTGATGTCTTCCAGTAGAGCTAACTATTCCCCGAAGAAGACATGAAATACAGAAAGTATCCAAATCCAGGATTATGGACAACCTACCAAACCACTTACAAATGAGCAATTTAAGTGCAGATAAAATTTTGTTTAGCCCCTGTATTGAATAAGGTTTGAAATATTTCCGTCTTTACTGTAAAGTTCAGAGTTGGGGAAGTAGACTCAAAAAAAGAAAACCCATAAATTATGGAAGTAATGAAAATATCATTTATTGTTTGTGGGCCACACCTTAAATAAATACTGGAATCTGCTCACTTTGCTTATATGAAAGCTTAAAAATGTTGATTTCTTAAGTGAGAAGGCTTATGTCAAATTTCACTTTATGTGAAAAGATTTAGCCAAAATAAAACCTTCCTGAGTGGCAGATTGCAACATTAACAGCTATCAGACCATTAACTATTTGACCATTGCTGTGTATCACCCTAATTAATGGCACTCTGGGAGAACAGAACAGGAAATTAAAAAGATAAAATTTCCTTTTAATGAAAAGAAATTGCAGACATGAAAGACTACTATATGGAAAAGGGAGCTCCACTCTGCGGAAAGAAAACCTGTAACTTGATTAAAAGGCGTTTGCAAGCACAAAATTAGATATGCTAAAAAGGTAAGAAATCTTTTCATTATAGTTACAGTTAAAGTTGCCAGAACGAAGGCATAAAGATACATGTTCTTCCCCTAAAACAAGTGGGCTCTGTTCCATGCCTTTTGGTAAAGCAACCCCCCCTCCCCCCGAAAATCAAACAGGCTACCGAATAGCTTGAATGTACGATTATTTCAGCATGAACTGTATCTTTAAAATAATGACAGTTTCTCTCACCTTTCCAATCTTAAAGCACTTTATAACTGCAGCTCAGAAACACATGGACAGAGAAGAATTAAAGGAACTGAAGCTGAAATATGCTACTTAGGAATCCAAAGTTTGTTTACACCATTAGAAGGCACTCAAATATATATCCCCATAAATGACAAGGTCCCAGCAGCAAATTAACAGGAACAATTTTCCCATCTCAGGAGCTGTCAAGATGGGCTCTGTTAGCCAATTTATCTTACTCTAGCACATCTCTGGTGCTTGTCAATCAATATGTGAAACATTTGGTGCTGATTGCCATTTTTCTATCCACTTCCTTTTGCCTCTCGTACCAGGCAATTTACTGCAAGTCAATCAAGGTTGAAGCAGACCTTGTTTAAATAAAACACTGTTGAGTTCTTTTCACACCAACAATTTCAAAAACAGAATGAGCTGTAGCTTTTCACATTTACATTTATACTACTTTTTCTGTTTTTCCTAAATGCCATGCTCGAGCTATAAGTCATAACTAAGCTCAGCCGAAGGCTTATGAAGAAAACAGTCAGGGAAGATGAAATGAATATAACTGTATATGCTTTCACTGTCAAAAATTCAGTCTATCAGTGGAGACAGAGAACATTAAAAGGTACTTAACTAATCTGGGAATATTTCTTTTTCACCCTTGAAGTCAGGTCTCCACACCATAAAAGCAACTTCTAACTTGTCTGAACTTCTTAACTCAGGATAATTATTTCAAATATTCATCTATGCTGCAATTTTAAGGTAAGGAGGAAATCAACTGCTGTATTTATAACTGCGTGTCACAAATAAAAGTATGAAGAAAACCAATTCTCCCAGCTAAAAACTTGCTCCTATGTTCAATACACTGACAGCTTCCATCTCACAACCAGATGAACAACCCCACCGCAACCCCAGGTCACACCCTGCCCGACTCTGGCACTACCCTGGCATCATGCGTAAGCAGTGATGACGAGAAATGTGCAGAAACAACTTCCTTGGCAATACGTAATATTACCTCACGTACAACTAAACCAACACACACCTATAGTCCACAACACAGAGTAAATAAAATTCTTAAAAGTTTGACTTGTTTCTGCATAGTAAGACTTGGGTTAACAAACAATACCTCTGTAACTTTTCTACTGTGCACGATAGTTAAGTTTTTAGGTTCATCGTGGATTGCAAAATTAACCACGTGATCATTTATAACAACAGAGCCTAAAACTACTGTCTTCTGAGTTAGAACAGCAATTAAATACCTGAAGCGCGCATTTATGTGCTACAACTATACAGACTGACAACAATTTATTCAGTTCAATCCCGCTATTTGCTAGATGCACATACAGTAAATCCAATGACGTACAACAGCAACAAAAGAAAAGGCAAGTCAGATCAACCCCTAAGATCCCACAACTGATTATCTTGTAAGAGTAACATGACATATTCCTTTAATAACAGAGAGGCAAAGAAAGTGACTATGTTACTGTTCTTATTAATAAGATTATCCATTCCTCCCGTATTCAAGCAATGCAAAGGTGTCGGATATCCAAACCCCACTAAGCTCAATAGCATATACATATGTTAGCATATATATAATATATATATTAATTTATATGTCTTTTTTTCTAGCACATATATATGATAGAAAATAAATTGCTATACATACATGCTAGAAAATGAATGGATTTTGAAAGAGACAAAAAATTACCAGTTCTTTTTCTGGTCAATAATTTACAGCTATCATGAAAGTATAAAGACAGCTTAGATTATTAAAAAGGATGCTTGATTTAAGAGTCTCAAATTTGACTGTAGTTAACACCTTGTAAAATTTCATGACAGGAACATCCCTGCTCATTTGTTAGTACTTTAATATGAGACCTAATATCTTCTCAATCTATAGCATATATGATCAAATACATAAAACATCCATAACAGAGTCAAAGACTAAAAAATAAAGCCAGCATATTATAAGGGGTATACAATCACCAGTTCTCTCCTGTGCAGTATTTTAAAAAAATTTACATTATGCCAACATAATGCATGATACAACTCAAAGTGGTTGCATTTCACTACCTTTTAAATAAAGAATGCACTAGTTTAATTATAAAAGAAGAAATGTTAAACCTTTTAGAACATTAGCCTCATAAGAAGCAAAAACTTGCTGTTTATCCTCACTAGGGGGGTTATTGCAGGTAACCCTTCTGAGGCAGGCCCCAGTTTAAGGATCTTCCTTTATGCTGCTGCAAGTCGTAGGAAAAAAAATATATCCAGGTAATACATGAGTTAGGTGTGTACCACAGATGTGGATATTATATAAACAAATACATATGTACCCACACAAGCATGTGCCCACATACTAAGGTATGTGGTGTCCTAACCCTGACCCTACCAAGAGTTGACATTTGCGTTATTTTCAGAAAAAAAATCTTGTTACTCATGAGAAGGAACATGCATGTTTTACTTTATATTGATGTCACTAAAAAACCCAAAAGCAAAAAAACAAAAAACAACAAAACTGTAAGCTAGAGATGAGAAAAAGTACTTTCTGCAGGGCAAACCCAGTTATCCTGATTCGTGCAAACATGATGTAAGTATATACTTCAGTAACAATAGCCAGTAGCCCACAGTAGAAATTATCATAAAGGTAGTATGACAATTCCAGATTTCTAGTTGAGGCTTAATGACAAAAGATAATGGGTGATTTTCTTGCCTAGTCTTAAAAAAGATGCCTCCTACACTAAAGCACGAAGAATCACACTTATATAACATTTATTTTATCATTTTCAATGATAGAACACTTACGTATTAAGAAAATTTCCATTCATTCCACCTCACATATCTAAAACATCCCTGAAGAAAGGAAAATATGCCATTTTAATCCTGAGAAAGCTCTCAGCTTATTCAAATCTAAACTTTGCCGCTGGCCAAGGCATGCGTGGTGTTTGTACAGTCCTCTCAGCTTTGTGGAAGTTACTCAGAGCTTGCAGAAAGCTCATGTCTGGAATGTAGATTTACAGCTGGGCTCTGCCAATTTATTGGAAAGGTATTTCCTCCAAAATAAAAACAAATAAACAAAAAAACCCTACACCTGCTTATGAACCATTTCTCTTTGCTCATAGAAAAGATTGCCTTTTCATCACTAACATATTTTTCCCAACCATTATACCAATTTCTCGGTATATGCTTTCTGATTATGAATGTAAAAGTGAATGTAAAATGTTTCTGCTATAGAAAGAGGCAATAAATGATGGGTGAAGTTATTTGATAGCTGAACGCCCTAAATAAGCCATTGGCTTAGGTCAAAATGGTTAGGGGGCTGTCCCCCTTCTGCCTGCCCCCAGCCCAGGTCCTCTGTCCCCCAGATCTTCTCTGACTTTCCATTAGGGCCCTACAAAGACTGAACACAACAGCTGATGGATTTTAGGGGAATGTAGATGAAGTTAGTAGGACAGAGAGGATCGATATGGAGAGAAGCAGTGTACACAGCCCGACACATCACCTGCCAGAGGGTCACAAAGCAAGAGTTAGTTACAATTCTCTCTGAAAAGTCGATCACATATTTCACTACCCTCACCATCAGTCAAAAGTCCAGGATTTCTCTCTGTTCCTACCCTCTTTCTTTTCCCTCAATACCAGATTGTTTAAAACCTTAATTTTAACCTGAACCTGCAATTTTAGCTGCTAGAAGAATTGCACCTTCCCGTCTCTCTACAGCCCCAGGGACTAATTGAGAAGATTACCTGAAGGCTTCAGGTCTAAATGCTCAAGGAAGAAAAACCTGCTTAAAATGATTTCTACAAAGAAGAATGACAGAAATAGAAACAACTAGGAGATCTTTCTGTCACTGCAGGTTTTGTATCACAAACAACAGTATGCTGTATGTGATCGTGTGCTGGCTTCAGTAATAACACAGGGACTTTCAGTGATTTCTTTTATTGCAGTACATAGACATCTAAGTGATAGATAAGGAGCTTGTTTTCACTACAAATCACAGAACTAAAAAGGAATCTTGATCTAAAAATATTATAATCTAAGTAGGGGTCAAGTTTCTTCTGTCTTTGCTAACTTGCCATGGCGAAGAGATGATACTTGTTAAATATATAGGCTGAAATAGTGCTTCTCTTCAGCTATCATGGAGATCATGTTAAAGGGGTATTGAGGACTAAATGGAGTAGATAAGTAAGAAAGAGTCAAAGACAATTTTAAAAGATGTTGTTTTACCTACGCTTAATGAAATGAGAACTAGAAAATCCACACTCCTATCAGAAGTCATGACCCCATCAAAAAGTGATGTACAAAACTGTTCCAGAAAGGTCGGTTAATAGAAATAATACATCACAATCCAGTCCATTTGGGGCTTTTGTTCTTAAACACTTCAGTAAATGGGCCTGTTTGTTAACTCCAACAGATAATTATGAAGCGCAATAAAAAATTCAAATTATGTTAATAGGCCAGAGAACAACGGCTGTTTCTGAAATCACTGGCAATTACTAGACATAATGGTTCTCAATTAAGCTGGAGGGTATTTTCAGTCGTTCATAATTCACTATTTTAAAAGTATCATAAAAATATATAAGTGTGAGCTGTTAATAAAACTTTCAGACCAACAATGCAGCTGTTTGTCACAGAAAGTAACACCTATTTTACTCTTTCAGTGTTTTTTCTCTTGTGAATGATATGGGAAGATATTGTTAGTGAAAGGAAGGTAACTACATGGGATTTATTTTTCATAGTGCTCCTAAGTTGGAGAGGAGCTATATTCCTTTCTTAAGCAACTTCAGCTTCCCTTAGGAATACAGTCAGCAATCATGCATATCTTCACCAACTCTATTTTTAGATGCTGCAGCTCAGTATATAAACTTTAACGCATATGTGGATGTGAACGAGGGGGCTCACTGCCTGTCCACTTTCCAATTTTTACTTCAGATATTTTTCAAGGGAACAAAATAGACCAAAAGAAAACAATCAAAAAATTAAGGCCTAAAATAAGACAAAAAAATCCTACAGATTTTATTTCAATTATAAGTTTGATGCACTGTAGATTCCCACCAAACCAAATAAAACAAACACCTTTAATAAATGAAGCCATTAAGGAAAGATCAATAGGCAATAATTGCTATCTACACTTCCACTAAAACTACCACTTACTTATCCACCACATGTGTAACCTTGCATTAGGAAAATGGCACATTTAGCAATTGCTAAATTCCTATTATAACTTTACTACATACGATCAATGATCAATTTACTGGAGGCATGCATGAATAATCTAAGTAGATATAAACACACGTGTGCACACGTGTTTTATTTACTTATTTCAAAATCAACCACACCTAAAAAACATTTTCTCTAATCCAACCACTCCAATCTTCCTCCTGCCAAGAAGCAAAACTTCTTTCATTTTTATTGAAATACGTTTTCATACTTATTCCTGAGAAAAAGTAAATCATTCAATAGCTCCTAACTGTAGAAATTTATTTTTTCATATTTAAACAGCAACTCAAAGACTGGAGCACAACACTGTGAATCAGCAGTGGAAGACAAGTCATTCATTGTCCAGACCTTAGGACCTGTTAAGAGTCTTTATTGCTTTGACCTCATTATAAAATGGTGCAAACCATGAGCTAACATAAATCTGCCTCTCTAAATGCTTTCCCCTTTAATTTTTTAATAGTTCCACACAAAGGGAAAGGTTAAAGCCAATTAAAAGAGATACAAATACCATTATTATTGCCCTGACAATCTGCGGTCATTTCACTTTAGAAAACCATTACTCCCATTCCTGAATGAATTAGTAATTACCCTGTTTATTGACTTTCCTTGGGGATTTTTGTTCTGTTGGTGGGTATGGTGTGTTGGTATTTTTTTTAATCCCCTCATTCAAATTCCATTTTCTCCTCCACTGCTTACTTTTAGTCTCAAACTTAAAGCTAAAGTAAATCTCAAATGTTGGAGCTGGAGAAGGGGTGTCTACATAAGGACTACATTGTAATTCTAACTTCGTTCCAAATGGGACAAAAAGATCCTGAATTAATTAATTCCAATGCAGTAAAAACTTGTTTTTCTATCTCATTAAGATCATCATACAATATCAACAGATTCTTAAAAGCATCTAGCGCTGAAGGAACTGTTGAGGAAATTCAAACAAAAGTACTGATGAATGATAATCTAACGATACTGCAAAGATTTTGCTTTCCTATACTATGTCTCACAAAACACACGTATCTTCCCCCCACCCCAAGCCAAACAAAAGACCTCTTTAAGTAGCTACCATTTCAAAAGTTACTTCATACTGTTTGGCACTGTGAGTAAACTTCATCGTGTTACTTTAAAAAAAGAAAAGGGTGGGGGGAATAGGTAGGGGTTAAAGTCTCCCAGAATTCCCCATGACCCCAGTAGCTGCTATGCACACACAACTGCGAACAGAGTATTACCATTAACATTATAATCATAGTAAACAAGCATCTGGCTGTCATTTAAAATCCAGCTTTTCTCTACTGATAATAAGAAGCGTTTTCTGCTAATTTCTGTTATCTGTAAATCTCTCTTGGCATTCCAACTCTGCACTTAGTGTGCTGTACACGCTTTACTTTATGCACAATGAACACTCCCATCAAATGTCAGCATGTCTTCTTGTTATCTTAAAGATAGGCAGGAATTCATTCAAAAAAACATCTAAAGAATAAGAAGATGAGGAATAAGGAGATATTTACTTATTATGCCACAGATATTCAACAGAAACACATATATATTTATTTTCTTTTACATCAGGGAAATAATCACAAACTTTTGCAACACAGCACTTTCATTTCTTGGCTAGCTCCACCAGTTTAATTGCAGAACAGGAGCTGAAGCCAAATTTAGATCAGTTACTTATCCATGTACTACATCTCTAAATGAGCAGAGGACTGTGGTGCAGCAGCCCCAAGTTAATGGTACCTGCTCATTTTCAGGTACCACTGATTTGTTCTCTGCTGGCCTGTTCCTACAGGGTACCTGCATAGGTGTAAGCCAGAAGCTGAGTTGCAAGCAGCTGCCATACTTTGCTTTTCATACTACCCGTTCTGCTGGAATACTGGAAAATTAATCTGCAAGTGACCCTTAAAAGAAATACAATCAAAGCGCACAGGTAAGAAGCAGCAACCTTGAAAAATTAAACTTGTGTAACAAATTTCTCTCCTTCTTGATTTACTGGTGTAAATCGCAAACAACCGAGCTGACTGAATTCACTAATATGAAATCAGTACAAGGAGTCACAATTCTGGCAGAGGTTTTGAACTTTAAAATGGACAAAGTAATTCATATGCATCAGAAATAGCAATATACTTGTTAAATAAAAGAAAATTTTTCAAATCTAAATTGACTTCAAATGGAGTGCCTATCTTTTTAATTTTTATTAAACTTTGTTTCTCATTCTCCCCCTCATTTAGATGCTTGCAAAATAAATATAATTATATCCAACTTTAATAACTTTGGTACCTTGAGCTGCAGGTGCTAGTATGCTGTATCTATTACCATATTTTAAGCCCTTTTAAGAAGATTGCATTAATTTCTATGATAATTTAGAGCCCATAATGCATTCCAAGATGCGAATAGATGTTAATCACCACAGAATGATTTTCCTGTACACTAACGAAGTCACGCTGTAACCAGTAACTACTAACTTTTAAAATTCAATATTGCCACTGAAAGACTTGATTAAAATTTTGTTAAGAGTAACGATACCCCTGAGAATGGTTTAAAAAACCCGAACTAATCAACAACTACATGAATTGCTATATCCTTCCTATAGAAATTATTAGGACTGAAAATGCTGATAGTATCCATTCCATTCTTTACCCAGTTTTAATAGAAGTTATTCAGGCATATTTATCTTCTGCCACTACCACAGACTTAGTATAGCAGCAAGCTCAAAGACAGCAGGCAGAAAAGTCTTCATTATTAAAATGGTCTTATGTTCAATATTACAGGTACATCACTGAGGAAAAGCTGACATCAGTGACTGCACGACTATTCTGATATTAGAATATTTAGACTGATAAAATCAGGCAAGAGTTTGATTTAAGTCAAAGCTGGGTTTGTTTCATCAACCTGAACAACCTCTAACAGAGTAACATTCAGATTTAAGTATCTACACAAAGAAGTTACAACCGGCAACGTTTTTCTGGAACAAGCCCATTTACAGCTTTTCTGCAACCTAAAAGTGACTATGGGATTCTTTTTCTGCATTAGCCTGTTCATTGTTATTGCTTCTCAAGTTATTTAAAACAGGATGTGCTAAAGGCAGTGCGTTGCTCTATCACTGTTAGAAGGGTGACCCAAAGTGGAGGAGCACTCCCAGCTGTTTCTAAGATGTTGCTACGTGACCCATCACACAGGCTGAGCAAAACCTGCAGCTCTCCTGTAGCTTGCCCCCTGGACACACGGGGACACTGGCTGTTTCATGGCTATGGTGGTATGAGTGGTACTGACTATACAAAACCGCAAATCGACTTTCAATAACCAAGGAAGAAATAGCCGTAGCAGAAATCATTGCTGTGCTCCACAAATTCAACAGTTTCACTCAACAATGGATGGCGTCAGCCGCGTTATTGCATGTGCAGATGGTAGTTCCATCTTCCCAGCCCTCGAGTGCTCATTTCTCGGGGGCCGTGGTCAAAGAACTGGCCTTTGGGGAATTTAGCACAAATTGGTTTTTGGTTTAAGAGTAGGAATAAAAGAGACTAGACTATTTCAGTCGGAGGGCCCTACAGCGGTGAGCCCCCTGCCTGGGCAGGGCAGGGCAGGGCTGGCCGGGTCGGAGGCCGCTGCTGAGGGCTCTGTCCAGCTGCCTCAGGCCCTGGCAGGCGTGGGGCATCGCCCGGCTCCGGGGGGCACCGGCGCCAGCGTCCGACCCCCCTCTCGGTACACAACGCCGTTACAACACAGAGTAACACCACCACCTTTTGTCTGCCCAGGCCCCAAGTGATCTAAACAACACAATCAAGTTGACATCTCAACCTTTCCATGTGGTTCAAGTTTTACACATTGAGTTCTACCACAGGAAAATCACTGGTTTAACTTTTTTTTCTTTGCCTGTAGACAAGCAGCAGGTTCAGGCGAGCAGCTGAAAGCCATTATGGCACTGTGATAATTGAAACTGTTGCTCCCTCTGTCAGCAATTAACCTACGTGCCGAGGTTTAACTGGGTGCTGTGACCAGCAGTGTGGGGAAGACCCCATGTACTGCGCTCTCACTATTATTAGTATTTTTCCCCAAAGTCTTTTCGTATTTCTCCAAAGAATTTAAAACTAGTAATCACCTCACTGCCATGCTCTAAGTTGGGTTTTAATTTCTGAGGTTTCTATGATGCTGTCAGCACAATCCTTGAAATAAATTATGATGTGCTGGAAGAAAATCAGCTCCTGCGTGAAATATGCCTCAGAAAAACATAATAGAAAAACTGCGGGACTTCTAGATCAACTTTTATTATGACCACTTAAAAGACTTTGCACTCTTTCTAGCAGCATGCTTTGTACTGTTGAACATTTTCAAATTCTGCTGCCTTCAACAGAAGCTCACTATGCCTTCCCAACATGTAGAAGAAAAATTTTAAAAGACAGCTTAAAAGGTCCCAAATCCTCTCAAACCCACAAATGTAACATTAATATTCCAGATTACATTTGAATATTGAGAGATACACTAAAGAATTCTGTAAGAATACTTTATTTACTCTTCTTTTACATTTAAGCAGTTCACTATACAAGATTAATACCTAATTGAGAAATGAAGTATTTAAAGCTGATTTACTTTTTCTCTTTTTAAATAACAATCTGGGATTTATTTCACGGTTGTGTATTTTTGTAGCAGCAGTTGAGCAGTGACAGGATTGAATCTGCCACCAATACAAATTAAATCATTAGCTGCTGCGCGTAGGAAAATTCAGAATCCTGAATTTAAGCCTCAACAGACAAACAGAGGAAGAATTTATTCTCACACATTTTATATAAATAATCACTTAAATCTGTACATGTTAAGTACAAAATATGTGCTAGTATATTAAAGTTTATGGTTCATACAAATGTGATTCTTGCCTTCCTCACTGAATGAGAAGTTATTTAAAAAAAAAAAAAAAAAAAGTAGCATAAAACAAAGCAGCTGCTAGAGGAATTAAATAACTAAACACATGCAGTATATTTACTGAAAAAATGTTAGAATGGCTACAGGAATTTTCTACCTAGAAGTCAAAAAAGCTGAATAAACAGCCCAGCAGGAGGCTGACCCGGAGAAGCTCAGATGGAAGAAGGTGAAGGGGCGCGTGGCCCCCTCCTCAGCTCAGGAACTCCAAGAGCTCACCTCTTCCCCCGCTGCCAACACCACTGTATTCCGCAGTGGCTCCAGGAAACCCACAAGCACACCTCTGAGCTTCTGCCCCCATGTCCTCTGTGCTAGGTGCCACCTCCTCCTCCCCGCGGCCGCATCCCCAAGCCGACACCCCGCAGGTGTGAGGAAGGACCAAGCAGCCAAGGCTTGGGGGGAGACAGCGACAGAGACCCACACAGGTGTCACCCCTCCTGGCCACAGGCCACGCCAGGTCACAGCTCCTGAGACCTGGTTTATCTTGAATTATAACACTTTCCTTGGGGATGGAAGGATGCCAGGGGCATTGGGGGGAAAGACTTGCAAAACACAACTGTGAAGTTGCAAAGGACAGAAGAAAAGCAGAGTTGTAGAATCAGTCAAACCCCATGACTTTCTACTGTAACCAACCTTACACCTAACAGCACAACCCTAGAACTAAAAGTGTTTTGAAACCAACACAATAAAAACATTGGACAAGCCTTAGTATTTTATTTGCTGTAACCCCACTGATTCAGTACGATTAAAGTCAATATACAGTGCTGAAATGGAGATGAAAATCAGGCCTACCCACATACTGGAGTGGGAGAGAGAGAAAAACACTGAAAATTAATATAGACAATGCTCAATACAGAAAAAGGATTAATGCTACACTTCATCAGAAATCTTTTCTCCAGACGTTAATGTTTTACGTAGTTGGAAAATACAGAAGGGCCTGATCAGACAGCAGGCATCGCCAGCACCTCTGGGGGCTCCAAGGGGCTACGGGGCCACGACACATTAACGCCCGCAGAGGAACCGGGGAGAGGAGGGGGCAGGGCAGCCACCAGAAGTATCTATAGTAATTAAGTACCTATAGGGACTCCTACATTGGTTCACAAATTCTCCTTCCTGATATCAATCACAAATTGAGTAGCTCAAAGAACAAGATAACCAATAAAATGCAAACAGAACTTCTAAAAAAATAGAAATAGCTGGATAATGGTGATTTGCTTGTTTTCTTTTTTAACAGGGAACCCCTGTAACATCAGTGATGGTAAATTCATAAGGACTCTACAGCCAGGCATTTAAATAATGTTGAGCCCTTGAGTAAAAGGTACACGATAAACTTCAGCGTTTACAAAAATAATCATAATAGTTAGAACCCATGACAGCTTTTTTTCAAAATATTTTACTTTAATTGTAAAGTTGAAGAGGAATTTTCTATCGTATAATTTATGTCAGTCAACCCACAAAAAACCTAAGCTAGTGTTAGTTAGAATTTTCCTATTTACAGCACCACATTGCAATATGTGTACACTATTGATATTTTATGACTTATAATAAAGCATTTGCCCTTTGTCACTGTCAAAAATAAGACAATTACTGTAGCTATCCCTTCAGCCTGTTCTGTTGTAGAGTTGTCTGGTATATCTTAGGAGATGAAAATATTTTAAAAAATATTTTTAACTCAAACTGCACAGTGGATGTACCTCACAGACTACTTTTTCAAAAGGTATTCCCAGATTCCAAGGCGGGGGGAAGGTAAACAAAACCGTATGTTACAAGCTTAAGACTTGTTTAAAAATTAAAATCAGTGGTGATGCACAGAAAATGACAACCAAACACTTGCTCAGCATTATTCTTTAAGATATCTGGCTCCCTTTTTAAATAACATTTTTTGAGTCAAGTTTCTTTTTCAATTTAACAATTCCCCTAAAACTTCTTTCCCCATTTAGGCTGTACTGCCTAACAAATGGCTTCAATGTCCTTTTCCTCCCTTGAATGGCCATGCATATTTTGCCAGAAACATGAAAAGTAGGAATGCAATTGCATTTGTGCTGATGCTAAATGTTAATAGATTTGCCTAAATGTCTGCTAATAGCACCCCTAGAATTAGCTAGACTAGTAGTGCATGCCTAATGTGTTGTTTTTGTTGTCGCTGCCTTAGCTGTTTTCTCTTTTTTTTTCCCTCAGTAACAAAAAGAAAGGCATTTTTAGTAAAATGTTTCTATACATCCGCAGCCTGTACAGCCGGCATGCCACTAACATCATGTAGCACTGACAGAGCATCATTAGGATTATAAATCCCAGCATTCTGCTGCTTCCTTAAATTAAACATGAAAAGTTTAATGTTTTTTTAAATTAAACATGAAGCCCTGACTTTGGAGCCAAAATATGTCCTTCTATCACCTCTTCTAATTACTCCAGGTCACTTCTTTTGTTAGAAAGCTCAGCTCCATGCAGTCAGAGGATGATGCTTTTCATTGGCATGTACTTTCAGAATGTTGTGTGTGAACAAAGCCTTTGAAAAATATTTTCTACAGGCCAAAATGTTTAATAGATACGCTTCACACTCCCAGAGCTCCAATTTGCTTACAATCAAAGCAATTTACAAATGTAAAAGACTTTAATAATAAAGTTATAAGTGGCTTCACTGAACACTCATATTTTTAAAACTAACTAAACTGTGAAAAATCTGGTAACACTGTATCACGCAAAGATCTGTTTCACCAATTTGTTTGCAGTAGCTGTACAAATGCATCTTGTTATCAAAGTCTTCTACTGTTTCAAATTACAATAAATGTAAAAAATATTTTGGAAAACACCACCTTTCTTTTTAATAAGGACTGCTAATTTCTACTTGTCAGTTGACTAAGCCACTTGAAATACTATTATTGTAGTGCAGGACAGATACTTAGTCCTTCTATTTCTGTTAAGTAGAACTTAACAGAAAATTATTTAAAATTAATTTTAAAATTAAGTACATAAAAAGGCTGTATTCTAACTTTAGTCTGCAGAGAGCCACTGCAGACAGAATATTTACTACTAATGGAAAAAAAAGCATTGAAGAAGAAGAAAAAAATAATATATATATATAAAACCCCCAAACCTACAAGTCTTTTTATCTATGTCAATGGAAATACACCACTGTAAAGGGTATGAAAAATAAGAGTGAAGTCTCTGATTATATTACCTTTCAGAAAATGTTAGCATGTTATTAGCAAAATGTTTATTTGTTAATTATAGTTTTAATTATGATACAACAATAAATTATCTTTGCACATTTCTGCAGCTATTTACAACCCTTGAGACTTAGATATCTCATTCTATATCTGTAAGGCTGACTGAGGCAAATTAAACTTATACCACAAAGATTGCACTTTGCTCACCCAAAATTCCTCCTGAAACTGTAAAGGAGGAACGTAGTGTTCCTCCAGATGCCTCTGCAAATGACAGCATAAACATAACAACCACTATTCTTACAAAGAATGCCTCAAACCTGGTTTTCAGGAAGGAAAATCCTATTTTTTTTTTTATTTTTTTTTTATCTGATTGTTACACTGTTTGCATAAGCTAGACTCTTGATAATGCCTTGCAAAATTAAAGAGAGATGGCGTGACTGGGAAAGAAAAGCCCGTATGTAGTGGATCCATTTGCTTTCTTACCTTGGTGTCACCCGTTTCCCTTACCTCAATAATTTAAGATTATCCTTTACAATAAGCTTCTGTCAGAGGACATAATGTGCAGCTTTTCTGCGCTATAAAGCCTATTCTGCCTATACCAATAAAGCAGGGATGTCTACACGTAAGAAGATGCTTTGAAGGTGGACTACAATGAAACATGTCTCATGTACAAGCCATAAATTTACGGCGTAACTTCTGACCTAAGTTTGGTAGCACTGCCTTCATGACTTATCACAGAAAAATACATCCATTTGATTTCACTACTAACAAATTAGTTAATACAAAATAGAAGTAGCGATTTCGTTCTTCAGTAGCAGCTCTTGGAAATACATGGGAATAAAGAAATTGTACAGTATTATTCAAAAGCATAAAGGGCAGCTATCTGAAGAGGTTTCATAATTTTCCAACCAACTCTACTCAGAAAGGAGAATTGCTGTCCTTCTTCCCTTTAAAGAAGAAAAATATTTTTCCTTTCTTCAGCCACAGTATTGCAGTAGAATGGTACTTTAGTTTAAAAGGTACTGAAGCTGTTTCCATTCTTATGCTTAAAAAGTCTTTCAAGTGCTGCTATTTCTGTATCCCTCTGGTAAGTATATTTTGCTGCCTTAGTTTTGCATAAAAAGGAACAAGACTAGGTCAAGGATGCAAAACAGCCTTGTGGAGTAATGAAGAGAAGACCTGACCAGTCCTATCTTTCTAATGCTGTGTTGTTTATAACATCTTAATTTTTTTCTAATAATGTTTTAGTATTAATGTCACACTGCATTTCACAATGACAAATTTTGCTTCATAAATATAATAGACACACTAGGAAAAAAAAACCCTGAAAAATATCCCATAAGAAATGTGTTTTCCTACAGCAATAGCCATTGACAGCAAAAAAATGTTACCCTGTTACCTCAAATTTTCAAAGACTGCATTTAACAGCATTACTTCTGCAGCCAAATTATTTGATTTCATAATTCAGCTGAACAAAATCTTGCATTTGCAATGTCTTACACTCAAAAAGTGACTCTTAGCTGGTAAGAGGCATATTAAAAACAAGCCTGTTCAAAGCTGTAAACCAGGGAAAGATATGGTCACCGCCACCCAAAACGTATGCTGAAAGGACAACACGGAGAACCAGATATTGCCCTGGATATACTCTGAAGTGTTACAGCCTTGTTGTGTGCTCCTTACTTTTCCTGTATTAAAGAGTAGCACAAGAGGGGAGACTACTTAATTTGAATACGACCTCTATTACATAATTAGCATATATGGCAAGGAGTTCTTAGAAACATAATAAAAGCTAAGCGATTTGATACTGAGTAATGTCCCCAGGAAGAAAGACCCTTTTAAAGTATTAAATCTAATATTTTCATTAGGAGCCGTATTAATGACAAAGGGCTGTTAGTGTCACAGTTAGAAAAAATCGTGTGAAAATTTATTTCTTTCTTTCACCCTGTGCATCCTAGGAGAAGCAGAGAAACCTGTTTGCATTTGGATTCGGTGGTTTTAACCATCGAAGTTCAAACTTTTGACAATGAGCTGTCTGACAAGCCCTTCTTAGCACTGCAGTCACTCAAAGCCTGTACTGCAGAGGCATCCCTGGCAGCAGGACAGGAAGGTAACAAAATGCAGTTTTACCCATTTCTTCAAAGATCCTGGCATAAAGTCTATAGAAAAACACAGGGCATACTCTTCTCTAAAAGGCTTTATACTGAGATATTATCATCAGAAATATGTGCGTATTTCACCCTGCTCACCTCTGCAAAAGTGTTCACAATAAAAAAACCCCCAAAACTTAAAAAAAAAGTGCCTTATTCTATTCAGGCTTTACTATGTCTGCTAGCATGTGACTCATTTTCTGCTCAAAACTAGATCTTGACTGTGCTGTACGTTGATGTTGCTGAAGATTTACACAGATAAATACATAAGTTCTCCAACCCCCTTACGGTGAAACCATGATAAAGGCCAAAAGAACCTCCTGGTAGTCACAACCCCATCGTGACCTGAAACTGTAAGTCAGAAAATTGCATCTCCAGTAACATGCAGCACATCTCTAACTATACTTTAAGAGGCAGGCTTACTGTTTCAGCTGGGATGCAGAAGGAACTAGCCTTCTAGTTCCTGAGCTTTTTAGGTCCTCCCTTCCAATCACACTGTGCATAGGTGGTCCTTCCCAAGCCTGGCCTTTTATGACTCATCTGGAAAGCCCCCTACTTCCTTCCTTTACATCAAGCCAGTTCCCATATCTGTCTACAAAGAGGCTGATACTGTGATTTCCAAAAATGTTTGTGTTCTCAATATAGGCCTCTAAGATTTATATGGAAATACTTACACAATTCCTCTTGATCTCACTATTAATGTGTACGTACCTTGGTAATTTGGGCTTCATTTGTTTTGCTTATCCATGCCATTTCCTGTCGTCATGTTGTCAACTTATGTTTCATTCTTTTAATAGAAAATAGTGTATGATTGAACGCCTAGAGGAATGAATCCTGAATGATGTGTGCTTTTGCACTTGTCAATCTTTTGCAGTCTTTAGCTTAAGATCTTTTGATAATCTTTATATTTTAAATGCCAGCAGCATGTCGTTTAGTACCATTTTGGTTCAGATGAACAATAGTGTTTAGAGAAGAGTGACAGAGAGGATTACTGGTTCCTGAGAGTTGCTGTCTGCCAGAGATCTGACCTGCATGCCTACATCCACCACCCACACATGGGAGAGAAACTTATGTATGTGGCACTCAGCATAATTAACGCAGTAATTCCCAACCTTCTCAAATCTGCATTTTATTTTGCTTCTAGGGACTTATTCTCTTCTTTTGCATCATTCTCAGCTTACGTCCAAGAATGTTTACTGCCTACATATTGCAATCTCTCTCTACCGACTCAAAATGTAATGTCAAAACTGTCTTTAAATGTTTTGGTTTCATATGCGCTATAAGTACCAGTTTCAAGTTCAAGTTTCTTGCTCTAGTAATAAATTTTTAATTTTTGATAGGGTTAACATCACCTTCCCTGAACAGTTCACAGCTTACTTCTATATGTGTACACCTTTGAGGATAACACCACAGTCTGTGTGAATGCGCGGCACTAAGATACACTAACCTGTGCTGCTGTCTGGCAGCCCCAAGAAGGTACAGAACAACTGCGTTATGGTTGCAGTTGGCTATACTCATGTATTTTAAATATAGGGATTAATTTAATTTGGTTTGGCTGTTAATTTAGTCAAGTTTACTGTTCTAGGCCTAAAATTTAATAATTAGGATTTCATTTTATTTTAGTAGTAATAAAAGCTTATTTGGGATTTATCACCAGTAGCAAATGCTAAGCTGAATTCATCTGCCTCTCTCAAAATCCTGGAAACATAAAACATTATGACAACTTTGATTCAGTCCAGCTCAAGAAGTTCAATACTGAAGTTTTGGAACTACTGTAATATTCATAAAGAGAACATTTCAGATGAGGAATACAACTCCAGGTTCTTTGTCAGTATTGTAATTGCAGTTTATGTTTACAAAAAATTGGTATTACTCTGCCTCATAGAAAACAACTCATGTATTTCAGCAGAAAACTAAATAGTCATATCTTCCACTGGATCTTAATCATTTGCAACAACTGTTGGTTGGATTGGTTTGGTTTTTGTTTGTTTTTTTAAAATTTACCTTCACTCTGCTCTTTCTGTTCTCTTCTACTCCCACAGAAAACAAATTATTCCTCATGTTTGGAATGTTGTTGTTTTTACACTGTTCAGACATTTGTCTGTTTGGTAGGTGCAAAGTGAGACTGTCTAGTTTGCACAGGCTTTAGTATGCACAACTCATGTTGTACGCTGCTCAATAGCACTGAGGTAAAAAAAATAACCACCTGCATCTTTATGACACAAAAAAGCCACATACAGTGAGGAAACACCTATTTAACAGGAAAATATTTTCTCTTAAACCTTTGTGCCTGACACAATTGTTTCCAAAAAACACCCATGAAAACCAAAGAAATGGAGAAAGAAATAAAACAACTCCTTCCAATGTTCTGCTATGAAACCAAAAATCAATTATATATGCTCCTAGGTAGTTTGGGAACCTGTCCTCTTCCTTGCTGTTCCTATGTCTAACGTAGCCCACAAGCCCATCAAGGCAGGGATCAGCCACTGAAAAGCACTTAATACTGTATACATGATGAATAAATAATGCAGCAACTCTCAATGTCATAAGTGAAAACTTGACATAGCTGGGAACATTAACATGAACTTGTACATTAGTTGCCTTGACGAAGCAGAGGTGATGACAAAATAGCATGTGAAGATGGAAGCTGTGTGAGTACTGACACTTTTCAGGAATAATGGTTTAAAAAAAATTAAAAAAAAAAATATTTACACTAGTTCCTACCCCTTAGCTCTTGAATGAGGAATTGTAACGGTTCCATGATTCACTTAGGCCTTTCTAAGCTACTTCACAAATATACCTTATTCCCCTGACTGCTTTTTCCTTCAGGTAAGTGTCTATCCTCATAATGTATTTCTGAGAATAAACTGTATGCCAGTACTGCTCTCCACAACAGCCGTCAGCACTTCACTGGATCAACAAGTAAACCAATACACTTGTTCACACATACGTGGCTTAGGAAGGTTGAAGATGCTCTTCAGAACCTGAAAAAGTAAGCTTTCTTTGCCTCTTCTGGATGTGCTATCACACCTGTAAGATGATGCATACTTTAGAAAGGTAAATGGGAATTTTCCATTAGTATTCTGCCATTTGGAAGTTCAATTGTGTGAAGATGCAAGAAAAATAAGGAGAAGCAGAAAGGAATCAACTGATTTCATCAACTGACCTACAGCACCCAATGCAAGCCCAAATGTTAAGTCACAGAGTGACATTAAGTGTTACAATAAATGTTAACCATTGTGCATTACTTCAAAAGTCTCCTATTTTTCACTTGTTGAGCTGATGAAAAATGCTTATAACATATTTGAAAGTTAGTATGTACAACTGTTCTTGTGTCTGAGAATACAGGTGACAGGCAAGCACCTTGTTCACATACCACTAGTTGCGCTAGAACACACCAACACTTAGAGAGACCCAAGCTTCTTAACAAACTCACAGGTAACGTGGAGGAGATTCTCTGCCTGACCAGCACATGGAGCTGAAAAACATTTCTTCACTGAATTCCATTAAGTCAGATGCTGCCCACTCAAAATCAGTAGGTCATACTTAAGTATTAACACCACTGTGTTCCAATGCAGAGGTAAGTTTAAACTGACCAAAGCAAAAATAAAGCATCCCTTTGTTGTGACAAGAGTCTGTTTCATAGACATTTTTTTTAAAATGAAATTTATAAGACTTCTGTAGCACAAAGTTGAAAGCATGCAGTGGAGATGCTCTTTTTTTGCTAAACGTTTACCAAGACAATAAATAAAAACCAGAAGCAATATAGAAGGCGTAAGAAAAATGAAAGAAGTGAATCTGAAGTTAAAATGGAGCTTACAACGCAAGTAACACCTGAAAGTAACAAAAGAAGGTAACCATCACTGTCTCAGCTGGTCAGAGAAACCTACACTGGGTTTTAGGAAAGCTCACGCAAAGCAATCTACTGGTGGCTGAACCTTACATTGCACTTCTCGCTGGTGACCTAGAAGAACTGCGCATGCTGGAGTATCTGTTCAAGTATTCAACAAAACTTAAATGTATTTGGCAAGTAATGGACTACTATCGCATAACTGTATGTTAGGATTTAAACTTGCTGCAAAAGCTGCTGTGAGGTTGAAGTTACCGGTCATCTTTTGAGTACATTCTCCGTATTAGAAAGACTAAGCAATGCACTGGGGAAATCAACCATTTCTTAAAATGTCTTTAAATATAACCAGTAAGAAAAGTATTCTTAAATCCCTAAATTGATGTGGATTAATCAATAAGTAAGATGGTCAGGTAGAACATGTTTCAGATGCAAGTGCAGAGACCAGAAAACTACCGGAAAGCCCTCCTAACAGAATTCAGAGTATTCTTAATAGTCTCCATCGGTTCTGACAGCTAGAGTTGACTGGTTTGTCTGTAATGTAGGAAAGATTACTGCATTTCTTGTAATGAAGTGCTATATTAAGAATGTGAACACAACCTTTCTTTGCTGCTTCATAAGGAAGAAGAAAGGCTCAAGTAGTAAATGCAATTCTGGGACCGGTACCTAAGTGCTGTGGTTTAACCTGGCAGGCAGCTGAACTCCACGCAGCTCCCCCCACCAGCACGGGGGAGAATTAGGCAAAAAAAAAAAGGAAAATTCATGGGTTCAGATAAAGATGGTTTAACTGGGCAGAAATGAAAGGGAAAATAAATAATAATAACGATAAAAGAATTAGAATATGCAAAGCAAGCGGTGCACAATGCAGTTGCTCACCACCCGCTGAGCGATGCCCAGCCAGTTCCTGAGCAGCAGCCCCCCAGCCGGCTTTCCCCCGCGTTTATACGCTGAGCACAAGGTCATATGGTCTGGGGTGTCCCTTGGGTCAGTTTGGGTCAGCTGTCCTGGCTGTGTCCCCTCCCGGCCTCTTGTGCCCCCCAGCCTCTTGTGCCCCCCAGCCTCCTTGCTGGTGGGGCAGGGTGAGAAGATGAAAAGTCCTTGACTTAGTGTAAGTGCTGCTCAGCAACAGCTAAAACATCAGTATGTTACCAAATTGTTCTTCAATCCAAAAGACAGCACTGTAACAGCTACTGGGAAGAACATTAACTCCATCCCAGGCAAAACTGGGACACCAGGACACAAGGAACTTCTGCAGTACCTCACAAATAGCAGGCACTGCAATGAGGAAAACACTGCACACTAAATCTCTTTGAAATGAAACACTCTCCGCCACAATCGCTAAATCCCGTGATCCGGAGCAACCTGTTGCAGACTGACCATGTACAGATGAATTAAAAGGCCTTGAGCTTTTTAGACTATTTGGTCTAGAGAGTCTTTCATTGAGGACCTTTTCCTTTTTCTCAGGCTTCAGTGTGCTTATTTCAGCGAAAGCTGCACTTAACTACTACACACTGTTCTACTATTAAGGAACCAGCTCAGGAAAAACCCAGCATTTAAAATGTGAATGGGCATACAGCTGAAGCCCGCATAATGTAAACTGATGGTGTTCAGGTATGTGCCCTAATGTATATGTAAAACATGCTTTTCATAGACAACACTATGCATACACGCACACATAAATATAAAGCATACAAGATGTATATATGTGTATTATATAAGCAGATCATATGTTTTATATATGAAAAATGTATATATGCCTGTGAAGCATGTTTTTTATATAATAATGTTGCATATCCATTATATAAATACATATAATATTCATTTTATGTAAGAAACGCTAGCTGGATATTTAATTGTAAACCAGCCATCAATAATTTTGGACAAAACCTGCGTTTCCTTATAGCTTTTTCTGTCTTCTGCTTGAGGGTGTACAGATATAGAAGAATTTGGGCCATCTCAAATAAAAATATCAGGTGAGAAATTAAAAACAAATAAAATCAGGGGTTCCCAGCAGTACCGATAGCTAAGTAGCAGAATTCTTTCCTAAAACATACTGTGTCAGAGCTTACCTAAGGTCAAAAAGTGACTAGACAAAAGAAAAACACCTTAAGGGCCCTTAAATATAGAAGACTAATCCTGGATGATCAAAAGCAAAATGTAAACAATTTTTCTCATTTTATGATATGTGCGTGGAAAAAAAAAAGATCTTGAGTTGTATGTATACCTGTTCCAGTTGTAAGAGCCACCTTTGGCTGGATGGTATAATTGTTTTCTTATCCGGAACTGACTGCTAATTCTTTTATCTTTATCTCTATATACACATAATTTGTTTTTCTGGGTGCTAATGCAGCAATAGTTCTTTCCGTTTAAACTCTGGAACTGACAGATTTTTCCATCTGTACTTATCACGTCTTTTCTAACTATACAAACCAGTAGAATTAGGCCTAACTAATAAATTTCTCACACTATACTTGCAATAATCAATGGTTGCTTTGTCATTTTTCCTTTGTCTTTTATAGAAGCAGTCCATTTTGACGTGGCATCAGTTCTAATTCACTAGAACAAGATCAAAAACCAGTAATGACAGGGTAATCAGAATCATTTGCTGTTCAGTCTGAGACTGAATAATTCCAAATGAGCACAGTCATGCTAAAGGGATGTCCATCTATTTTTAAAACTTGTTACTTTAAAATAAACACAACTACTACCAAAGTGTTTTAAATTATCCTAGGGCATCAACAATTTGCAGTTTATCTGCTGGCTTACAGCTCTTACATAATGGGTAATTAGATGCTGAAACTCCTAGTGACTTAGAAAAATAGTCCACATGTTAATTGCTTTTATGAGTCCTTTAATGTAATCCATGGACAGAAAAAATTTTGGACTGTCTCTGAATAACAACATTACAGGCAGCAAGCTTACTTTGTTTCCCTTTTGTCCCCAGACAGTTCTTACAGGTTTTGATAGATTTCCTTCCCTCCTCCCTGTACACTATATATATATATATATATATATTTTTACCACCACACTATTAGATTTCCTGTTTAATTCTAACCAATGGTAACTGACCATTTCCAACGTAGTGTCCCAGCTAGCACAGATTTCCACTCCCCCATGAAGAGACAACTGTATTTTCCATTGGTTATTTGTTTCCAGTAAAAAACCCCTTTGTCTCTTCTTTCTTGTTTAGCATCCTTTTTTGTGAAATTATAATTGAAAAATGGCCATTTGCTTTCCTTTCTCCTTCCAAATACTCCCAGTGATCTTTGACTTTTCTACAGACAGGGAACCATGAGCAATTTAATCTTGCTCTCAGTAGGCTGACAGTGGTGAAGCTTTTGGCAACAAAGCTACTACTGCCACAACACAGACTGCTAGAGGCTTGGCTTAGAATGTGGCGTATAAACACCTCAAGAAACGAGGTGAATGTCTAGTGCTGAATCGTCAAAAGCAGAATGTTTGTGTGATTTAGTTGAGAAAACATTGAGTGAATTTGAGAAAACAGAAAACAAAAACTCCATAAAAAATGAAAAACCCAGAATATTTAAAATTAACATGGGAATATATAAACACAGGAACTTCCCGAACACCACATCAACACTGCATCTTGTCCCCAACAGCAACAAGAATGTCTAGAAAAAAGTATATAAACAGGACAAGTATATACTTAGGCTTCCCCCCCCCAAAAAATTCTCCAGTCTTGACCAACTAAAGCCTCTGAAAGGAGTAAGACAGAATTAGTCAGCAGGGTAGGAAAAAGGACAGCAAGAGAAAGAATTCAAACAAGGAAATAAATCACATGGCTTAGAGAAAAGAGTAAATCATGGAAATTCATATACATGCTGCTACAAGAATGTAACCTTTTTGCGATGCTCTCCACCTTGCCCCTCCAAATAAACAGAAGAATTCCAGTTCAAAATTTTTCTCTCAGTCATCCACGTGTGAACTTTCTGGATTATCCTGTAGTTGATACAAGTTCCCATAAATTTATGATCTCCCTTAACCATCTACTGTCATAACGATGCTAGTCAATGGCAGGAGAGTGGGTTACAAGAAACAGAAGCTTCAGAGCAGATGAGCCTAAACACTGAAACTCATCAGGACAAGACAGAGAAAAAAACCCAACTCACTAACAAAAAGAAATCACAAGTGTTGACATTAATCATACAAGGGTTTTTTCTTCTGTTTCATTATGCTTTTGGGGATGTAACATGAAGGCATGCAGTAAATGACACAATTCTTCTGAAACCTGTGCATTCTCCAGTTATTCAAGTATAGAATCGCTTACTTGAAAGCCTGTTGCAAATCTGACCGTATTAAGTGTCATACTTACCAAGTCTTCCCAAAGAATTATCTTTAATCACACAATTCTTGAAGGGAAGAAAAACTACCAAGAAGCAGTCTGTGCTAATCTTACATCTCAGAAAAAAACCTATAAAACTGGAAACTGCTTCCAGAATATACCTAAAGAGCCCAGTTAAAAGTGGTACCTGGATTCTCTTCAGAGAAAGTTTAGAAGAGAAGAGGAAAGGGAAAGGAAAGGAAAATTAAAAAAAAAAAAAAAAAAGGTCTTTATGTACAATTCCTGACCCAAGTCCAGCACCTACTGGAATGACACCACTTCAGTCTTAGCAATGTTTATTCCATCCCATGCCAAAATGGTTTGACCGAAACACAAACTAACCATTACCCAACTCTGCCATGAAGAGTGGAATTCCTAGCCTCAGGACTATGCAGAAAGAGGTGGAAATGGGTGCTTTGCTTGGAGAGGGTAGGGGGAATGATTAACCAACATAGCTCTTCAATAGAAGAGGAGATGCAGGAAGGTAGATGTTGGTTGGCATAAGGAGAATACTTTTGCCCTCAAGAACTCTACAAATAGAGGAAGCAGCCTGAAGTCTGGTTCCTGCCCCTAGATTCAACATGACCAGGACTGCAAACATGACAGTCCTCCTGCTTTTTGCCTTTTACAATTCAATTTCTTAAGATTTCCTGCTCGTGATCCTACTACCACTTAGGTACGCCTCTGATCTAGTAAAATAGCATTGTTATTACAGAGATATTTAAGTAACAATAAGAAAAACAGAAAAAACAGATTACCAACATATGTAATTGTCCAAACCAGGCAGACAGATCTTTTTGCAAAAGTGGTTATCAAACTTTACAGTACAAAATGTTGCTGTACTACATACGCTACTGGTGAGTTGCAATCAGGCTGTGTGCAAGTTAGTAAAAATCAGAACAAGAAAGATTTATAATTAAACTAATCAAAATCTTACAGGTGGTATAATAAGTACTTCTGAATTTTTATGTGGCATGCTGATTCTTAAATTTTGAGAACTACTGCTCTACATGATACGAGCACCCTATTGGGCTCCATCAAATAAAAGTCTACATCTTAGAAATCTGAATTCCTTAACACAAATCTGGATGTCAGACTACAGACACTGATGTGTATTGCTGAATGAAAAATTGACCTTTTTGAAAAGAACTTAAGGACTCTAAGAATGCATTATGGTGTGCAGACTCCTCTGAAACTACAGTAACCCATGTGCTTAAGAACACTTTTTTTCTAAACATACAAATGAAAAAAAAACCATGCCCAGAGTAAAGGGTTTCCACAGAATTTCTATCAAAATATTTCTTAAACAAACAAAGAAATAACCATCACAAACTTTTCTTTTTCTAGCTTCATAATAGGCTGTCGTGTCAGACAGTCTGCTTAGTCTTGAAGGGTTAAATAGGCATTGTACAACCTGCCAACACAAATTGAATAATTTGATATTGTTATAGTTTTAGCTCTACAATTTTGACTTAATTTGGTAGAATTAAGATGTTCTATCCATTTTAATGTGTACCTGATGATCTCAGATTCTGACATGTAAATTATTTAGAAGTTTGTATTATCTTCCAGGAAAGACAGTGCTTTAAACTTGTCAACATACACTCCCTGGCATATACAGAGTTCAACTGCACATATACAAAAATTAAACTTTTCTATAAATACTTATTAAGTGTTTTTTAATTACCTTAGATCTAAAAGCTACACTTCCTCTTCACACAGAAGCATCACTGACTTTGCTTTATCAAACAAGCCTGGGAACAGACTGGGAAAGAAGGCTGTGCCAAATCTATTGAGGTCAAGTGGATTGAAGTCTGCTTGTGCTATCTGATTCACACATTGGCAGATGAAAAGACATGCCTTTTACCATCTGTAAATTTTAATGTGCCAGATTTTGGCTGCCATGCAACCTGAAGTATTTGCTTCACTAAGGTACACAGAAAGAAAAAAGGATACAAGAAGTTTTTATCTAGATTTAAGCTGGCAGGACTAGATAAAATCAGTTTATGCTACGGTTTAACCATTCAAACTTAAGCACTGAAGTGAACTTTTCACCCATATAGACATGTTCTGAGGAAACAAAAAACCAAAAAAAAATTATTGTCTTCTGATGTCTCCATGGCTTCCTTTCTGCATTTTAGAAGAAAACAAATATGTGCATTTTTACAATGGCTTTGAAAATCCCATTTCACTAAAACTGAAGGTACATACAAATATCTGATCCTTTCAGGGCTTTTAGTCTCAAAAGACAATTGCAAATGCAAATAGCTATAGCTGTTACTGAGGAAACAGAAACAATGAGAAGAATAAGAATGGCAGTGGCAGTGAGGACAAGAGACAAGATACATGACAGAAACGATCTTCCTTGCAGCAGGAAAGTTGGAATCTAGTTCTGTTTTGCAATAATAAGTCATGTGGTAGAGTGAGGATAACTTCAGTCAGCTCGGCAAACCTCACAGTCTATTTTAAATGACCCTGATTTATGCATTGTCCAGAAATAGTACACAGTGGTGCAGCAAAATACCTTTGGCATAGTAATACATTTGCCCCACAGCTCCTCACTTTAGTCTTTAATCCCCTTCATCTTAACCCCTTATTTCTCCAAAATCTTTACTGAGTAAACTGATACTATGTTTTGCCTATATGTCAATGATTTTTAAGGATTTTTTTTTTTGGTCAATCAGATGTCTACTGAAGCCAGAAGGATACAACAGTATTTACACTTTTGCATTGTTGCTTTTCTCTTGGCAGTAGCACAAATGAGAAGCTATTTTAAAATTGAAAGTTGGAAAAAAACCACCCCACCCCACCCCACAATTTGAGTGAAAAAGTACACAAAAGGCGGATGTGGAGACATGTTGTCTCTCTTACTGCTCTCATTTCAGCTTGACTGCTCTTTTGCAATGTTTCCTTCTTTTCACATATTTAGCTTCAAGATAACCTTCTATCTGAAGAAACTACATTCAGTAGGATGAAGAATGTCAAATTTAAGCGAAATGTAAGAGAATTACAGAAATTCTGCAGATTAGCTGTAATTTTGATCAGTTGTACCCTAAAATGGAGGAAATTCCTTCACTAATATCTCAGACGCAAAATCCACCATTTCTGGAAAAGGAGGAAGAAAAGCAACAAAGTATGTCACAGAGATACTGTAGTTATTGTCTGAATATGGAGAAGAAAGAACAAAACATGAGATACAGATCAGATTTAAAATCATGCTCTTCATCTAGCTAGTCACTTTAATACCTACTGAAAACAAGAGAAATTCCACACTGCAAGGGGTTTTCTTCATTCTGTTCTCTGGCCGTCTGATGCTGTAAGCAGCATCAAAAATGCCAAATATCTAGAAACTTTCAGAAATGTCAGTATCTTCCAAAACGGGAAAGATGTGAATTGTGAGCAGTGTGGCTACTGAAAAGCACAAGACCCATTCCCACAAGACCATCCTCACTGGATGACATTAACTTTTCTAGTCCAGAAAGTGTTTTGATGTTGCAATTTCTCTTTCCCCCAGAGAAAGTGGAAACCCAGGTGCTAAGTCAGCCTTCAAAGCCGCTGGGGCAGCTCTCCTAGCCCACTGCTGGCCACTTGCCCACTCAGACTTATTCACTCTTGCTGTTACCAGAGACAAAGACAAAATAGCAAAACTGTCATACACGCACAGAACATCGGAATTTGCGAATGACTTTTTCATGTCAGAGATCCAAATGTTTCACAGGGTAGACACTGCAAGGAACCACACACACAAACACAGCATCTTGCGGTGCAGCATACAATTTAATGTTTGCAAACCTTCCCTTGCCGTGACCATTACAATGCACTCTTGCAGACATCACAGGTCCACTATAGTAGGGGGAATGGAATAAACATCCCAGCTCTGATTTCGGTGATTTTCAATCAAACTTCCTTTTCTGCTGGAACACGGATCACCTGCTCCACCACGCATACTTCTGTATTATTAATTTGTTAGCTTGCTTGAATCACAGTTGAAAACCTTTCAGCCTTGGTTTGCAGCAATAAATTCAACTGACAGCTGAAATTTGGAACGCTCACTTAATATTGATTCTGAACGTAATAACAAGCGACATGACCTTTTGGAGGATGTAAAATATGGCTGCCACAACATCTGTGCCACATTTCTTGCTGTTTAGTAATATGCTGTAACAGCATGGAGCTGGCATTGAAGTTAAGCTTTATTATCAAGCAGATCACTCCATCTCTCTGGCTTCATTAAAAAAACCCACAAAACCTGACTCCTCACCCAACCCCCAAAATGCTTCCCACATCTAGAACTTGTGCACACATCACTATTTCTAAGATCTAATTTATCCTTCAGTAAGAAAAGAGATATTGGATTACTAAAAGAGACCACCGCTGTCAGACACGGCAATTCCAGCAGACTGAAAATCAGTACAAGTCTTTAGTCAATGAGGAGAAGGGATTTTACATCAAGTATCCTAACCAGCGTCTATGAAGTTATACCATTTACAGATATCTTCCTATGCATGACAAAATACCTTTACAGCTTTCCTTCCATTCTGACAAAAAAGAACACATTAATACCATTTTGGTGTGCTCTGACACCATGACCACCATTCCATCTAGCAATACCCCAGGACACCTTGAACTAATTTTCCTAGGCTGGATACAGGTTGGTTCCTTTCAGTAATTTCCTTTGAAGTGCTGGTACCTTTAAAATACAGTCCAATTGATTTCTGTGATTTTAAAAATCCCATTTAAATAACATGAAATTATCAAAGCACTCTAGCCAAGTTTCAAAACCAGAATTCTGCTACAGAACGTCCCCTCCCAATGCATTATAAAGAATGTTTCAAATATCTCCTGACTTTTTTTGTTGGCATAACAAATAAACTGAAACAATGAAACCCTTTATCCTTACCAACAACACCTCTTTCATCTCTTAATGAACAACAAACACAATGAAGCAGATTTTTACCATGACATTTTAACTTGGTATTTTTTGATTTTTGTTTCTATACTGCCAAACACTTGGTAGCAGTTAAAATTTAAAATGTTTTAAAACTTACTGTTCAAAAAAAATTCAAAACCTTCATGGTTTACAATTAAATAAAGCTTATAACTAAAGGACCTGTTGGCACTCTAACAAATAGACATAATATAAAGAATATGAAAATATTTGCTTTTTTAAAGTCTTAATAGACCATATACTACAGGCTTTGCTAGTACAGGTATAACCTGTATCAAGCAGATTATGAACACCTCACAGTTACACCCTGAGAACCAGAGAGATATTCTGTCAGTAATGTTTTACAAAAGGTGCAAAGACAGAATGTTATAAAAGTATTCCAAGTACATAAAGATATTCCCTGTGATGTAACACCGGAATAGTGGGAAAAGATTCCCAATATGTAAGTTCTAAAAGGCATTAAACTTCATTGTATACAAGTACTGCACATACTAATTCACACATATTTCATTTAATAAATATACCTATATTTGATTATTACTGAAGGCAGAATGAATCTTTAATGATTACTAGATACTTCTGATTTGAAATTCATTTAGATCTATTATATATACACACTATCATATTAAAACGGCTAGTTCCTGTCTCTCTCTCCCCTGCTCTGAACATAATTTAATTTAATTGTAAGATCAGTACCTGAACCAATGAACTCTCCCATTGTGCTACAACAGATGAAGCTGAGACTATAACAAAACACAATGAAAGACTGCTTGGGCAAGATGAGAGAGAATGACTAAAAGAAAGAATTGTTACATTGTTTCAACTACAATGAAATCTGGGACTCATTTGAAGGAGTTGGAGAATAAAATAAAATACTTTAAAAGCCGTAACTGACCTTTGAGTTCCCTCCAATCTCATAATTACCTATTATCATAGAGGAGTAAATCTCATGAAAGGTGAAAGTAGTAGAAAATGGTGTTATTGAAAGACCCTGAGAACCCATGGGTTTGGTCTTTATCCATGCTTCCATGTTACATCCCCAGCATCCAGAAACTCCAGTAGTTTAATCACTGCTTAAGCGTATTGGAAATCCACACACTTCAACCGCGTGACAGTTGTTCTCTTGAAGAGCAGTAGTTACAAGTCCTACATGATGGAATCAACTGAAGTACCCGAGACAGCCATACACTTACAGCTTTGGAAAAGATTTCTCACTATGTAATTGTGTTATATTTGAGAGTTTAACTGCACAACCAGGCTTTTGAGTTTTAAGAGGTATATACTAAAATCACTGTGAT
The DNA here is from genome assembly GCA_035590275.1 of Ibycter americanus. NCBI lineage: Eukaryota > Metazoa > Chordata > Aves > Falconiformes > Falconidae > Ibycter > Ibycter americanus. The sequence continues at coordinate 49,179,350 of JAVJGI010000064.1, forward strand.
TAGTCTCAATAATTTCAAACATGTCTTCCTTAGCAGCTGTAATCTACTGCTTTTTGGCACCACGTATCTAGCTGCCCTCCTTACTGAGATGCTGATGTGGCCGTGCTCGCTTGCACCCTCTGAGGCATCAGCAAATGCAGAGGTAAACAACCACGAATTGGATTACTCCTACATTCTCAGCTGAGACAGAATTCAAAACTAATCTGATTATATGTGTATTATGAGCCATTAAGAATCTTTCTCCAGCAATTACAAAGCTTCCACACATAAAAAAGGGCATTTTATTTAGCACTGGGCTAATCTATCAAGTGGTAAGCTTCAAAGGGAAAGTTGGGGGGAAAAAAACAACAAAACCCCCGAAGTCGGTTTATATTTATTTGTTATTGAACTGCAAAGAACTATTTCAGGTTCTGATATGCACTGAAAGACTTTCAAATAAAATACAGTTTCTCCTTTGGACTTTCAAAGCTTAATTCCCAGTGATATAACTTCTGTAAGTTCTAAAAGGCTCCAGAGCAGCAGTTGGGAATCCTGTCACTGTTTCTGATACACATCTCAAACCCAGGAGCTCTGGCTGCTTAGGGCAGAGGGAAGGCATGCTAACTAGCAAAGGCTGACACCTGCCTTAGAAATTCATAGCCAAGATTATACGACAATTACATTTATGCTTTTCAATTGCAACTAAAATTTTACAGACAACCAAATACGAACTATATATGTTTGTTTGTAGATAAACCAGGGCTGACAATGAAAAAAATGAAAACCTGAAGTAACACAGTATAACGTTATACATGCATATATGCTCACACACATCTGTAAGACTAAATTTTTACCAAAGCTGTCAGTGAATATATTAACATAGCTGTACAAGTACAAGCACACAACATGGAGTGAAACTCAAAAGCAAAGGAGAAGGAGCTGTAAGCGGAGGAGGAATGCAAGAGGGAAAACCACAAGAGGCACTTTCCACATTCCTGCTCAGAAGCGAGGGCATTCAGACACTTTTCTGTCTGCTGCTGTGCAGAGTTTGGGCAACAATCAGGAGGAAATTTAAGTTCACTCAGAAATCTGTGACATGATCACGATCGTAGAGACACAGTAGAAGAGCATGCGTGACTGGAAGAAGGACCATTGATTTACAGAGGACAAGCAAGGATAAGAAAGAGAGGGATTACTACTTGAGTGCACAGAGTACCAGTCTGAAGAGATCATGAAATGACGGAATTTAGGATCCTGAGAAAACCTAGAAAGGCAGCTAAAAGGCTGGGCTCTGACACTGAGAGCAGGCTTTGGTGTAGTGAAGGAATCACTAGACAGAGTGTCCCGGGGCACAGCCATGAAGGTTACACCCAGGAGGTGCGGCACACCGTGAGCGGGCAGGGAGTCAGGGCGGATGCACAGCATTGGACAGGGTTTGCCAAGAGTGCTGAAAAAAACTGATGCATACTGTCATTAGGTGACATTCCCTTGTCATGGAGGGACATCACTGCCATGGAGGCAAGCCTTTGCTAACATCATGCTCATCTCTGAAAGGCAAGACAGAGAACCTGGGGAACTAGAAGCTGATCAGTCTCACCCAGAATGATGCCTGGAAAGAACCTGAGCAATTTCTCTTTGGAAACCTTTTCCAAGAACACCTTTGACCAGAAGATAATCAGGAATAGTCAACCTGGATTTACTAGAGGGCAAATCATGCTTGACCAAAACAATTACATTCTACAGTGAAATGACTGGCTATGGAGGTGAGGAGAATGCAATCAATGTTGCGCTTAGTTTTTAGTGAACCTTTTGGCACCTTCTCCCACAGCATTCTCAATAGCAAGCTGAAGAAATACTCTTTGGACAAATGGACTTGTTGGTGAGCCAGTCACTGGCTGAACTGCCGGGCTCAAAGGGCAGGAATTAATGACTCAGTGTCCAGCTGGCATCCAACAGCAAGCAAAATACTGCAGGGGTGCTGGAGTCTGTATCAACCAGTATCTTCATCAGAGACTTGGACTATGAGAGAGAGTACTCTGTCAGTGAATTTTTGGTTGGTGTTGAATTGCAGGAGTGGCTGACAGCAAATTGCAGCATTTCAATCCAGAGGAACCTTTAAACTCAAGGAACAGCCCACAGAGGCCTCATGATGTTATGCAGGGAAAGAGAGTTCTCCAAAGGTGGTGGAATAATTCCAAGCACCAGTACAAGCTGGAAAGTGAACAGCTGAGTGGCAGCCCTACGAAAGTCTACTTTCTTTAGTTCTATCAAATACACAAAACTCTACTCTGTGACCTGAGTCTTCGCAGACAAGTGAGAATCCTCTTGCTGCTCTCAGTAAGCAAGGAAAAAAATAAATGAACTAGTTTCAAATATCGTAACATATTAGGAATACAATGGTGTGCAGGTTGGTTTTAAAAAAAATAAATCATTAAGTGCATTTAATTCTTGCCTTTATGCCAATCAGTTAGTAAATACCAGTTTCTGCAATATCGGCCAGGCATCATTTTTGACTCCAAAGACTGGACAGTTGCCTCGTTAGCTCTTTAGAACTAGATGCAATAACAGACACAACCTGCAGTTAAGCATCATAGTACTTGCTTCCAGTTAGGCACCTGAGATTCTCCATAGCTAAATATGGCAAGAATTAGATAACTCAGAAGCGTGAACAGAAAGAGCAACAAACACTCTGGAGGCTTCTCACAGAACTGCCTTGAGTTAGTCAACAGGAAGCAGGGAGCGCACTAAGGCATCCAACTCCCATCCTACTGCGGCCTTCCTGCAAAGCACAGGCACACAAGTTAGCGCTGCAGGATGCACGTCTGTTCATCTAGAATCTAGGCTTTTGAATGTTTAAATTTACATGTCTGGAATAGTTCATCCAAAACCCTACCGATGTAAAGCATAATCATCAATAAAATCTACTAATAACAGAGCTTGAGATGAATACTAATCGTATGAGATATAAAACTACGTGTATTATATAAAAACAAGTAACCCTGGCACTAAAGAATAATCTTTATATTTTCATCAAAACATAAATGTATATGAATCTAGAATTAAATATATATCACAACAAAATAAAGTTAAATTTCATGGATGCCATCAACTCAAATTCCTTATAGCATGCACAGTGCTACTTTGTTACAAAAAGTTTTAAATTCGTCATAACATGGGAGTAACTTACTAAGTAGCATAAGTGCCACTAATACAGAAACCAGTGGTGGTACACACCAAGCAATGTGCTTTCTAACACAATACTACGGGTGCTGTGCCACAGACATCAAAACACATTATCTCTAAAATTGATTCCAGCGTGCACCTAGGACAGACAGACGTTTACTGCCAGTAGTGTATTCCCCAAACTGCCACCTGCTTTACCAAGATGGCAGGTACAGACTCTGTCACAAGGCTTTCATAAGTGACGCAGAAAATCAACAAACTCAAGCATGATGTAATACAAGTTCATAACCACAATTTGACTTCTGGGCCCAAAAGGTAAACACCTGAAAAAGAAAGCAAAACCAAACCACTGAAAATACTTTTTCAAAGAATTCCTAGCAAAACTTAAGGCGAGTCACTTTCAGATAAACTCAGGAATGTTTATTTGCCTCTATGCTGTCTTCAAGCTGCAAAGAATTACTTCAAAAGAACTTACTTGCATCAGCTTCAGTTCTCTTTTGAGAAGCGTAACTGTGGACACTGTTCCCCAGCACAGTACTTTTTGAAGTACTATCAAGATACAACTTCTGTGGTCAAGATTTGTTTAAAAAAAAATCTTTAAATGACAACCATGATAAATGCTGTTGTCCAGAAGTATTTTAATAATGTATTTTAATTCCTCACTTTTATAGCTCCATTTCTAGGTTAGCAATGCTGTTGCTTCAGAAATTGTTTATTTGCCATTGTTAAACTTATCAAACATAAAAGCTACGTCAAGGGAAGATTACAAATAGGGTTAATGTTTCTTATCCAGTTTCTTGAGAATATGAGCAAACTGAGACAAGTCTTGGGAATATCCAAATTTGGGCTACATGTCCAAAGAGCCTACAAGTGACAGCAGCTAAAAATTAGCACCTCTGGTCTCCCAGTGCCCTTTGTCCTGCATGGAGAAGGAGGTGGCAGCAAGACAACTGATGCCAAAGGACAGAGCAGAGCAATAACCTAGCGAGAGAATTTCAAATGAAACACACTCTTCTATCTTAACTTAGATGTTTAGGATGGGCTTCAACTAACTCTGACAATTTAAAAAATTATCTAACCATAACTAGTCAGGTAGTTACCTCTGCAGTTAATGAACAGAGATACAGACCGCAACAGGGAATTTTCTTCCATGCCATCCTAAAATGAAGCATGCAGGAAGGATCACTGTGTAAGTGCCTGTCTTATTTTACTGATGATTAACTTTGGTTAACAGCATATCTTTCATATCAGCACAAATCAGAGAAGATGAATTCTATCTTTATTTTCAAGTAGCAAGAATCTAAAGTCTTCAGGCCAGAGGTCATTCGGAGCCTACAGAACAGTAGAACAATGTAATCTGCCTTAGCATGCCACTTGTGCCACCTCCCTTTAACATCTAACATATTAGCATATGCTACTTTTTATTACCCTGTTGAATTTGGCGCTATTTATGTCTAGTGAGTCACATATGTTCTATTCTGTTAATGTGACTAACCTCCTTATTTGGTATTTTGCTTCAAGCTCCCACTCCTAGAAGGAGCCGATTATTTGAAAGCCTCAGCATTACAATCCTCCTAGCCCCAGGAAAAGACTTTTTCGAAAAGGGTGCGGGTGCAGCCTAAGGATTTAAAATAAAAAGGCCTCTGAAAAGAACCCATTTATGGAAAATAAGCTTATGATATTGTCAGACTTAGCCCATAACCTGCACTTCAAAATTCTCCATATTTTTAGACCTGTTATTTGACTATACATATATTTTAACCTTGTTGATGGAAAGAAAGATGACAGCCACAGAATCATCTAGACGAAACACAAACAGCTAATTTGCATGTTTACTAGTGTTATACATTGAAAGATGAGGGGTTCTTCTCCCCAGTAACCTCCCCGCTAGCATGATATCATATTAGTGACTTCCCTGTGTATTTTTAGGCCATTCTGTCAATTGGTTTCCTGGGAGGGGAAGCTTCTGACAGGCACAGTTCCATCCACTTGCCTAACTTCCCTGCAGCACCAAAGGCATATTGGCTGTATGTAAAGGCAGATCTGCTAAAATAGCAAATACAAAACCAGCGCCTTTCATTATCACCTTTGGAGTTTGGGCATACACATGACATTGTACAAGTGCCAAGATGTTAATGTCGGGCTGTGGGTAAAATTTATTTCCAAAAGCTTTATAATTCTATGTCTGTAGTAGATAAACCTCACTGTGGATGTTTACTGTGAGAGCTGAAGAGTTCATCTACATATCTATTTGCATGCGCATATCAGTCAGTTGCAGAAAAAATAGAATAGGATTGGTAGAACTCTCCATTGACACACCGAGCATGAACATTTATCCAGTAATCATAAATATGCATCCTGACAACGTTCTTCTATCCCAGTATGCAAGTGGAGACCAGAATAGCAAAGAGTAGTGAAACATACCCTCAGAAACCCATGATTTCCAAGTGTTTTCCAGGAATACGAAATCACCGAGAACAGACAAATGCAGGACATTCTCTGGAACCTCTGTAACAATGCTTTTTTTGTACAAGTGAAAACATATTCAACACAGTCAAGTGGAAAAATATTCCAAGCAGCTTATTAATCACAAACACAGAACAAACATATCAGTGCAACTGGAAATCATCAATGCTAATGCAGAAGGCATCTCTGATTAGAAAATGCTCAAAAATGATTATACAGATGAGCAAGCCTGATTTTTGGGATCATCTTATTTCTGCATCTGACATGTAAATGTAACTATTCTGATAAATCAGAGCAGGAAGCAGCACAGTATAATACCGAAAGTTGTATTTTAGCTTCAATTGATTTGACCAACTTTTTAGTGAGGAAGCTGTGATTAACTGTATGTTTATCTGTCGCTCTGCAGACAGGTTGCAAAGTGGAGATGTCAAACACACAAACCATGTTTTGCAGAGTGGGTCAAAACCTCACCTCTTTATACTAAAACTTCCTAGGACTAGTATGTTTGTGACCTTGGGGAAAGCAAAATTATATACATAATTTAAAAGAGAAAGAAGAATTGAGAGAGCTAGGGGAGAGGAAAAGGAGTTAATCTTGAAATGACTGTAAAAAAAAACACAACCAGAAGCCATTTCCCATTAATTTAAAGAACATTGTATGTAAAGAATAGTAAGTGCCACCCCTTTCTTGTCCCTATTTCTCTGCTGAGTCCTAATTATGTCACCTTTCACAGAACTGGAAAGGGGGTTGACCCACAGGACACATCTCTTGCCTGGGCAGAGCTGATGGGACTGTGCTTGCCATCTACTGGCTGGAACACACAAATATCACTGCATTGAAGAGTATGCTGCTTGACAGCTGGCCTATCGAAAAAAACACATACAGATTGGCAAGAGGAAGAAAATATGGCCCAAGTAGCACATGCAATACTTCTCAGCCCAACAGACAAGTGAAGAGGAAGCAGCCGTCACTAAGATGAAGGGGTAAAGAAATGCAGGAGAAGAGGGAAAAGCGGGGGACCGCTAGTGACACCTTATGCTGGAGGCTCAGAGCCGGCAATATGCCCTGCTGTTTCTGAAGGATGCATGCTACTCAGCTAAATGTCTTCTCTCAGTTTTAGGCTATACTTTCCTGAAATGTTTTCCCAGGTGTAAGATAAGCTAATTCCCAGCAAAACTAAAATTACATTATATATTAGCAGTTCCTAGGGTGTTTATATACGTGAGCATAAGCAGATGCTCACACCTGCCCAAGGTAAGGAAAGCACAGATAAGTACATGGAGAAAAAAAAAATGAAATGCTGAGGCCCCGTTTCTATGAATCCCTGATGCTCGTGCATTGGCGCTTTCTATTTCGACCTCTCAGGAATCAATTAAAAAAAGTCACATTCAGAATGCAGCACTTCAATAGCTCTGCTGGCAGCAACGCTTTGATTTGTTTGACATTTACTGATCATCTGGTAAGCTCAATGCTGCAAATTCTAAGTTTCAGAAAGACAAAGCTAAGGAAGGAAAAAACAAATACCAGCACCATGAGGCTGGAGGAACAAAGAAGCTGGGCTAGTGTTCTATTAAATAACTTCAGACAACTCTACACGTAAGCACGAGAAAGTGAAGGATCAGGCACTAGGGATAAGTTGTACTCACTGAAGTCCTTTACTCCAACACTGAATGTCTTAAATGGTAATGCTTCCCACTAAAAAAACCTTCATGAAATCTTCAGTGTAAACAATAATTGTCTCTCTCTTTTTTTAATTAGGCCCCTCTTCCTGCCACACTTAAGAGTAACTTAACAGGCTTTTAACACAGTGCTATTAATAAAACATTGTCTGAAAATCAGGATTAAAATAATTAGAGCACCATGGCATCACATCTTCAAATCCCATTAACGCTGACTCAGACCATCATTCAGAAACAGCTACAGAAAGTTTCATGAAAATGACACTATTTTTTTATCATTAAAGGATTCAAAATACTTCTCCATTTGTACCTTCTCTTCACTGGTGCTCAGTTTCCATTAGTAGCATGTAGCCACAGATGCATTGCAGTGCTGATACATCAGTATGGGAGTTAAAAAATGGTATTATGGAACTTTAGCAGTTTTGCATAGCTTTCTAAACTACACTTGATTCCATGTTTAAACATCTCAGCTCTGGGACTACCATTTTATTAATGGAACTACAGAAGAGGAAAAAAAAACTGAAGTGAAAGCAGATTTCTTCTTAAGCCAAGGTATTTTAATAATTTATTGTAAAAGGAAAACAGATGAACCATATAACAACTTGAGCTTTTATCATACCGGGTTTTGATTGGAAGTAGTGTCATTCCGTAACTTTGCCTATGCACGGTAATGGTTCTTTAAACAGAATGATAAGGGCTCTACAGGGGTTTAATAAAACACTCGGTAATGAATATGAAAAATATGGACAGCCACACAGTATCACTGATGGTTTACTAACCATCATTATTGGATGTTTCAAATTTGGTTCTAATTGAAAACTTCATGCTGATACCTCTGGTACCACAGAGGCATAAAGTTCTATCAGAAATGTTGAAATGTTTCCAATCAGGAAAATAAGAAGAGAGTAAAAGAAGTGGACACTTCTTTTTTCTCTTTTCTTTCCCAAATCATCTACTATGTGAGATTACGGGAGAAATGTACCTCCAAGCCACCCTACCTATAAGCTGGTACAGCCTTTTGCCTTTAAATGGAGCGCTAAATATTCTTCTCAAAAACAACAAACCAAAACAACTAGAACCAATTACTGAAAAAGTCTAGTCCTATACATTACCATTTGTTTCTTAATATAACTCTGAACATATTTACACATTGTAACTAATATTAAGATCCCACTGAAAAATTTCAACACCAAGATAAAAAATGCGAAAGGATCTAGAGGTGTCACGGAAATTCCCTACAAGCATCCTAAAACTGTCAAACTCTCTTCCTTACTTTAGAACACCAAAGAAAAAAGACTTTTCTCTATCCAGAAGTTTAAATGGTCAATATGACTTTCATTTCCCAACCCAACAGACAGACTGGGAATCAAAGTATGGTTCAGAGGAACAGTAAGGTCCTCAGGCTAGCCCCAAGCACACTGAAGAACTACAGCTGTTGAATTTTTTTCCTTGGTAAGCACACTAGTTACAGTGGTGCTTAGGTTTCATTTGAGAAACACTATAAACTGAAGTAAAATTGTGCAGTTTCAGTTTTTCAAAAAATAGAAATATGATTCCATGAATCTACAAATTTATAAATAAAATGCCATTACTACATCTTTTCCCCACATCCTCTTATATGTCATTGTATATGTATATCCTTCTCTGCTCAGATGCAGTGAAAAAATTTAGTCAGAATCTTTAGCTTTACATTTAATTTTTTACACAATTGAGCTTGAATCATGTGACATCTTCATGTGACAAAAGAATGAGAGGTATTAATAATCGTTACTGTTTTCCACTTAAGAAAACTTAAGAATAAACCCAAGGATGTTTGTGATATCTTTCAAGGTATTTTTCCAACTCATTAATTCTATTCCTTACTAAGGCTACAAATAATTATTGCATTACGTTGAAAGTTTGATTTGTTTTCAGTTAATAACACAGACACGTTAAAAGTATTTTTTCTATTAAAAAAAAAAAAGGTTATTTTCCCTCCAAGTTGAGTGACAGCAGTTAGTCCTTACAAAACAACCCCCGCCATCTCTCCCTAATAGGAAATGGACAGCAACATTTCACGATCATTTTAATGTTGGGGTTTATCATCAGCTATTTCACTGTCCTGCACTTTTCTTTGCTCAGTTTCATTGAATGCATAATGAAACAAAACTCCTAGTTGTTCAGAAATCTATGAATGCAACATACTAGATAAAAATTAAGTACATCATTGTTTGAGTCACCTTTGCCTTAGAAGGCATACTCACTATGCAGCCACTTTTGTACATAAGATGGTAGTAAGAACATGGAGATACAAATCTGGGAAGAACTGCTGCACAGACTGAACAAAATACAGTACCGCCTTAGGAAGGAGGCATTTGGATGGGTGAACTCTGATATGCACCAATCTTCAGAGAGACTCAGAGTAGGTTTCACAGGGAGAAGCTGACAAAGTACCTCAAGAAACCATCACAATCCCTGTTACTTTCCACATATGCTGGTGTGGCAGAGGTAGGATCAGAAATACTGGTGTATGGGGACCAGAAGCACTTACTAAAAGGGATTTCAGCTGAAGAAAACAAACTTTAGTGCTCAACAACACACTGGTGACTTCATGAAGAATGACAAACATTTTCACTAATATGGACCACCTATGCTGTCCCAATTGAAAGACAGGGATGATTGAGCTTTTATGACAATAATATGTAGTCCACTAAGTTAAACATCTATGGATATATGCTTTGGAAACCTCTGAAAAAAGGCTTTTATCCTTCATCTACTAATGAACTATTTCTCAAGATTAAGAAAAGCTTCACTATCTCCTACTTCTATCTTCCCTGTATAGTAAACTACAGCTGAGGGCACAGAACAAGAAATACAGTCTTGCTGCCTAACACTTAACGTCAAACCACGATCACTGCTAGAGGTTAAATGTGGTTCAGCATTTGCGTCTATTTGCTGTCAGCGAAGATGCAATGCACAGTAATCAGAATTTTGGCCTAATCCTGAAAAAAATTAACGGAACAATTGTCCACGAGGGAAAGCTATACATCTTTAAAAGAAGTTTAAGGGTCTTAACACACTTCTAAAAGAAAATGAAGGATCTTGAGTTCCAGAAATAACTTTTCCTATTTACAAAACCCCTATGATTCCACAAAGGTTTGTGAGGAAATTTTCTGACTTCTTCCTAGAGGAGTGAGACAGAATTCTTTTATTTAGATGGAATGAAAAAGTCCTTTCCATTTCTGTATTCTCTGGATTCATAACAACAAGATGCACTCAATTACTGCAGTTTATTCATGTAAGAAAACACTGTCCTGATGAGAATGAACAATAACAGAACACATCTCACTAACTTGAAAAAGACATTTTTCCAAGTCTGAAATCTACATAATTTTTGGTCATGCAGGGTGAAATTTAAAAACATATCTATCTGAAACAAAGGTATACTTAACATGTCAAATATAATTTTTCTTAACATAAACTAGATCTGTTATTTTTCACTGCATTCTGGCCACATTATAACAAACTGCATCTATCAGCAGTAACCAAAACTCTATCAAATGCCACAACAAACATAAAAAATTTGAAAAAAATGCAATAAGGCGAGGAAACTATTTGCTATGAATCTGACTTTCCATTCCATGTTGCTCCTCTATTTATTACTACTGTTCCATTTGGATAATATTGATTCCAGTGTTTAGAGCTTATAGTCTAAAAGAAGTTAAAAATCGTAATTCTTTGCATTTATGGTGTACCTATCAAGCTCTCTATGGGTAACACTGGAGTATAGACTTAAATTATAACTACCCACTATATTCTGTGTATTAATTAATATATTGATTTTATGTGATACCATGCTGCAGGAGATTTGGTTCTGAGTTTACAATGATACCTAAAATTCCATTTCCCTACCATGCTCGTAAGCCTACATCCTATAGCAATAGTGGCAAAGCAAACATCCATAGCTGAAATAAACCCTAACATCATCAGCAGTACTGCTGGGACAGTGCATGTTATGGGGGCCAACATTTCCATTTAAACTCAATAGTGCAGCAAACAGGTGTTTTTGTTTTTTTCTTTAATCTGGCAGAACTGAGGGGAGAAGAAGAAAATTAACTAAACCTGCAAAGCCAGGGAATCAATTTCTCACTCCCCAACGCCCGCTCTTTTCTTCTGTCCGAGAAGAGACCTCAATAAAATAATGCTATAGAGGTCCCCCTACAACAGTCAATAACTCAGCAGCAGGTAATTTTTATTAAACATGTGTGATTTGCAAGAAAAGAGATTTTTAACCCATTTTACATGTAGCATACTAGTATTTGCCCATTTGTACCTGTGAGACTAGCAAGCTGCACGGTTTGATTCACGTTTTGCGTAAAGCACAGATTTTATTCCAACTCCTGAAAACTATCATACAGCATGATCGACACAACTCATGGTTTTCCCTTAAAGAGAAAAAAATCCTGTAATACACCTCCACAAAATAAACAATATATGCTTCTAACCCTAGCCCTTCTTCCTTCCTGCAGACAGACGCAGCGTGTGGTTCCTGAGGAATTAGTTGTAGAAGAACTCCCCTGCTGACAGCAAAATGCCAAATGCACGTCCTGCACATGTAATGCGTCTGACATTTCCACATCTCACCAGGTTAACGTTTCTGACAAGTGCTTAAAAATATATGTCTTTAAAATGTGTGTTTATTGCTACCTTCCTATCTCCACTTCATAATGTTTTTAAATGTTATTTTACTCATGAAACCACCTCCACATTTGTCTTTTAAGTAGCAGTAATTGCTTTTTGAGGGTCAAATACCTTTTTGGAATCAGTGGGTACATCTCAGTTGATGGATCATAGAAATGTGTAAATATTATCTTCTTAATATGCAACAGAACTGTAAAAAACTGAAAAGAATCAACATGATTGACAGATTTAACGGGGTAGCACTGAAAATCTTTTAACATCCTAACTTCTTTAATGCTCTTATTCTTTGTGGTATGAGACCTTGGGAAAATCGGCAAAATTTTCAAGTGTTAAAGCAATTTCTTCCCTACTTCTGTTTTTCTCCCATGTGAGCACAAATTCCCAGTTGGGACCTTTTACAAACCAAAGAGGGATGTGGGACAGACACAGGATCGGTGCCATCAACTGTTGTTGTAGTGGAGTCGTTACAACAATTTTTTTTAGGGAGCAGTATACAGTATTTGCAGAAGTGCAGTACTAAACTGTACCTAACAGATTTTGTGCACATTTCAAAAAAGTCCTAATGGCATTACACACAATGGACATTATATTAATTTTTCTCAGAATCCCTAAAATGTTTCTGGTACTGTAGGTCAATCCTCAACTTTAAAATGTGAATCATGGAAAGTGATTTTATCTAGTTCACCCAAAGAGACCCTGGGTTGTACATGTGGCTTCACATGACGTATTTCTGGTGCACACATACATATCTACCCACACTTACTTGTATGTTTTATATATGCTTTTGAATTCATATTTGAAGTATTTTCTTCTTCTTCAGTGTATGTTATTCTCTCAATACTAATGGTATTGCCAATGACAGTAACAGTCACTGATGCCAATCAAACGTTGTGATTTTGCAGTGGGATTCATAAATTATTATAATTTCTTTTCGAATTTCTAATTTGAAATTGAATTGAATAATTAGGTGTTCCTCAGTAACATGCTGCACACCATAAAAATGACAAAGCCCCCAAAAAAGAGGCACTTTAAACTCTGCTACAAAATATCTGCACCATTCAGTAAAGGCACTTTTTCCTTTCTGTACTGTCAGTCTTGTACTTTTAAACTTTGCCCACCCTGATCATGATAAAAATAGATTTCAAGGAAAATTAGAGGTTTTTGAACTTCCCTGGTATTCAGTCAGAGAGGTCATTCCTGTTTCAAAGGAAGACAGACCTCGCTGGATGCAACACAGAACACGGAGTTCTCTGTAAATTCCTGCTATCTGACCCAGCCACAACTACTCATTTTTCCTTCTAACTCACAATATATACTGACAAAATTATAAGGAGGATGGCAAACATGGTCATCAAAATATTTTTTGCTTGAACTGAAATCACAGTATTTCAAAATATGTCTCATGAATCAATAAAGAAAATGAAGCTTATCATTCTACTTAACAGAAGATAACAAAGCTCAGTGCCCTTATGCAGAAAAGCTCTAGCTCTGCTGCGTAACAACAGCCGTAGGTAGAGAGTAAATTGGGAAAAAGAACTATGACATATTTAGATGCAGGATAGCCATGTCATATAACTTGCTGGAATACATTAAAAACAATAGCGTATTATAACATACACAGAAGAGATGATCTTTTTTTAATCTGCTTTCATCTGAGTTAACCTCATCAAACAGTTACAGAAGTGAACTTCAAGTAGTCATACACTTCCTTAGTGCCACACGGTTGATGTAGCGGTGGCCTCCTGACAAGGGATAAAGTGTGACCAAAGCCATACCTTCTTAAACTGCTCCAACTGAATTGACAAAAAAAGAAAGAAAGAAAAAAAAGTGTATTTATTCCCTAAATCTGGCATCCAGTGCTTCCCTGCATCTTCCCTGCAATTCTCCGTATATTCTTTGGAAAGACAAAATTCTCCATCAATCCACCAGAAAGGAATCCTAGAACAGCTCATTTTATTATGCCAGGCATACTAGGCGTACATAGCAGCGAGGGCAACATGAGAGAGGATAGAGTAACTTCAGACTGGCCTCGTGTTCATGACCAAGATAGCATTACATTGAAGACATGCACTTCAAGAGCTGAACTCCTTTTTTTTTTCCTCTCCGTCAGTATCAAACATTCGGTACCCTGTTCTGAACTGCACAGCCCTCAGGCTAGCGCTCCGATTCACCAGCTAAACTTCAGCAATTACTCTTGGCTACAGATAGGAGGACTTGGCCTTCGCCTTCATTATGGATATATTCTGTTCCCGATTTCTTTCATCAGAAACAGATTCCGGATTAATCTGTTTCAGTTTTCCAGAAGTTGTAATTTTTAACAGAATTTTGATAAGCAACTGATTCCAGGCTCTCTGTTTCATCTGGGACTGTGAACATCCTTGACTCTGACACAAGGTTAATAAAGTTTATTTATCTAAATACTTGTTTCTGTCTTGTCAATCTGTTCATGTGCTAGGGACGATGTAACCACATAACCAAGTAATTCTTAAGACAGCAAAACGATCAAATGTTAATCTCTTAACACATACTTAAGACATTCACATACTATCATGTCAACTATATTCTATACTTGCAAAAGATGACAAGTGACGTTTAGAGACTTTTTCTGATAAAGTTTGACTTTGTTAGTTTCCTATTGTGCTTAATACTCCCAAAACAACAAGTTACTGTTTTTTTGTAATTAAAATAAATAAAGAAAATAAATTTTACCAAAATATCGGTTTTATCATTCCTAACAGTCACAATGTAATCTCAGGCCAGATAGCAGATCCTTTGCTAGTGCTATAAATATTTCTGTACAGGTGTCATTTCTGCCTTATTTTCCACAGTCCAGTCCTACTGCACGCAGCACGATACTGCAGCACCCTAGCAGTACAGTATTACAATAGGTATCACAGCTACAGAAAAGAGATTTTGCACATGACAGGATTCTCAGGACCTAAAAGAATGGATTTCTCTTCCCCCATTCTCCTGTTTTCTTTTTAATATTAAGGCACACATTTCTTATAAGGCTTAGATGTAACTCTGTTTTTTTGCAATTTGTAAGTTTATCTTTGGGTCCTTTCAATTACCACCTCAGTAATATCTTACCTTGGCATATAATCACATTTTTATTAAAACATTACTGTAAATATTATGCTGTATTGTTAGCTGCATATTAAATTGCTTCATTTTGTTACAAAGTTCTTAAAGCCTAAAAAATTTCTTAAAGTCTTATCTAGCTAACAGATTGAATTGTGGTTGTGTAACAGATTGAAATCTCCATAATGGGAGATCATATCAAAATTCCTCTGGAAGTCTGCTACTTCTTAAATGAACTATTTAAGATGCAGGGGAATACAACTCGGGGGGAACGGGAGAGAGAGAAGAAAAGTGAACTAGTGGATTCAACAAAAGAAAGGAACACAGCACATAAGATAACCAGACTTGTTGACAAGGGAGCTCAAAAGCACAATGAAGAAAAAGCTGTGACTAATTTATTTATTTTAACCAGAGGATGATAAAGAGTACCTGTCTGCCTGATTTAGGGATCAATGTGAAAAACACAAGCCTACCTATCTGAGAAATTCTGTCTTACATCAGATGCAGCAAACCTGTCTTGCTGTGCCCCTACAAATATCTAACAGCATTCACAGACCTGCTGAAGGGAAGCAGACAAAAAGAAGACACAGAAACTTCTTCTATATTTTCACCTTCTTCTTTCTTTTCCCTGTTTTATTTACTAACATCCAGATAACCAATTAGTACAGAGTTAGCATCAGTAGAAATTCAGATGCTAACCTGTAAATGGGCTTTTTCGTGCTTTGTGTTAAAGGTGCCACTTAAAGAATGTTCTAGGCACTCATATTTCCTGCATAGTACATATGTACTGTATAGCAAAGTGCCATCAGTCAGGCACAGAAATATGAATTTCAACAAAAAGAACAGCTGATACTTTTCGACATACAGGTTACCAACATCTCCAAGCTATTGCAACTAAAAAGCAGAGCAAGTAAGACAGCTGAATGCCTGCAGTCCATCAATTAAAATCGAGGCATTCAGCTGAAGGAATTAGGACTAAAGATTACACAAAGGTTTTAGCTACCAACATGCTTTAAAAAGGAAAGGAAAAGAAAAGCAAATTCATTACACTCAGTGCTGAGGGTTTCTTCTGGGTATTCCATGTGGCAGCACCATCTAAGGAACCAACACTGCCCAAACTGCACAGAATCACAGCACAAAACAAACTGGAATGAACTTGCTACACTGAAACACTGAAAAACAAACAAACAAACAAAACTTTATTCCGCCTGTGACAGACTCAATCCTTTCTTTTTCTTGTTTTTCCACACAGAGCAAGACCGACTATTGTACTCGCTGTCTTTGTCTAAACTCCACCAGTGTGATAATGTGATGTTGCTCTAATTTAACCCCATTATTCTTTTGTCTTTCCTGAAGTGAAATGCCACTTCTCTTCTTCCTTTGAGGTTCATCTCCAACAACTGTCTTTGTTCTTAATGAGACTGATCCATATGTTTGCTCCTGCATACTGTGTTCAGTTAATGGGAAGATTTTCTAACACTATAAAAATCCTCCTATTATTTGTTCCAGTCAGCTTTGTGTTCTTTTCAATAGCTGTTGTAACCGTTACCTTTGATAAAATGTCCCACGTCCAATATGTCCTACTTCTGAATAGTCATCCCTCCCATGAACTCAAGCTTATTTATGTCCCTTCAGCATACGTGTCTCTCTTTTCCTCAATTTCTTTCTTTCTCGTTGTATTGCATGTGTTAAAAAAAAAACAACCAGAACCAAAATGTACAGTGAAGGCATCCATCAGGCAGCCTGCAGCAAAGCACTACATATAGGAACCGATGCATCAAAACTGTAATTTAGCTTATTTGTCAACAATTATACTTTTTAATATTTGCTTTGCTGATTCCCAATAAATCAACAAATAGCCATTATCAGAAAGAAGCAAGTTAATCTCATTGTTTCCTTTTGTTGGTTTTTAGCTACTAATCAGGGAACAAGAATGAAATTATGTATACTAACTACTAAGGTGTTTCTTCAATAAAAATCAGGAATATGTATGAAAATTATATAAAAGTAACTAGATGAGTGAGAGTTTTGTATGAGCGCACACGCACAGTGTGAAAATATTATAAAATTCACTGAAATTACTAGCTTCTTTTCTAATGTGAAATGGCTTAATGACTCTGATTTAAATGTAGACTCCTGCGGTTCAAACAAGTTGGTCTGGCAGCCAGACATTAGCATGCTATTGTCAAGTCTCAGATAAACCCTGTTTCCCTGCCATGCCACCTTACGCCAGAAGCAACGACGGCACAGAACGGTGTGGCACAGAACGGTGTGGCACGGAACGGTGTGGCACGGAACGGTGTGGCACGGAACGGTGTGGCACAGAACGGTGTGGCACAGAACGGTAGCCTTACACTCACTATGAAAGAACATGTCTAATCCTGGAAAATAGCCAGTGTTATCAGGCACCCCATATGGATACTAGATGTTTGCTGCTGCTTTGCTCATAAAGCAATGCTGAGAAGCCCTAGTGGTTTAAGTAACATTCCTGACTTTCTTTTTAAATAGATCTCATGGCTCTGTAAACAAAATATAAAATGGGACACAGGAGCTCACACAATTGATTCTAACCCCTTTGCAGATAGTACGCGCAACAGTTGTTTTGCTTTAGATTTATGGTGAACATGAGTCCAACAATTTAAGTCCAGTTTTATCTTGGTGAGTACCTAGCAAACTTATCCAGCACTGAGAAATGTCTCATGTCTTACTTCAGTTTTCTCTTATGTCTTTTCCCCGTCGGATATCATGAGTTCTCCCAAACATGCTGGCCGGCTGTAGTCTAACCACTACAGCATTTATCTTGAGCAAAATTTCCATTTTTCATAGTCACCTGCAACTATGACAGTGTTTACTAAAACAGTTTCTCTTTCCATATTCTATTCCCTTGACAATAAGAATGCGTGCTTCTTCTCAAAAGGGTTAACATCATTATTCAAACCTCACCTTTTACCAAATCCCCTTGTTTCAGGCAGGCTTATGGAACTGCTGTGATCTGATTTTATTTTGCCAAGAAATAAAGAGTTGGGGCTGGAAACTGAAGAATTCCTACTACAGTCTGAAAACATACATCACACAACAATTAAAAACCCTCACAGCCTCCCTGCATGGGACTGCAGTAGCCATACAGTAACCATAGCTACTCATTTCAATGAAAATGAAAAGAAACAGCAATGAATAACAATGAAACCATAAAACACATTACAAAGAGCCACACCAAATCCTGAAGCCTAAGAAAACCTTCATAATGTAATGGTGAAGAACATGTGCAAAACAGCCAACTTTTTGATTTCCCATGGACACATTTATCTCTTCAGTAACATATTCCAAAAGTATACCTAGGCATTCATTTCAACACTTTTGGAAAAGACACAAACAGGACAATTTACCAGTTGTGTTTTGTTCTCTGATAAATAACAAGAAATGTGCAATTTTTGACATAATCCTGTTACATTCAAGTATGTGAAGTAACACCTCTAGTAGAGGAATGAAGAAAACAGTTTGTTACAGTCTTGTGAAACCTAGCACAGCACCAGACTCTCCATTGCAAATTTACACAAAACATTCTGAGACTAAAATTTTGATCCTGTGCTGGCAGTCCGCCAGTTTGTAAAGCAATTGTTACTGCTGACCTTTCCTTGCACCTTGCAGATTTACCAAATATATGCCATGCAGAAAAAGAACAGTCAATTCTCTCAAATACACACGGGAGGTACAGGAGGATTTAGACCTTGTTAATTACTTACTCACAGGGTAATTTCTAGTGTTTTAATTCTTATTTAAGTATGGAACTGACATCATGTTACAAGGCAACAAATCCTTTGTTACAAATAGCAAAAGGACTCGAAAACAGGTCCACCTTCAGAGTCTGCCAGCCTAGGAAAAAGCACTTGTTTATCATGTGGCATCCTCCTACAATTTAACATTTAACTAATGCAGAAGTTCAAGTACTGCTGACTCATCTGCAACAGAGAACGTTGTGATCAGATAAGATTTTTTTGATGATATAAGATCAATTCCAGGAAATACCAGAAATCTGGGATACAGGCATCACTTATTGCAGAACGGTAGCTCTCTACTCCTTTGCTCTTCATGCCGCTGGAATAACCCACAGAGATAGAGCGCACCAAGCAATGATCCAGGTTCTGAATGGATGGGCAGTTCCAAAAATGATATCAAAAGACTCAGTGACATAAGTGCCTATACTTAGGTCAAGATTATTATGATTTCAGAAACAAATTACACGGCTTACACAAATTAATTATCTTCTTTCTACGCCATAGAATTATGCATGGAGATATTAATACAGACTCACAGAACAATTAAGGTTAAAAGGGACCTCCTGAGGCCATCCATTCCAACACACCAATCTCAAGAGCCAATCTCAAAGTTTGGTAAGGTTAGCTACTCGCTCATTTTCATTCTTGATAGGAATACTCACATTTTGTAACTTCAGATTCCTATTTGTGGCGCTTCAGATAGGAGCAGAAAGAGGAAGAGATGAGCATAGAGCCCTTAACTTTGCTACTGATGACATAAGAAGTCTAAATTCTGTTGGCACAAGCATATCAGATCCTCTCACACACGCAGACTCAACTACCCTTTCTGTGCACACTGTTTCTATGTTTAGACAAATTATGCAATGTGCTTTTACATGAATAATGGAGATTACTTCTGGAACTTAAACACTTGTTATTTACTGGAACCTATATGAAATAGGTGACTGCAAGGCACAATGTTCAAGGGACTTCGGTGTCAGAGCTTCAGGCATGAGAATAAATGTTTCTCTTTGTCAGATCTGGCACATTCATAACTTATTTGTAAATCAGGAAGACTGTTTCAACGCTCCCCCATTCAATGATGAAATCACATTTTCCCAGTAACCCCAAGCATGTCATTTATCTTGGTCAGAAAAAAGCCTTCAACGAACAATAAAGCAAGTGTCACCACTTTTCATTAACAAGAAGTCTGCTAGTAATCCTGACTCTCCCAATCTACATGCAATATGCAAGGGGGATGGGGTGGGGAAAGAAATGTGAACATATATGAATAAAAGCATATATTAAAGAAATAGTCATTTTCATACAGCAACTTTGAAAACTGTGATTTAAAAATAATCTCCATTTCTCCATTTCTTCTGGGATCTCTCTCAAAAAAAACCCAATCAAGCTGCTAGAGTTTACCATGGTGCTTTGAAAAAACAAAACAAGACAAGATAACAGAAAAATAAAATAACCCATCCCAAATTGTAAATTTACAGAATAAATAATTCTCACCATCCGTAAATGCAGGTTTTAAATTCAGCATCTTGCTTTTGAGCAAGCAAACATGACAACCTCCAATTTTACCATATGAACAAGAATAGGATATTTGTATTTTACTCAAATACCTTTTAGCTCTTAACCACTGACTAAACACTTTCCATGGCTTATGAAGACACACTTAAAATTCTTTCAAAGGTGTCTCTAGCTGTCAAACCTTAACTGGCTTTATTTTTTTAAATAAAATAAAAACAAAAATTGAAAAAGTTTAAAAAAAGTCTGCCAAGGAAAACATTACCCTGACCCAGCTGCAGTAACAAGACACCTTAGGATAACTAAGATCTGGCAGATAGTTAAGGCTCATGGGAACCAAATATCATATGCTTCAGAGGCTTCTGGAGCACCAGAGAAACAGTGCAGATAAAACTACATTAGGCAGCATTATACAGGGTGGGCAGATGTTGTCCTTAAATGCATCCAGGAGAATCCTACTGATTTATGTACTTTGCTTTCACACTGAACTAAAAGAACCATGTATATCATATTCCCAGCTAAAAAAATCCCTAAGTACTGTTTTAAGTATAAAATGCTTTCTTTCAACAGTTCTGTTAGCTTTCGATTAATTTTACCTCTAGTGTACTAATTGTTGAGTCTCTTAACTGGCTGAATAGAATCAAATACAAAGTGTATGCTGGACTCCTTTTCAATGAATTCTTCAGCTTATTGAAAAAGAAATTATGTTGAAACAGCTGCTAGAGTATGTTTAGAACTTAGCTCACTCCTCTACATCTTGTGCATGTTGTGCGTGTTTAGCATAGATTAATTATACACTTTGCCTCTTAGCATGGTCACTCAGGAAAGCACAACTTGTGTTGCAGCCCAGATTTACAGTCCTTTGCCTTCACTTGCATGTGCATTTTGGAACAATAAACATCTGCTCACACTACCACCCATGAACTCTGGCATAATATTAAAACATACTTAGAAAAAAGAATGACAAAATACTGTGAAGGCAGGGTATTTTGTGAGGCATACATAAATAATTCATACAGTACATGCACATCTTTATTATTTTAAAATGTAAAATCACTCGAAACACAACTTAGTTTTCCTTTAATGGAATTGATTTTTTATGTCAGGATGCTTACAATCTTTTGGATACTAAGTTGATGTAGGTTTTCAACTAACAAAAACATGCTCACATATGACAGTCACTCTAGTAATGACAGGGTGGCATGAGTTTACCACAGATTTTATTCTCCCCCAACCTCCAGCAAAGTACCTGTTGAACAGCATAATTTCCTTGAAAACTAATTTTTTATAATATTCATCAAAGAACTGAAAGAACACATCAGGAATGCTAAGATCTTGAAAAATTATCTTTCTGAACTACTCTGCCCTCTTTAGGAAGCGTACACAGCTTCTGTCATTGCTCATCTAGGTTCACAGTAGCCAAACTCTTCATCAGTATCTGTTACTATACAGAAGATGCATATATACATGTAAAGTGTGCCTGTCTATCCTATTGCTACAGTGTAACACTTTTCAGTGTATTTTTTCACCAGTTTCTGGAAATGCAACCTCTTTGCAATCACAGAAGAAAAACTTTGGGTTTTTATCCCTACGTTATAAAGAAGCAACAGCTTAAAAGCAATATAATTTCACTAATACCTCTTCAATCACACCTTCTGATGTAATATGCTTAAGAAGTGACTTACCTTTAAGCTAATAAGTTCAAACATTACCTCAACAAATTGATGATTAAGAATTAACAATGCAGTGAATGACAGCCACGCGTTTGCTGACACCATTAAGTGTGTTTGTGAGATGCACTGCCTGGAGAAGAGTAGACAGCTGAGCTTTGCAAGAGAACATCCAGCTATAAGATGACACAGGGGAATCTAAAAATGCATGGTGAAATAGAAAAAAAAAATAACCCTGACTTTTGACCAAGATGTGGATTATGAAATCAAATTGTTTATTTTTAGCCAATATCCCTCAAAATGAAATGTGACATAATTACCTTATCACGTCACAGGCAGTAATAGTTGCCACATGTGAGACAGAGGAAAAACAGACATACTGTTACTTTGGAGTAAAGAGAAAAAGCTGACAGAGCTTAACTTCAAAAGTTAACATCATTCTGGAAATTCAGAAAGTTACATTCTGTATGTTTTTCTATCAGAAATAACAGAAGAATAGAACTCGTTGCAGATGCGTCTATAAAAGGAAATTGAAATTACATTACAAATTCCCCTCCAACTAAAATAAGCAGTCATCTGTCATGCTTTTATTAAGTGATACCACTTCAAGGTAGTACCTGCATTTTCTACTCTAGGCAGGTAAGGCAAGCAGAGTTCTTCTAGCCAGAGTTTCACATAGAACATCTGAATACCAACCAGACTAGTGTTTAAAACAAAACAAAACACACACACCCCCCAAAAAAAACCCCAACCCAAAGCAACATATGTTATGCTGTTTGTAGAATCTGACTTGCTTGTAAACGTAAAGAAGGCTCAGAAAGAGTTGCACCACAATGCAACAGATGATAGATGGATATTAAGATAAGGACATAAGGATATTCAAGTCCTGTGCATTACAGTAAGCAAGACGAAAAGATCTTCTATACGTGACACTTCATAAAAGAATGGATTGAGATGTTACTCTGAAAAGATTCATTTTATTAAATACAAATTATTATTATTATTAAATTCTTCATTTCAAAAAGCTTTGTCTCTTATCATTATGTGACCTATAATCTTTCTGCACGAAACATTCATTGGCTATGCTCCTTAGCTTAATAATGGCTGTAAATTTAAGTAGACTAAGCACAGAAAGGTTTAAAGAAATCATTTTGTCTACTACACAATAAGAAACGGTGTGTTTCATTCAAACATGTAACATTTGTTAGAGGCCTCTCGACTGTGCCTGGAATCTTCTCCGACAAGTATCTCTGTAACCATTGTCCTGCAGCCAGCTATGAAACGCTGCTCCCCTGCCATCTCCCACCTCCTGCATATACCAGCTGAAAGCCTGGCCCTGCTGAAGTCCACAGGAACTGTGCCCCACAGTTCAGGGACACAGAGATGTGCCTATTATTCCACTGTATTTCCAAATCTGGGTATAAATATAATTCAAGGATCTATTTCTGTACATGTATGTATTACACAGACCCACAAGCTATGCATGTAACCTTCTTGATGCACTACAAATAAACACGCCTCTCCCCTGTAATTTGCACACACAGAATTTTTTTCATCTATAAATTAAAGAAATTCAGTTGGGAAGTCTAACTATAAGCAAATGGGAAACTACAGCAGAAGTATACAAAGTTAAAGTATGGTAGGAAAAGTTACGCAGATTCGAATTCTCTCATATTTTGCTTTTACAAGTTTAAAAGACATGTGGATACCTGAAGTGTTCAAAATTTTCCAACTGCATGTAGTAAGAATCTTGTAGAAAATATGTTTGTTTGTTTCTGGTTTGTTTCTTTTAAAGTCAACCTCAATAGCTAATTAAAATCTAGGTCAAGAACAGCTTTCAGGAAACACCTGTATGTACACAGTTGAAGAAAACTAAGTAGATATTTTAATAAAGTGCAGGATTTCCAGATTAAATTTATAAATTGCGTATCTTCAAAGAGATCAAGTAAAAGTAGGTTTTTTTCATTTTCTGAAACAGATATTATAGGTTTGCGTCTATTCAGCTCCAAAGCACCAAACAGTGCAATTAAAAGGACCTCCTCCTCTCTATATATGAAATGGCTTCCTACACAGCCCAAACAAAATAAACCAAAACCAAATACAAAACGGAAATCTAGAGTTTTAAGAAAATATTGCTTCTACTCTACCCTCGTTTTCAAAGATGTATGGATGCAACTGAAAAAGACAAAAAAAATAATCTGTGACTGATAAAACTATATCATTGCAAATATCAGTTGACGGTAACACCAGAAGGGTGCTTGTAGGAATAAACAGGTTTTGAACACATATCTCTAGTTCTGATGATACAGGTTAAACCACACATGCTGCACTATTCATCTTTGGGAGTCAGTTTTAAACGTACTTCTAGTTTGCTTATGTTTATGCGAAGAGACTTAAACTTGGCCAGTATAAATCCATGGCAGATATGGGAAAAATAAAAGGAGAGCAGGTCACTATGTCAAGAAAAGCAGCACAGTGGTTTGCCCTGCATTACTCTCTTGGGGGATCCCTGGTATATTAGGTAGGGCACTTCTGCAAGTAACAGCACCTTAAGGATAACTAAACATAGAAGCCCTTATAACTCCAGAAAACAGCTAACCGCAAAGGACTTACATGTAGGGGAAAAAAGCCATAATGTATCTTTTAAACCTATAGAATGTGTATTAATAATAACTTTCCATAGAATCCTGTGCTTGCATGCCTCCTCAACAAGGAGGCTTAGTAACTCCTCATGTCAACAGGGCTTGGAATAAACAACCCCTGTCTTTACTAAGTTTATTTTTGGCAGTTTTATTGGAAATACATTAAAAACACAGCACAGTTTTCCAGAGGTTGAAGATACTCTACATTCCAGTGGTTTGTCTAGCCAAAGGTTATAGTCTTAAAGTTAGGTAAGTATTTATTAATCAAATTCTGTGAATACAACTAACACTAACCTTAGCTGGCTAACTCATTGCAAATGAGAAGTCAAGTCTTTGCAACACACTCTAGGGTGAAAGAAAAAGGCACATTTCAGAAATCACAATTTCTCAAGATCCACAATATAACAGAAAGTGAATGATAACAGACAACACTTCAGAGGGATCTTGGAAAAGTCCAAGTAGCTAATACCACCCAATTCTTCTGGAAAACTTTCATTTAACAGGAATTCCATGAACTCTCACCTGGAATTCCTACCTCAGGCTGAGGTTAGAAAAAAGTATGAATATTGAAATAGGTATTTCTACAACGAGAACAACGAAGGTGAAGGAAAGGGAATTTCCAAATGCTAATTTTATTGTCATGTAAAATAACACTCAGAAGCATGACCTGGTCAAGGAACCAAATTTAGAACTGCATTTAAATTAATTAAAAGCAGACTAAAGGAATTCAGCTAAGTACACATATTTGGCATACAGATTTTAAAAATATATTTTTCTATATTAATTTTGACAAGGAAAACAGAGGCAGAAGAATTTTATAATTATGCCACCTCCATCTTGTTAACATAAATTCTCTAAATTTTATAAAAAAACAGCTTAAAATTTACTTAGAAGCCTCAGTACCTCAAATCCAGTCCTTTCATATTGTTACAATAAAGTTAAATCGTGGAGGAATGATCACATCAGGAAGGTTTGAGGCTATAGTACCCTATAGTTGGTACCCCAACAATCTACTCCAACTGACTGATCACAGAACTATTCCAACGCTTTACCAGTCCAAATACTTCTTTCTACCCCAGCTCCTCACTCTGGAGAACTAAACTACTGTAAAGACCCAATGAACTGTTGAACTTCTTAACTAAAATACAAAGTTAAAATATCCTCAGCCAAACCAGCTACAACCCTAGTGCTCCTGCTTAGGAATGATTTCACCTAAAATCCCTGAAGGTGAACAGAACAGCTGTTTTTATGTAACATTTCCTAATTCATATGAAGCAGCTCAACTGCTTAGATTTTATTGATTCCAGATTTCGTCTGTATGAATCTCCACATGTATTCAGTGTATCCGTGTACTCACACTTAAGAAATATTTCTGTCCTTTCCCATTACTTCACATTTAAATTTGAGACAATGTGATTTCTACTACCACCACGGATTTAGAAGGACGTATCTGAAAACACAGTTAAAGGAAAACAAATATAATTTAATTCTTTTTTAATAATTAACATTTGTAGTACTTTTCAGATTACTAATACTTTACTACTTAACTAGCAGTATTAACCACTCTGACAACTATGCACACTTGAAATGACATTGCTTCCTAACGCTGCAAGCTTGACCATCTCTGAGCCACCTTAAAAGGGATGTCAATAATGCATATCACAGACATTACTTAGAAAATGAAGAAATCAATATACGTCAATCCGATCTATCTTCCTTAGATTCACCTAAACCTAACTGAAACATACTTTCCTTATTTCAATTCTGCCTCTGGTTGCAGAGTACAAGTACTTTAGCCTTTATTACATGTAACAGTACCGCGCAGTCACCGCAGTTCTGGTCTTAATTTCCTGTTTTAGTCTTAATTTCTTCCTGTATTCAAGAGATTGTTGATAGAAACTCTAAATATAAGCTACAAAAATGCAGGTCTATTGAATACTCCCTTGAAGATACGGAACTTGCGGTTTTTTACAGAAGTAACTTTTAATGAGACACAACGTTCAGAAACCAACCTACAATGAAGCTGGTTCTGAGACAGATCTACGCAATGAAGGATCCAAACCTTAATGCTCAGGGTAGAAGACAATGACAAGTTTGACTGCAAGTGCAGTTCTGTTACTTTTGACAAGGATTTCCCTAAAGAGAATGAGACCTTACAGTGGCTAAAAGAAGAGATGACTTTTATTACTTTGAATATATCAGTTCTAGTGACTAAACCAGGCACTTAGTGAATTAGAACATGTGGCTATTCAGTCTGTACTGCGCAATAAGCTGTCAGGGAGGTTGCACAAGCTGATTTTACTATTTAAAAGAAGCACCAACATAAGTTCCCCAAAATGACGATATCACACGATGCCCAGTCAAATTTCAGAATCAAAACTCAGGGGCAACATCCACAACTAATCCTGGGAAGCACCAAGTATCCTTTGCATGGAAAGAGGAAAGAAAGGGAGCAGTACAGTTCTGCCGTAACAATGATTACGTTACAGTGCTCAGAGTGAAGATTTTGCAGGCTAGATCGCTAACGGATGAAGACTTCTGGTATCTAAGGAGAAAGAGGCCACCTGATTTTTTTTTCCTAGTTGCAGATTTAGTTTTCAAAAACACACTCAATTTCCCACTTCAACATGCTATTTAATCAAATAAAAAATCATGCTTTATTTAAAAAAAAGATTACGTCAGTAAGTTTCAGCAAGTGCTTTCGGGGGCCTCCTGGCATTAACACCACATTCCATTTTCTCATTAATCAGGACCAGGTAGTTCAAGCCATGTGGGATTTGAAGCACAGTATTTTCTTACTCCAGACTCTGAACGAGAAACAAAGCTTTCATTCTAAATAAAAATATGAACCAATACAATCAAGTACGGCCAGACTGTAGGCATGTACACTACATAAAAACCTGTCTCTGAGGCACAGTCACTGTACTGAACCATCACTCAGACTCTAAACAATTATATCATGATCAAATACTATCGTCTAACGATCCTGTTTAAGGAAGTACACTTCAAAGAAGCATGAAAATTTATTACCAGATACGTCTGTAAGTGTTACTGGCAGGAGAAATACTGTGAATTTGGTTGAAAATACTGAACCCACTTGTCCCAGTAAGGAAATGGATATCAAGAAGTGTGCTGTATGTCTTGGCTTTTCACCTCTGCTTATCCCAAATAGATTTAAGTCTTCAGATACAATAAGCTATCTACCTTTCTATCAAAATGCTTGGCCTTCCACTGACACCTTCTCAATGTAGTTACGCATCGTCAATATAAAAATCTTTAATACAGAGAAGAGTTCGCAAGTAATGTAAGTTTAAAATAATTTACTGTCATAATTTCCTCGTTGCTTCTCCATATTAAAAAAATATAATGTAATGTATAATGTAATCAGTTAGAGACTATAAAAATATTGCCCCAGACACAGATCCAGTTTGGAATAAAGCACATTGCTTTTCCAGTTCATAATCCAAACAAAAGAAAGTGCTTATAAAAGTAAGCTACGTAAATTCACAAAGAAAGCACTGGTCAGGCTCCCTCAACATTTACCCTAGCAGTGGATATAAGTAAACATAAACTAAGGAATTATGGCACTAGTATTAAAGTACATATATTTTTTTTAAAATCAGTTTTTCTTGTCTCCCTTCTTATTCAAGTTTCACAGCATACATATGGGTATGAATAAGTAAGGGATTCTTCACCCTAACTTCATGCACAGCAGCTTGAGAAATGTTTCAGATTAACATAAATGATAATACAAATACATAAGGCTGTCTTTCAAAGAGGTTTGATAATTCATAAATGCAATGTTTACACAGATCAGGTCAAGTCAAAAGGTTTGTAATGTAAGTATTTAACTTATGTAAATCTGTTTATCACTGCTAAGAAACATGGGATGACTTCAAATGCTCACTATCTAATATACACCATACACATTTAGTGCAACTCGTGTGAATTCTCACTCCAATCTTTAATTACTACGCAGCCTGTAAAGACAAAAATCCACTAAGTCAGATTGCTCTTTTTTTTTTTCTTTTATCAGAAGAATTAACATTAATTGTGTATTACTTCACAGGCACTGCTTTTCTACGCATTCATTACTAAAATAATAAATTGAATGAATTTTGAATAAAAGTATTAAAACAGCTACCGGTACAGATGCTTACCCTTCAACATATTTCTATCAATATTGCTGTTGCCAGTGTTCATAAGGAGGTAATGCAAAGCTTCATTTCATTACTATATGTTTCAGGACTCCCAAGAAATAAACAAATGGCAACTCCTTTCAAAATTGTTTATAGTCTGTTTTTTCCTGATGTAATTTTCTTTTTATACTGTATACAGTTTTACTCGCATAACTTGTCAAAACATTTTATGAAACCGTAAGAGGAGGACAAGGATTTTATACCATTAAACAGACCTTGGTGACAGGAAGGGAAGACATTGAATTTGTTTTCAGGTGGGATTTTTAAAGTTTTAGACAGAGTCTAAATTAATGTCTCTGTGGAGTCCATACTGTTTTTTCACCTATTAAAGTAACCAAAGTTGTTGGGTTTTTTCTCCTAAGATTTCCAAATCCATGGCTTTAAATTCTATGTCAAAATCTTAAAATTATCCACCCATCCATATGGAGATCCAGACATTTAGTTTTTTGGATTTGTTAAAATCTACTTATACTGCTAACAGCATGGGGACATATGATTTGGCACGATAAACAGGGGTTTAGCAGCCTAATTGCTTGGATTTTGTATAGTGGACCATTATGTTAATGCCTCTGCAGTAAAGTGCTAAACAGGAATTCCCACAACAAAGACTTCTCACTGTCAGCTGAGAAGAAAAAGGCAGGGCATACCGGGGTGACTTGGGAAGAGACTGCTCTTCAGGGACAACAGGACTACCAAGCTTTACCAAAGGGAAGAAAACGTGCCACACCACCAAACGCCATGAATTATGTCTTTGTCTGAATAACCCAGGGACACCAGGTAATTACATCTTGTCTTACAACCTTGCTGGGGAGGGAAGATAGCTTCATAGACCTTTATAGAATAAAGACATACTCTATAAAAGTAAACAACTCTGCATGTATGTAGAATTTCTTATTGTACCGTATTCAAGCAGAGATAAACCTTATTATTTTGTTCTGTAGTTGCAATGATGTCACTGTACATTATGCTCCCTTAAATACTTTCTCCCATGTAAACAAATCTGACACAGATCCCACACGACACTTGAACCTGCTCTGTCTTCAAACCCCCGATTTATGGGCATGACAGAAAAAACTCGGCTTGCTTAGAGGACTAAGAATGTCATTGAGGAAAGATTTTTGCTTGGTAAAAGACTAAATGAGAAGTTTTCCATGACAACCAGGTATTTTTAAAGAATAAACAGAAGCTTAACATTTTTTATCCAATAATAAATCAGACCAAAATTAAAAATAAAGGCATCAGCATAGCTATATATTTTGCAAGTTCCTTTCAGTAGGTTAATATTATCTTCACTTCCCTGAAAAAGTTTCATTATTGTTTTCCCTAAACTTATGTCCACATTTAATCACTGAAAATTTACCTCTACCACACAGCAGATGTGTCATTAACTATTTCTGAAAAAAAGTGAAATAAAATCACCCAGCATGAGAATACTATGGAATAAGTCAACACTAGCAGATGGTGTTTATTTTGTCACTGCTTGTGTTAAAAATTACCACCTATTTCATCAGCTTCTTTAAGGTAGAAGTTTCATGTAAAAAGTGGAAAAGCTATTTTTTGTAAGCTGTCACAGAACTCCTTAAAATCTAAGTTCTTGTGTTCATGGCTTCCAGTTTTCTAGGACATGGTGCAATACACAGGAGATCAGTTTGTATAAATCTGACATGATCGAGTATTTTGCTAGCAGCTCAGTCTTTCAACACACAATCTGTTTTGTTTCTCAGGCAAATCTGCAAATTCTTTAGTTCAAATACCAGTGTTTTCAAGACAAATTCTGTAATAAGTGTTAAGTCTGCTCCCTAGGAGAGGCACCTGGTGGAACTGTCAGCTGGTTTTCTTCTAGGACCCAATACACAAGAGTTTTACTTCCCCCTCAGAATTTCATACATTCTTATTATTTTATTTTATCACACACTTCAGCTTTGCAGTTTACATTCTCTGGTTGATCGTTTCTTAATGAAACAGTATGTTGCATGAAGAGCAATTGTACAACCTGGACTTGGCTACTTAAAGAAATCAAAGAAACATAAAATCCCACTATAAAACCAGGTTTTGCTCATGCATTTTTGAAGGAATTTCCATTAAAATGGAAACCCCCAAAATGAAATGCAAACTCATATAATTCTCCATGAGGCAAAGCCACATTAAAAGCAGCAGTGAACTAAATGCCTCACTACTGTGATTTACACAGAATTATTATAAACACTATCCACAGCATCCATACACAGTATTTAAATAGAATTTTCAAAGTAAAAGAACTTACTTATATCTGAACGCTACTGGACATCAGACTACCATTCTCACTGATTATTTCAAATGTCATGCCATAGAGAGATCATCTTTCTAAATTAAATCCCCATACAACCAGTTGCATTTTGTATCTAAATCTCATAAGCACAGGATAAAATCCAATCCATTTTCTTCCCTCAGAAAAGGCATAATCCCTATCTTCATTAAATTACATTTCAATTGATAACATCCCAAAATTACTTTAAGAACTTACTTGCAGATCACAGATTACCATAGATCTTTGAGATAGCTGTATGTTTGCTGCAACAACATACCTAATACATAGCTTATTAACTAGCGTCATTCAAATCTCCTTTTGGTATTGACAGCATCATACATTAATTCAGAGACTATGGACTCCACTACAATGTCCAGTTTTATATGTTCACAGTTTACTCAAGATCATCATGTTGAAACAAACAGGAAAGATGATTAAACCACATTACGATGGCTGCAACCGGTGTTAATGCACTTCAATATATTTTTAATTACTTGACTCCCTCCTTTCTCCCTCCCTGTTAAGTCTACTATTGCACTTAATGTTCAGGTTGGCTTGCAAACATTATATAAGGAGCCAATCCTTTTATCTTTATTATTTAATGAGTGGCACAGGCCTCTCGGTGTCCTATTCAAATCATACTCTTAAGCAGAGCACTAATGAATTTCTTTTGCTTTTATATATTGCTCAACATTACACTATCTGAATGCTTTAAAAGCATTAATTAATGATTTTGATAAATCTCTGAGCTTTTGTTACATTATTTTGCAGCTATAAAAAGAAACCCAGGGTGGTTTTATTCTTTTGTTTGTTTGCGTTTTTTTAATTCTGGATGCTTAGCATGAGACAGATTTTTGGGGGGTTTTGTTTATTTCTTTTTAACATCTATTAACGATTCTTCTCCCAGAGAAGTCATCAAAAAAGATGAGATTAAGGTCTACTCCAAACACTAGGTAGGGTAGATATTTTCCTATAGGATGATGTTATCCTTTTTCCTTCCACAGTCTGAACACGGATCTGACAACAATCCTTCTGCCTGCATTTCTGAAGCACTGGCCATCATAATACCTATGTTCAGCACTTAACCTCCTTTTTCTCCATTACTTCTTGGCCTGCATCAGTGGCATCTTTCTCCTTAGCAAAGCAAAGCTGAGCAGATCAGGAAACCTAACATTTTATTAGAACACTGCAAAGCAATCCACCCATTAAATCAGCACACTTGATAACTGGGTACCTTTAAAATGAAAAGTCTGAGGGCTCTGCTTACGGTGACACAAAGAGTCCTCTTCTGTTGACACAACAAGCACACTGAAAGCTTTGCAACACTATTTGGATGCATTCTCAGGCAGCTGAGGCTTTAAACCAAGGTTAGTGCCATCTGTCTGTTTCTGGCAGCATCCAGATTGATGTAAAAAATCCTATGGCACTTTTTAAAAGGAACAGAGATAAAGCTTGGTTTTGGTCAATTCCCTTGAACTATTAACATACTAGATTTGGCTGACATCAGTGCCAGCCAGCACATCTGGATCTAGAAGCTCACTGTACTTTTCCTACCACATTTAGAGCATACAACGAACTGTTCTGCTAGTCATATCGGATGTAGCACGTACAACTAATTAGACTCATAAAAGACATAAAAAATACCACATTTTTCTATTGCTTGCCTCAGTTCAGTTATCTTCTTACATGCATGTTACCGTCAAGCCAGAAGTGAGAATTAATACTAACCTAAAATATTTTTGACTTGCTATACGTTTATTAATACATTCTCATGTTGTTCTTCATTTCTAGAGCTCTGAACAAACACAATACCAAAAATTAAAAGCAACATATAAATCAAACTTGTTTGATTTGGGAAGGGTATCAGGTTGTCAGGGAAAACAACTAAATCAAAGAGAAACATTTGATGAAAAGCCTCAAGCTTCAAATGAGAAAAGACATTGTTCAGATGCATGCAGTTTGTAGGGCAAAACTTTTCTGTGATCCCGGAAAATGCACCGAAGTATTATTGTTTGAGATTTAGTACGACCTAAATAGCATAACCCATTAATTGCACCTGTGCCAAAATCCTTTCTGCAACACAAATAATCATGAGTGCGTCAGAAATGCAGAGATATATACAAGACAATTTACATTCTTTATTAATTTCATCTTTATTACTGACCATACACATGCCACCTTGCACAATTTTTAGCATTATATACCAGCATTACAGAAACCTAATTGCTCTACCAAATGCTCTGGCTCCCACGCTTCTAAGCAGCATGGAAATACAAACAACCATCTTTATTTCCAGTTTGAAAACACACTAAGTGTTCTTGGGGTGCATTAACTATGAAATGGTCACAGATGCTCAGTACTTTCCAGAATCCGATGGAAGAAATTGCCCCAATATTTTCTCAGACACTGTTTGAGATTCAAAGCATAGTGTCATTCACTAGTTTTCATCAACAATCAAGCAATTATGGAAAGAAGGATATCAGAAAATCAAACTGGGGGTGACAAGAAAACCTTGGTTTATGTTTCATTTAAATATTAAGCAAGCAGAATATTACTCCTGGTTAGGGCCCTAATTTTGCAAAGCATTTAGTTAAGTGCTTAAATGAAAAGCCCAAATGGAAAGGTGTCTTTCATATGCCTACTAGGTCACAGCTGCAATGGAAGAAAAGAATGAAATATCAAAATATATCTTTCATCTTATTAGGCAGTCAAATACAAGGCAAAAATTGCAGTGTTGAGGGCAAAGGACTTTTTATGAAGTGGGCCCTGCTAAATCAATAAAAGCACATACTGATACTATAGTTAGTGTAAGTGTACATACCCAATGAATGAAAACCATTTTTTGACTTCAAGAAACATCAAGAGGAAGATGTTGCTGAGTCATTACCTTTGTACTAAAATTCCTTAAGATGTCTTTGGATTCATATTACTACAACTTGTTAATTTTTTTCTTTTGCTAAAAAGTACATTGCAAACTTTTTTTCCAAACCTTCTCCTCCTCCCAAAGGAGTTTTGCTCTCAGGGAAACAAAAGGTGTGTGTGTGGGGGGGAGTTGTGGTACTTTAAAAAAAAAAAAAAAAAATTGTCTAGCAATGAGGTGATTCCCTACAAAACCAAAACAAAACCCTCAGACACACTAAGTGTCACTGTCTGAATCTGAAATTCTTAGGTCAAAAGAATTCAAATCAAGACTAAAGATGAACAGAGTTATCACTACATCTTTAGAAAGTCAGATTTAGTAATTGCTGAAGAAACATCTATCACATGCAAGCCTTTACCAATGGGTTAAGACACAGGTAATTACCTTTGTGAAAACACAGCTAGATACAGGTACCATATTGCTTCTAAATTATGCCTATGCGTACCCAGATCTGACATCTCTTACATCTCTTCCTCTCCATCTAACGAGCCTTATCCCATGAAGCAACATCAGCTCAGGGAAATGCAGCTCCTTCACCACCCAGTGAAGACTCCCAGTAAAAACCCCAGCCTTACTTCGTTCAATCAAACCAGGAAGGTAATACTCAACAATGAAATAGAAATAAGTAGGAAAGAGAGATCAGGTTTATTCAACAGAATATAAATACTCGGGAGGAAAAAACACAGAAAAATATCTCACAACACATAATAAACAGAACATAAACAAAACTAGATTAATTACTGCAAGACCCACAAATTCTAAACTAGGTTCTAAGATGACAAGGAATACAGTTTAAGCAAGATAAAAACCTTACGTATTAGAGAGTTCTTTGTCTCAGCCAGCTGCTGCCAGCTTGTCTGTCTGTCTTTCAATTTCTCAGAAAGGTGTGTGTGAAAATCTAAATGAAATAAAACAAATACATTTTAGAGATGGCTCTTGTTCTCCTTTTCTTCCATTCCATTCACCATTAGTGTAATACAGCCAATAGAATGTTTCACCTCCTCCCACCCAAAGCATTCCTGAATAACAAAAAAAAATACATTACTCATTATTATTTAGAGATTAAGAATTATTTTAGCTTGTTCTCAACGACATATAAAAAGGCATTTTGAGTAGCAGTGGTACTGGTGAAATCTTGCTTTGCAGGATGTACATGTACCCACTGTTGGTATCATTAACCAGTAAAAGGACAGAGGGCATAAAAATCTGCTATAATCTGTGCATTAGAATTTAACCTGAAGTCCATGAGAATTTGCATACATGCTGTACAGTAGGTATTTAGGATCATACTAACTTATTTTCAGTGTATTATCTATTACTCCTATAGCCAAGTATGTATCATTACATCCTTTGAAAAGGTAATTTTTATTATCTAAAAAAGACTCTTAAGATACATATGGAAAATGGACACTTTCAACTGTAATAAATCACTTCTTACATGTTTATTGCAGCAGCATGATGACTTTTACATTGACTATCAACATAATCAGGCTCACGCCGCTACATCTCAGACACAAACCAGTGGAACTGCACTGTTGCAAGGATGGCAATTTTTTTTCTTTTTTGTCTCACAAAAACTCTCCAGCTTTAGGTAGACAGTCTTTAATATATACACGCACACAAAAAAAGAATCCTTTAGTTTTGAATAGTTTTTCTCTTTGACTAAAAAAATCCTAGACGTCTTTTGGTTTTACAATTAATTCAAATGCACCTAGATTTTGAGAACATGACATAATTAAGGAGTCCTCTTCCATTTGAAAAGCAAAAAATCAATTGAAAATTGCTACTGAATCTCATAACAGGAGAGTTTTCAGATGTAGCAAACAGGAAACATAAAATCTATTTTTATTTGCTTACATGAATTTCCTTGCACAAACCAAGGACAAGAAGCCCAATAATTAATGTATGGTCACTTTAGTTCTCGTTCTTCACTGCCTTTAAGGCTTCACTAGGAAATTATTTTACATTGTACATCTCAGGTTCAAATCCTTAGTAATTGTTACAAGATAATAATTTAACCTTGCACCCAAGACTCATCAGAATCAACAAGGAAAATATGTTCTGTATACCACAGTAATTTATTATATGCAAACAAACAAAAAAAAAGACAATGCTTTGACACTCAAAGGTATAAAAACAGCTGACCAAAACAACAGAAAATAAACCATTTCACATGCTAAAGATGTAAGACAACAAATTAGCTATTTGTTAGGAGCACAAATATTTTAGGCCTAAAATGCCTGCAACAGAAATAATGTGAAAGAATGTCAGCTCCTGAGTTTTACATTGCTGGCTTTGGAGGTAAAAGTAATTTTAAGGGACAAGTTATACTTTTACAAACAATAAAAATAAGAGTTTAATAAAACTGACTAAATGTCTCCTTGCCACATGTGAAATTCAAGTTTGATGTGTTATGACTATAAGTCATTTTCAGGTATTTTGGCTCATGTCTAATTAGTTCAGCTTTAATTTTGATACAGACTTTTGATTTAAAAGCAAGGAAGGAAAGTAAGAGATTTTCAGGAATGCGCTGCTTAGAGATAATTCTAAGAACAATATGCAAGTGAAGCAAAGGTATGTGAAGTGCGGAGCACAATGACTATCACTATAAAAACTTTAGTAAAAAAAAAATCATTGCAAATTTCTTCATTTTGGTGTTACCAGCAATTTTCCCAAAAATATAATAGTAAAAATTGATGAGATTATTTTTATATTTTTCATATTTTAAAAACAGAAGAAATTAAATCTAAGTAAACATATGCATACACAGGAATATATCAAAAAGGAAGGTATGGAATTGTCTCACTAAGCTTTTGTTTTTTCTTTTCCTCTTTTATGTGAAAATGGGACCAAGTTCTTAAATACAATGCAATTCTTCTATGGTACTTACAATTAAATTAAAGAAATTTAGTAGTTTGCAATTTTAAAGTTTCTGTTATATCACACCCTATAATATGTAAATTTTTGAAATCTTTACTGTCTCTATTTTTGTTTTAATACAAGTATTGCTTTCATTTCTCTTTCAAGAGGAAAAAACAGAACTAATCCATCAACAGTTTATCTATTGACATTTTATCACATTACCCTTTAGACTTGTTTATGTTACTGAATCTGCTGTTTTCCCTTTTCAGCTGTCTGTGGCCACCTTGGGATATTTGATCCTTACAACTACAAAGGGTACAGATGAGGACAACGAACTGTTCCTCCAAGGAAGCTGAGCCTTCCCTCTTTTTGATGCAAAACATCTAAAACTAATGGCTAAAACATAAGCTTCCAAGCTCTGTTTCTCCAACAATTTAAAAAAAAAAGTTTGTTACCAATATCCAAAGGGAAGAATAATTTAAATGTTGAGACACTTTAAAAATAGTGTCATTCAAAGGGAAGTCTCCATCACTTACCTTCCTTTGACACTCACAGGGAGTTAAACCTAATTGCATTTAGGGTTATCTCTAGAAGCTACACTCAGAATCAAACATCCTCATGAGGACTATTGTTCCAACTAATCTACTTATTAGGCTTTTATTCAGATTTAGTACAGTCTTTTATAAAAAACATCTCAAAGGGACAGTAATGGATTTTGCAATTATCAGACAGGAAATAATAGACTATGACCTACAATCTTTGGCCTTGCCAAAAATTAGGGGAAAAAATCTTTTGTAAGTAACTCTTTAGATCATTAAGTTAATTTTAGCCCCTATCAGACACTACTGGAAAAAGCAGAACCTGTGTGAATTTGCTGTGCCTTGCTCTTATACATCCCTCCAAACCAGAACCCCCCAACGTCCACAGGCCCATTTGCTCCTACAGTGAGTGACAGAGAGAAAGAAATCCGCTTTCTGTGCGTTACTTTCAAAGATGAATGAGTAGCAGTTTTCGGCTTGCTGTCTCAAGACCCAGTTTAAGTTAAAAATCAATGCCGATACGGCTAATTTTAAATAATAATATAAATACCTGCAACACTTGCTGAAACCTGAGAAAACAAATACTGCAATTCCTAAAGCAGTCTCTTGTGAGGTATACAATATTCAGACCGGCTGCTTGTCTTCTGCATGATATTCAGTAAACTCGTTTTCTTCTCCTCTCTTCACAGCAGCCTATTCAGAAACTGACACTATTTCCGCTATTCTATTACTTTTTAACATTTACCCCATTTCCCTTACACCCCAACAGTCTCCCACGAGGCCTGGCACTCTGACAAGACCTACACGATGTCTTGCCGTCCAACAGAAGGCTGACGAGGAAAGGCTGTCGCTACTCTCCCCATGCTGACTCCCCCTCCGTCGCCACGCTTCCCACGCTGACTCCCCCTCCGTCGCCACGCTCCCCACGCTGACTCCCCCTCCGTCGCCACGCTCCCCACGCTGACTCCCCCTTTGTCGCCACGCTTCCCACGCTGACTCCCCCTCCGTCGCCATGCTGCGCGACCAGCCTCAGGAGGCGCCTCCGGCGCCACACCCAGCGGCCCCACTCACCAGAAGCTCACCGCGGGGCGCTGGGCCCCACAGGACACGTCTCTCTCACTGCGAAGAGGCTGATCACCAAATAGCATGTTGTTCTTCATTTATGGTTCCTCTTTCAAGCTGGCCTGACAATGACCCGTAACTGTTACCTCTCCAGGAACAAGTATCACTCCTCTCTTCTCTTTCTCTTCCCTTCCAAACCCCTGCCTCCCCCCATTCCCAGTTGTTTTCTTCCTTCAGAATTTTCCCCTTTATAGTCCTGCCTGAATGGATGCTCCCAACTATGAACTATGACATTTCAATCTTATTTCGTCAGGTATTCTGGCATTTCAATTTTTAACATTTCCCAATGGGCATCACTAAAAGCTTGGCTACCAATCACACAGTATATGCTCGACCCTCTAAGATGATGGCACGTTGTTTATGTTTTGTGGGGTTTCTTACAGTACGAAAATTTTTTGCATTTTATAAAACTTACTTTCTCCACCCATAATTCTTATGACTCTCTGTCATCATTCATCTGCAAAACAACCGTGGAACTTTAAGTATGACCAGAGCCTAAATATCCTAAGCTCTGTTCTTATCTTCCCTCTTCTATTTATCAAAGTGGCCTAACCCAATTTTTACTAGTAATAAAAAATAAAATGATGGGTTATTTTTATAAACTAGCACTTCAGAAGCATTAAGAGA
This sequence comes from Ibycter americanus, assembly GCA_035590275.1. Classification (NCBI taxonomy): domain Eukaryota; kingdom Metazoa; phylum Chordata; class Aves; order Falconiformes; family Falconidae; genus Ibycter; species Ibycter americanus. Next base: position 49,218,577 of record JAVJGI010000064.1, read on the forward strand.
AGGTCTTACAAACAAATACCCTTAATTTCTCAAGCTGCTTCCCCTCCTTCCCAATATTCACACAAAAACACCCAGTAATGAACACTGCTCCATTCCTGTCACACCTACATGGCTGAGGCTTCTCCCAGTGCTCTCTGATTTCCTCTCTATCAAACACTTTCACTGAGCAGCAGTTGCTCCTCTGTTAGTACCTTAGTACATTTTCATTGCTATTTGCTCAAGATTTATTACTGATCATTACGGGTTTTGAGGAACAGGACAAAACCCGTAACAACTGACAGAATTCTCTTTCTCAGTGCTGGGCAAGTCAAAGCTCTGCACTTCTCTCAAATAACCTTTTTTTGGTTTTGTTTTTTCACCACATTCTACCCTAACATTTTGGATCAAGCATACTGGACAGATGTAACACATGCGGTACTCTTAACCTATACATGCAGCATTTCTGGTGGCAAATAATGATTATGAAGAAATTAGAGAAAAGTAAGTAATACAAAAATCATGCACAAAAGTATGGGAATATGAACTGTTCTGCAATAAAAGCACCACATAATTTCTCTTTTCCTGTATTTTCTTGGCAGAATTACTATCTGCTGTTTTACACTATTACATTCTATTGCACATTTTATATCCAATGTTTTGTTTGGTCTTTTACAAAAGTTGTATTCGTTTTTCTGCTCTGAAGCACATTCACCAAGCCAATTAAACTTAAAAAGCTTTACCTGCATAATATACTAGCAGCTTTCAAGCAGAATTATTCTCCAACACAAAATATCCACAAGACATATTTTATTTTCTGCAAGTACACACTTAAATATGTTAACACACCACCAAATATTCAGGCAAGAATAACAAACACTGCAGAAGAAAATGCTCCAATATTAGTGCAAGTCCATTTGAAAGCTTATTATAATTCAATTACCTCAACAGCAAATACACCATTTTCTCTCTCCTCAGTCTACCCAAGGTAAGGTTACAAAATGAGAGTCGAAAAATTTTTGACTCACATTGCTATTTCTGATGTAAATATTACCAAACACGACCAGCCACAGATCTACTGCACCAGGAGCTGGATTTTCCAAGTGCATTGCCAATGTCTTTTATACAGAATCAACTAACCAATTAGCTACATTAGATACAACAGTACAGGACATAAATGACAAATACATTCATTTCATATTTTCATTTCCTATGGACTAATAAAAGCATTAGGATGTACCAGTACCGTAAGAATCACAGGGACACGCATAATTCAGATCAGCACTTAGTAGAATGCACAGATGTGTCTTATTTCTTTCTGCAGAAGTCTGTCTACACTTACGAACTTAAAGTGAACCGAAAAAAAATTTTGAGTGGATTTATTAAGTCAAATTAATTAGTTTCTACTTGTCTTATTTCCAAAAAAATGTAAATACAGGCCCTCTGCAGTCCAAATGCATATGTCTACATAGGAGTTTCAATCAATTTCACCATACCACTAAAAAAATCATGCCCCTAGATCACCGGTAATTTGGATGAATCTTCTCAAATGGCCCTGAAGAGCCAAGCCCTAACAACTGAAATATTCATACTTGCCTCTTAATTCAACACAGTCATTGACTCCCATAAAAAGAAAAATTCTAAATGAGACTTCATAACATTTTTTCTCTTCATGCTGTTTCCTTCTGGTTTTGTTTTGCTTTGTTTTTTAAAGGGTCAGTTTAACAGCTATTACTTCATGCTGTTAGGAACGGGTTACTACCCCCATACAGGTCAATGACTCAGCTACAGGTCAATATCCCCATAATTTATAAAACCACAAGCCACAATTCTCATGGGAATAATTTATTAAAAACAAAGAAAAGTATTAAAAACAGTCTCAAGTAGCAACTACAGGTACTCTAAGGTTGCTTTCTCCTTCTTTAATACCTCTTCCATGAAAGTCTTTCTCCCAAATAACACTTTAATATTAGTTCAGCCTCTGTTCCAATTACTATTACCTGAATAATTTGGGTAATGGGCAGAATTTAAATTACTGAAGTATAAACTGAACAGTTCCTGGTGAAAGTATCACTTTTTCAAATCTGGCTGTTTGGGGGATCACTAAACACAGTATCCTTACGTAAATATGGTGACAAAATTCACATCAGCCAAGTTTTACAACAAAAGTGGTCAGGTACAAAGTTTAAATTTAGAGGGGAGTATATGCATTGTACTACAACCAGTCCACACTTCAATTAAAGCACCCATGCACTGAACAGCGCTGTTCCTCATCACCTCTGGCAGTACACAAAACCCTGTTAAAAAAAAAAAAAACTTTACAGAGGCGGCTAAAAATAATTTAAATTCTAAAAAGAATCCCTTAAAAAGATTTTTCTCTTTATTGTGGGATACATGTTGACATCCTGTGCAGACAGGCTGAGAGAGTTGGGTTGTTCAGCCTGGAGAAGAGAAGGCTCCGGGGAGACCTTACAGCGGCCTTCCAGTGCCTAAAGGGGGCTACAAG
>JAVJGI010000064.1:49221259-49254220 GCA_035590275.1 Ibycter americanus
TCAGGGCCAGGCTGGATGGGGCTCTGAGCACCCTGCCCTGGTGGAAGGTGTCCCTGCCCATGCAGGGGGGTGGAACTAGATGGTCTTTAAGGTCCCTTCCAACCCAAACCATTCTATGCTTCTATGATCCTGTACTTTTTCAGCTTGAAAGTGTAAAGACAGAGTAAGTCAACCAAAATGCTACAGTAAAAATTATCTGCTCATACTTTGCTGCTTCTTTTGTAAGGGAATAAACCAAAGTTATCTGCTCTTGATAAGATTGCACTTGTTTTAATTTATCAACTAATGTCAGCAGAACGGAGTACCATGACAGCTGTGAAATAAACATTAAGGGATTCATGAAACAATGGAAAGAAGGCTTTCCAGGACAAGCATGCAATTCTGATAGGACTAAATTATTATAACCACATATTGGGTGCTGTGCCACACTGCCCCTCCTCCAAAACAAAAAAACAAACAAAGCAAACCACCAAAACGTGATTTCTTCTGTCCAAAGAACAGTGTAAAGCTAAGATGTGCACCAAAAAAGGTAAAAAGGACCAAAGCGCTACCCCTTTAGTCTTACTGACATATCAGGTAATTTTCTATGACCTGAACACTCCATCAGCCCCACAACACCCTGTACGCCTCTAACACTGAGGTTCATTGCTCATTCAAAATCAAGCAAGGCCCTAAAAATATAAACACTGAAACAAATACACACAGTTGTGTTCTGAGTGGGCTGGAGATTGAGATCTATGTTCTAGCAATAATAATGTCTTACAAAACCAAACAAAGCAGCTCTTAAAGTAATAACTTCAGCATCTGACTTCCTCATTACACAGCTATGTTCCTTGCTGTTAAGAATTACTGTTTGTTTTTCAATTGTTATGGCAAGTTAATTAATTGATGAGCCTCAACCACCTTTAGACCTACTTTTACTTACTGATCTCTCTTATTTTCTACAGCAAGTTCTATTGGGGGGGAGGCGGGGGAAATCAAATTATAGTTTTCAAGTAATTTAGTTGCTAAAATCTAATTTGTCATCTGTGCCCGTAAACAGTTTTGAAGAACTGACACACAATTAATGAGAAGACAAGCAGACAAACGTACTGTCTTACTGTGTTATTTGTTGGGGGAAAAAAATTTACAAAGGACAAGATTTCAATCTCAGATTTTACCAACTATCTCTTCAGCCTCTATAATGAAATCACCCTATAGCTTTGAAATAAAATTATTCTCACCACTACTCTTTGACAAAGAATGTAAGTACAACTTGCAGCGAGTCAGATCAAAGGCCTTTTATCACATCTGTAGATTAAGGAAAAGTATCAAACTAGGATACACATACGAAGATAATTCTTCAGAACAGCCTCTGAAACTCTTGGAGGTTGTCTCTCAGATTTTTATTCAACAGCCCTGGTTGGATTTTTCTCCCATTGGTTTCTCAAGTCTGGCTTTGAACCAGTGTAAATGACTATTTACAAAGTCCATGGACAAGAAGTCCAGCAACTTCCCTGAATGTTACATGAAGTAGATTTTTGTTCATTTTGGATTTACCATTTGCTAATTTGATGTTGCATAGTACCCATATGGGGAAGAAGCAGTGAACAATCATTCCTTCTTCTGTGCGGCACTCACCACTGTGCAGACTCCAATCATGTCACCAGTTGTTGGTTGGTTTTTTAACACTGAAGAATATTAAACTATTAAAGTCATTCTTCACAAGGAAACTGTGCCATACTTGGGTAACCCATCTCACTGGATCTTACCTTTTACAATTCTACTACATCATTCTTTAAATGGAAGAATGAGAATTCAACCTACTGTTCAAGGTGCGGACACCCCACACCTTTATACAATGGCAGTGATGATATCTTCTGTTTTGTTCGTAATATAAACTTCCCACTGGTTCCTCTTGTTTGTTGTAAGAAGAGGGTTGTGTGCATTATTGTAATATTGTATGGATATCCTTTCACAGGATTGTCCACTGTTGCACTAACATAACTTCCCCGAATAATAACAGACGATTCAGAGCCCATCATATTTCTTCAACAATTATCAATTTCACCTGCCATCTTCTCTCCCGCCCATTCAGCATCATGAGATTCTTCGGGAAATTTTTCTCTGTCTGTGTCTTCGCTACCCTGGGTAACATTTGGCACAGAGAAAACAATCACCTCAGCACACATCTGTTTTCCCAGCTCATTTTAAAGAACACCAAAATTAAGTTTTCTCCGTGAATGGAACAGCAAAGCACAGGAGGGTGTAACACACTCAAAAAACCAGAAAAAGTCATCTCTTTTATGTAACAATGTACATTTAACTTACATGTCACGGTAACTGCTTCCCACTGCATACAACATAGGCTAGTAATAAATATACTGCTCTGTTTCCCGGTAGATAGAACCTAGCCTTGACGACTCTGCCCAGCTTCCACAAACCAAGCGGTTTATAGAAGAGCCATAAGAACTGCCTGGACATACAGAAATATATTACAAGTTCATGCTGTGCACTGTTAGAGAGAAAGCATTAGACACAATGACTCACAAGGGATAATGTTTTAGAGTAAATAAACATAGCGAATACTTTCTACATGTACCAGAAGGATATTTATGATATGAAAAACACTGCAATATATTCTATCTAAGCTACGTATACTGAGTCATGTGGTGAGTGACCTAGTTTCCCTTTCATTTTAAGTGTATTTTTAGTTATTCCCTGTTGATTTATGTTTTCATTAAAACCTCAGGGATATGTCCTTTTGAAGTCTGCTGGAGACTGAATGGACATATGATGGTTTGTAAAGAATACCTAGGAATTCTTTCCCCCAGTGTTCTCTCTCAAAGTCACGTGTCTAATAGGAGCTCAATTGAAGAGCAAATAAGCATCATTTGTTTACCTCTATCTTATCTTTCCTTCACAGGAATTTAAATGCAAATGTGAAATAGAATGAACACCAACAAATGCATCAACTGGTAGTGCAGTAAAATGACTACAATCAACAAAGGAAAGGAGACTACTGTGCTCTCCGCTTACTGCCACAGCATTCTGCAGTTGGCAGTACTAGCAGTGTTCTGTGCATCTTATTTCTGCAACTGAATTTTATATAAAAGTACTTTGAAAATCATCCCAGTATTTATACAGGAGTGGTGTAATGCATTTCCATAACCTTGTGGAATGGCATATAAGATTATATGTAGAGAATTAAGGAGCCAATATTGATTTGAAATAGAAAAGACAACCCACCTAAGAAAAAAGCCCTTTGAATGACTCCAATCATGCTGAAGATGCATTAGAAGAGTTTCCTTTTTGGAGAATTCTGAGCTTAATTTGCCATAAGTGGAAACTTCTAGTTGGTCTCAAATCAAAAATGCGAAGTCAGGGAAACGAGGTCCACTGTTGTCAATTTATTTTTCTTTTAGTATCAAAATGGACCATAAAACTTCAAAATGTATGTATGGACTCCAAAAGTTCAGAGCAATTAGTAGCTGGTTTTTTTTTATTATTATTTTGCCCCTTCTCTGCCACTGAATAAAGATACGCTATTAGATTTTGTATAATAAACAAGCACAAAATACTGTGTAATGACCTAGCTTCAAATGAAGGCTCAATTACAGTAATAATCTTGATAGTTATATTAGGATAGTCTAAGGTTTCCCTACAGCTCTCGATTTTTCAAATTTAAAGAGAGTTATGTGCGCAATGACAGCTCTGTGTGCTCCTAAGACTGTTCTTACTTTATCCTGTCTACTCTCACATGCTCCACAAATTCAGTTTTAAGCTGCAGTTTTCAAGTATTTTGTCAATCACAGTTTATCAAATGCATTCTGCTAAGGCAGCTGTCAGGACAAGATTCAGCAGTGACAGGCTGTCTTAGCTCCTGTTCATTCTATCCTTAAGTCACCAACTCTTATTTTTATCTTTGAGGAGGAGAAACACTCCGGCTAGAAAAGGCTCTACCTGTTCCCTAAACAGGCAGTTGAGTCACTGTGTTGGCAAGGCTCCTCATCAACAGAACTAGGAGTAACGATAAATTCTCAGCAGCCCATTTATGCCTACTTTTTCCTTATCATAAGTGCTGTTCTGAAAATACTACAGGCACTCTGCACATAGCAGTGACTGAGTAAAAAGATACAGTGCACGTTTGCAATTTATCTTGAAATAGCCTCTGGTGGGTAGATAAAAGTCATCTAAACCATAGTAGAAGACGGTGATATTATACAGAATCGCCAGATTCCCCACAAAACATTCCAGACAAAATTCTGGCCTCTGTTACACACACATGCAAAATGATGACAGCATGCATCGCTATTTGTGTATATAGTGAAAGATCAGTGCATGCCAAAGTATTTTCTTATAAATCCTGGCAATTAAGAACTTCATGGCATCTTGCTCTGTGTTAATGTTGTGATATTTCATAAAGGCTTAAACTGGGATTATGCCAAACTTGCCTTTTAGCATTAACTGTGTTATCAACTGTATTACCTAAAAGAACGTTCACTTACAATGACAAATAATGACTGGGAAAAAAGTATAAATCTGATTTACCCTCCCTCCACAGTTGTTATCACGGAAACACCATAAGCATAAGACTGTACACAAGCAGCTTATCTCCAAATACCTTAGTTGATCAAAATGAGCGCCACCTGATGCTACACATGGCCTGCTGTGGGATGAAGGAGGGCGTCTGAAAAGTAGATCCACTGTTAAGCTACATCAAACCCTTGTGCATATAAAGGGGTGCACATAAAGGGAACAGAATGAAGAAAGTTTCAGCCTTCATTACAGAGGAAGCAAGAAAAAGGCAAAGTAGTGACTTGAATTTTAGAAATGCTGAATATTTCCTGCACCAGTTGCAGTTAACAGAAAACAGTATTTGAAACAGGCTGGCATTTGAAAACAGACCTGACATGAACTTACGACAAAATTTTCAATCACAGTCCATTTTTTAGGTGTTCATCATTGTCCATTTATGCCATATAAAAAGGAACAAAGCAATAAATGGGCCAGAGTAGTCTCAAAACTAAGAGAAAAATCTTTATGATATGAACAGGAGACATCAAACTACCTTAAAACAATGTCTCATTGCCAACTCTAGCGTGAGAGAACGTTAGAAACAGAGCTGGAGCTGAGAGTAAGGGTGCAGGAAGAAGTCAGAGAGAGGACCACAGCATGCAGACACATCAATAAGCAGTTTGGGAATAGCTGGTCTGACGCTGTTTCATAGCACCGTAGATTGGTTTTCTGACAGACCAAACTGAAATCAGAGGTACACAAAGGACTATTGCCTCTTAGCAACACTCCCCAACTCACTCTTAGGGGCAGCTATTTTTGTATTATGATTCTTAATGTCCCAGCTAACGGAAACCATAAAGCAAATGAGAGAATTAAAGTTTAATTTATATCCTATATCCTCAACTAGCTTGATAAAAATATTGGAACAGGTGAGCAGGGACTTTTTACTATTTCAAAAGGAATCTCTTCTGCCTATGAAATGCTGCACTTCATTGTATCACATAACTGCATTAAGAATTTGTACATCTGTGACCATAATGCAGACTATGTTTAGACTTCATAATGTAACAGGTTATTCCCAGAACTGTGAAAGTCTGAGGGCAAAATGATGGTGGCTGACTTTACTAAAGGACTAAGATGATTACTGCAATCAAACAGGACCGACCCTTGTCAGTACATCTGATCAACTCACAGAAACTGTTCATACTTCAGTGACACTGACTAGCAGGATGTGTAGAACATGAAAGACATTGAAATAAAAGCACCACCAAAAAAAAATCAAAAATATGTAAATGACAATTTTTATGTTTTTCAGCTTTACAGGAAAGAACCAGATGTTTCTAAATAGTTTTCTCTCTTTTATTAGCTTATCAGTAACACTATTTTTCATGTGCTTGTATACAAAAGTACATGGGTTTCCACTAGAACAAGCTCCTAAATGTCTGCTAAAGTACATATATTTGTGTATTGGTTACTTCATGGAACTGTCTCTTCTTCTAGCACCCACAGAGGGTACTGTTTAAATAGTTCTCATTCATCAGTTTTTGAAGAAACTCAGCATTGCCTTTATCATCTCTGACATATAGATAAAAATCCATAGTTGCTTTTTTGATGTTTTATTTTTCACAGATTCACAAGTCTATTTTCAACATGTCTTGTTTTCAATACTAAGCCAAAGTTATCTTTTTCTTCTTTTCATTGTTCTAACAGTCTTTGTCTGACATACTTATTTAGAAAATATGATTGTGGATGTGGTAAAATTCATTATCTTATCAGCGTCCACATCAGAGCAATTTATAGCAAGAGGAAAGGTTGGAAAGATATCAGGAGACATGCAGTTAGACTTCATTAACCCAGAAGAAAATCTATTCCCAGGTAGCTACTGGTAAGGGGCAAGACTTGAAAGATTACAAACACAGACCTAAAATAGATTAAATAAAGATGTAGGTACTATTTCTGATAACAGTACTTCAAAAGTTAACAATGATGTCGGACAAACAGCTCCGCTGGATTTCTTACTGTAGCTCAAGCAGCACAGAAATATAACTACAGTCAAATTGCTTTCTGAGAGTGTAGGAAAAAATCCATCTCTGTGCCTCAAAATCCTATTCTTAGGACACTTGTATCAGCTGTAGCCTGGGTGCCAGAAGAAATAGTTAAGAACAAAAAAGTGCCCATAACACTACTCCAATTCTGCAATCTGCTGCAAAGGCTTTGGGCACTCAAGGGCAGTAGGGTGTGCTGAATTATCCACAAGAGCTCTTTTGTTCTTTTTGTTCTTTTTTTTTTTTTTTTTTTTGGGGGGGGGGGGGCGGGGGGCAGCAGTGGGGTGGAGTTGTGTGGTTTTGGTAGTGTTTTGTTTGTTTTTTTCTCTGATGTTTTGCACCAAACAGTCATCCAAAACAGAGAACCTACTTCTATAAAACTAAACATTCTTACGAATCTATTTACGATTAAAACCATTTCCTTAGAGTAGGTACTGTTATTTTTATAAAGTGAGGAAACGAGGGGAAATAATGTTATTCTGGCTTGACACCCCTGTTCATCCCCACAACAAGACAGTTAAATCTGTCTGAAACTAGTGGTAGAATGGCTGCTCCTGAGTTAGCTAGTCTGCCTAGAAGGGTAAGGAAGAAGAAAGCCAGTTAGATCATGAAGCACACAGTAGAGTATGGAGAAAGAGGTAAGGTCCAGTATTCCACAAAAAGAACTTGTGCCTCTCCAGTAGCTTAAGCAGGCACTGAACAGACCGACGAAGTACAGGTATTTAAAACTAATGCAGGAGCAACGCTATGCCAATAAAACAAAAAAATCTGAGTGTCAAGAAGTCATCCCTGGGATGCAGTGACTCTGCCTCTTTCAAGTAAACTTGGCTGGTCACCTAAAACAAAAAAGATTTCACCTTTCACCACTCATTACGCACTGAGACCTTGCTACCAATGGGCGCCTCATCAAAGTAGCCATTGTATATTCTGTATCTAATTCAGTATTGGTTGTCCTAGAGTTGCCATTTTGGACACCTACAACAGAGTAAAGGAGGAAAAGAAGCATTTTGTGATACCTCCTAGCTATAGCCCTTCCCCCTCAACAATCTCCCACTATAACATGTATAATACTCCATAAAAGAAAATCAGGACTTACATCTTTGCTCTATTACATTACAAATGGAATAAATGCTCTGAGATAAGCAAGATAAAATTCAGTTAAAACAAATTCTAGATTAGAGGGTGAGGCAGAAGAGATCTTATGTTCAGGTATGTAAAGGAAAGCAATTAGGCTGATGTGTACTGCAGGAACAGGTGAAGGCGTAAAGGTAAAGCCACAAACTGAACACCACGAAACATTGCGAGGAAGGTGCTGCTGGATGTAGTTGAAAAAGTTTGTACATAATAACACACCAAAAGTAAAAAGGTTTCAGCTGAAGAATGTGTATCAAATTTGAAGCTTAATGATGTAGATAATTTAGAAGACGGGGAATAAAATAACTTGAACATTAAGGTGTTCATAAAACAAAACCTGTAAAAGAGTTGCTTAGACTGGAGAAGCCTGTTAACTGTTGGTTAGGAAAAAAACCAGTTGGATTAGTGATCAATCGCTCAACATGCCCATTAAGAGTAGAAGAAATAATGACTTAAATTTTAGCAAGACGGATCGATACTGAATGCTCCAAAATATCTTCCAACCAGGAGGTTATTTAACAAATGAAACAGATTGCAAAGAAATTTGTAAAGCCAGTGTCGCTGACTGCTTCCAAGAATAGATCAGGGAAATATTCAGGGATAGCACCTTTGGATGGAGGATGATTGGTCTGAAAAAAATTTAAAGAACCCAACCAAATAAACAACCAAATACACGCAGGGATGACCTTCAGTGTAAATAGAAATCAAAGTTTTACTATTAATTGAGCAAGTTCTTTCTCAATATAGTGATCCTCAAAACTTTTAAACCACCTGACTTTGTCCACTGCATAAGGAATTTAAGCACTTTACTCAGGGTTGCAAATCCTACTCCAGAAGCAAGAAATCTTAGAAACAGCACTTAGCACAGCATGTGTACACACGTTTTTTTGTGGATCTGAGCCAGCGCATCCCTTCCAACTCTGTTTCTAGTTTTGTTTGTTTTAAAGTGCAACAGTTTAATACTCCAGCCATCACGGTGACTGACAGAAGTTCAGCTAAAACTTCAGAGAGATCCTGTTCCCTTGTTCTCCTCTTTCGCTCTCTATATACACCAAATTAATTTAGATGTTCACACAAAACCTGTGCCTCATGTTCATTGCTAGTTTTCCTGGTGAAAAAACTGCTAAAAAAGAAACTACATAGGTAGTTTCTGCCTATTCATTGCACACTCCATGCTGGCATATAAAGGAGCAATAAACTGAAAAACCTGCAGGAAAGGTTTGAGTAACAGTCACCATACCTGAAAAGACAGCTACATAGGTGAGAAAACATACTTGGTTACAGTTCTGTTAGATCTAGGAAAAAAACCCACCACCCTCAAAAGCTCCAAGGACCAAGAGTCAGAGAGGACTACCCTGAAGAAATACGTTCAGATTGTAGCAGGTGTAGCTGAGCATTTTGTTCCTCCAAGGCAAATAAACTTTACAATTCACACATCCTTTCAGATAAAGGATTAGATACCATTCAAACACTAAGGCTTTGTTTAAAATGAGGCAGGGGAGAGGGTCTGCCCTATGTATAGGCCATATATTTCCTCTCCTTGACACTCCTGGCAGAGCCGTCTCGGTACAAGCCTCTACCTTCTTTTTGGGCTGGGCGCAAATACTGACCACCACTATTGTTCAGTGGATTCAAAGAGTACATTAGGATGGAAAACATGTTTTATGTATAAAATACTACATGGAACTTCTAGTTCACCAGGTAATGTAAAAATATGCCAAGAGACAAATTTAAGAACATAACAAAAAACTTTCACATGCTGGTAATTTTTTTCAGATTTTCTTTTTAGTACTAACCATTAGGCTAATTTACATTAGTCTGAAAAAAGGAAGAGTTGCTTTAAAAAATATTTTTCTGCTTTCAATGTATGTAACATCTCCCAAATAAGAGAAGATGATACAGTATTTCCCCTCAGAAGCAGGCATATTAAATGTATTTTCTAGATATGGTGCACTAAAATGAACAAGGGATTTATGCACATAGTATGACAAAAGTTTTTATATAATCGTCAAGAAAGCAGAATGAGGACATGCAGTAACAGGACTCTTCCACAGGCAAATGTTACTTATGCACTGCCAGCAAGCTGACCACTGACTTCTGTTCATCAGTTTGCAGGAAAGGCAAGAGAAAAGTAATAGAAAAGTATTCCAGATTTCCTAGAAAGCTATATTCCTCCAGATATATATATATATATAATGGAGAAACAAGAGCACAGACAGGGAAAGACAATTCAAGTGAGCGAACAGGTCGCTAGAAACCTGTTTTCTCAACAGTCGGCAGACTCTGCCTCAGCCCAGCAGTAATCCCCCACCTGTCACTTCTTTTACCACACTGCCGCTGATGTGGGGGCTAGAAACTGAGTGGTCACTAAACCGGGATGTTAAAGATGTCACTGGTCACCCACGGCTCATGAGCTGTGTAACGAGTTGGGCTATGGTGTGGTGCATTAAAGGTATTCAATCACCTCGGAGTAAAGGCATATATTAGAAAATAGGATTTAAAACCAAAGCTTTACCATATGCAATAATGTTTATCATTCATAAAGTCTATATAACTGCTGACAGTGGTCCAACACAGAGAAAGTTTCCATTACAAACCCAGCACTTTTCTGAAGTAGGGAGCAAACAGAGGCTAGCGATTATGACAAAGCAGAACTTCTGCTTCATAGAGGAAGTTGCAAATACACCAATTCGCCTCTGGACATCAGAATTTTGCAAAGTAGCATAGCATGATACAATTCATACATTCCTTAACGAAGCAACCAATGGCACTCAGATATTTTAATTAGTCTTTCACAACTGAAAGGCCTTTTTTGTCTTAGCTGTTTTAGAATTACTCAGTCTTAATATTTCATCACAAGCATTTGCAACTATTTACGTCTCTACATATCAAATCCTATATTTTAGTAATGATAGACCCTAGATAATCATCTGGTACATAGAGACCATCAGGAAAATCACATCTATAATAACAGTACTTCACAAAAGGTACAACTACAAGATGGAACATACTACTTCTGAAAGGTGCAAGTAAGCAATGTTACAGCTGAAGTACCCTTTTCAAAAACAAGTATGTCAAAGTTTACCTCTATGACCTTTCCTTTTACAAGCTGACACTGACAAAACCCTTTTAAGCCGTTACTTACTAGTCAACATCTATAGCACACATTAAAAAAAGTCATGGGTGGGATTTTCTTTATCTAACTTACACCATGCCCAAATTCTCGACAGCGAGGACAAACCTCCCCCCTATTTTCGACAGTCAGTGGAGAGAAATAAGCACTCCAGAGGTGTTCAGAGGGAGATCTTGCCTACCTAACTTAAATGAGCGAACGCAAGACAGAACGGTCTTCCTCTGGCTAGTATCCAAAAGCATCTACTCTCTACTAACTCTATACAGGAATCAAGTGCTTTAGTTGCAAATTGCTTCATTAAGCACAAGCTAAACACAGAATTATGCGGATTAAACCTGTGCTTTGGACACTTTGTTCTTTTAATCTGCAGAACAGAGTACAAAAACAACCGTGCTAAAAAAAAAAAAAAAAAAAAGTTCTTGCATGACTGGGTAACATAAATTGATACAGCAAGGAAAAATGTTAAATTTAAATGTCACTAAGCATGAACAATCCTTGGCTGTGTTAAGGTATGAGTTATTCAGCCCAGGCAACATTTCACCATGACGAGAACTCAAGGCCTGTGGCTCAGCCTACATCCCCACTATGTCAGAAACTTCCAGGGAGCCACTTCCACTGCTTTTCACCAAATTCCTGTTCCTTTGCTCCTGGATTCTGAATTTGCAAGGAAGACCACTCGTTTCACAGGTATTCAGATTCCATAACATATCACCAGTTTGAGGTAAAAAGCTTATGAAGGGCAACAAAATTTAAAATTAATACACAAAAATCATAACTAACAACTTTTTAAATGGAGAAGTGGAATCTTGTTATTGAATTGACGCAGACTTTTTGAGTAATTGTGACAACTAATACACAGGATTTGCCACATATTCCCATCACAGAGATATATACTGAGATAACACTTACTACAATTCCGGTAGACAAATAACAGTAACTAACAGAACATCTATGTGCTAGACTACTTATGCATACATACAGACTGAATGCAGTATTATATATTATCACATCAGTTCTATTTATTTAGACTGCCCAATTTAATTCAAGGTATGCACAGGAGGTATTTTGATATCATTTCTGAGGACTTCAGGTGTCGATTTTCCCAGAACATCTATGATGTTCCATGAGTCTTCATTTAAAGATATTAGTGGATATAAGCAGGAAATTTAGGACAGTAAATACATTGCATATAGCAAATTCAATATGTAAATATTGCCGCAGTCTTCCTCACATGAAATTAAGGTACAAAGGAAGATTACATCAACAGAACTGAGATACTGAAATAATTTACCTTCAAATATTACAAGTAGTAAGTTTTCTGCTCATTTCCAGCTTTCTAAGAATCATCTTAATACTAAATATGTTAATGTATCTGTACTAGTTAATACATTTTTATACTACAATGTTCTTCACAGGATCTTGTGGTTAATAAAGTTATGTATACTGTCTTTATTTGGTTTTAAATTCTAATTATCTTGGCTTTCAGAAAAAGAAAGAAAATGTTCTCATTGAATGTCACAGTCTAAAAAAGTGATGCAAGTGAGGAATGGTAAAGTAGCATTGTTACAAACTCTCCTTGGTTTTGGTTTTGGGTTTGGTTTTGTTTTTTTCTTTTTATTTGGTTTGGTTCATTGAAGACAGCTAGATATATTAAAACAGGGTGATTAAAAAGAATATTTAGGATGGATTATTCAGATGTACCTGCCAAGAGCTGCATAATCAAGATTGATAAGATCTGTACTACAACAGAAACACTTCTCCTTTTTACAATCACCTTTATAATTTAACTAGCCTGAAGATTCTGTCGAACTGCAAGAACTAAAGATAAAGATGATTTCAATCTTACTGTGAGCGGGTTAATTTCTGGTTCTACTTTTTGTCATGAAACAATTATATCTACGACCTACTGCACCACCACCCCCTCACCACCCCAGTTCTAATTTGTGCTAACTGCGTACACAAAAACAAAAGATGAGAAAGAACTGAATTCATGGCTATGGCAACATACCTTTCACTGACAGTGACATACTTTACTATTTGCAGACTAAATTTTTTCTACATTAGGACTATTCATCTCTCACATCTCCATAATGCAACTTTAGAATTGGGCTATAAAACAAAATAATCTGTTATGATACCATTAAGCTCAGTAAGCACTTTTTATATCCCATTTTTTCTCAGTAATACTCCTGTATAAGCCCAAACTCTTACATAAACAATCATTATACTGTTTTTCTCTTTCTGTTTTTTGTGTCAGACCATCATCTTCTTCAATTAAATGTAGATAGGGAGTCTGAAGACAGCTACTTAAGGTCATGCCAGTTGATTACAAGTTATCAACTCCCCAGTTATACTACAGGTCTGTAGGAATTTTAATTCTCCAGCAAGTTAATACTTAATTTATCTTGCTTTGCTTATTTTACAACCAGAGTTTTTTTTTTTTTTCCCCCACTGTTGAGAGCACCTTCTTTAATGATATCAATACTATCTAACAATCTATGTGATGTTCACTCTTCCATAGATCTAATGTTTAATTGCTTTAGCATGTCCCTGACCTTACTATTTTGGGGAACAGAAATACAGCAAGAAAGGACAAACTGAGGTGATTGGGTAAATGAGTTTCCCAAATCATTAACACCATGAAGAGCAAGGATTCAGTGCGTTACTTCAGCTTCATAGGATATAATTACATGTTTTGATTAGCAGATATATTTTCCCAGCCTCAGGTGTCAACAAGGGTTCAAGTGTATAACATGTATAAATGGGTGCTAATTTTACTAGTCATGAAAATGTGTTCCACTAATTACATTTATATCCTCTTAGCCAATTTTCATTCGATATCGCTTCTCTGTAGTACACCTTCCTGTTTATTTCCTTACAATGACATTTGAGCTCTGCCAAATGACACAGTGATTCTAAAATTCAGTAGGCATGACAGGTTACTTCCCCACTGAACATCGGTCGTAGTCATGAAAAAGTAACAAGATTTACAGAGGTCTAGACAATTTTGTGGTCATTTCAGTTCCTCTGTGAATTGCATCCCATTTACGATTTTACCATCAGGGATTAAAATCTTAGGGCAAAAGCAGTGGTCTTCTTTCACGCAGCTGATTCTTGCTCGAAGTGTAAGAATTTCTGATTGTTGACACCACAAAATCAGGGTGCAAGCCTGTTTTAAGAGAATGAAGCCCTTTTCCATGCCCTGCAGTTCCCTGACAAAGTCCTTCGTGTTTTGCTAACACAAGTGAGATGAGGACTGACAACTGAAAGAACCTCTTTTCAGACAACTAGCCATGGAATGGTTTCAGTTGCAAGGGACCTTTAAACATCATCTACTTCCATAAAACCATTATGGAAAATATTTAAGGCTTTGGATAGGAACATGGGACAAAGCTATCAACCACAAGCTGCTGGAGATTGGAATGCCTAAGAGCACGCAAAACAAGAGAACGACCGAAGAGGTTCCTAACAGTGATACTGTTGTTTATACATCATGATCTTTTGGAGTATTTTTCCAAGAGCAATCGGGTGCATGAACGCATATAGACCAGACTGCATTCTTTTCCCCACACTATCAGTGTTACTTGACGTTCTGTAGGAAATGGAGTGGTACAAAATGAGTCCGTTACCTCTCCTGCTGCGTATGCCTCTCCATACACTGAAATAGTCATCATGATGCTGAGCTGCTGCTACCTACAGGCACGTCCAGTGGCACTAAGAAAGTAAGCACCGTTATAACCAAAGTCTTACTCTCTAGGCATCTTCATTTAAACATGAGGAAATTCCATAAAAAGAAAAGTTATGAAACAACTTTTTAGCATGAGATTAACTTTCTCCAGTTAGTGCTAAGATGTCTTACCTATCTCATGTAATTAAATGTTTAATATGAAGCCACAGTTCAAAAGAGAACATCGGCCAATTTTAGCAAACAGCTAAAGACCTCAACAGTTCAGTCCTTCAGGTTACAGTGTGGCCTCATGCAGTGTTGTTGGCATGGTTGAGGCAAAACTTTAGAGCATGTAAGAAAGAACAGGCCAAGAACAGAAAATTCCACAGTATGGCTTAAGGAGTTGCATGAATGCATGTGATAAAGTATTGGTTTAATCTACTCAGAGTCTGCTCTTACCACTGATACTTCAAGACCCTTACTAATTATTATAAACATGTCTAACGCAAAAAAATAATTAAGGGGAAAAACACACAGAAATTACTAACGTGTTCAGACTGTGTCATTGCAGAAGAGTGCTAGCATAGGGACTGGATTTATAAGCTTGCACATGGATATATCATAATTACTTAAAATTGATGCTTTAAAAAACATATTAAGAACTTAATGCAAAAACTTTCATTGTGAACAGATTTTTTAAAAAAAACTAACCATGCTGTCAAAAATGAGTATAAGTTATTTACATTTCCTTTGTAAATATTCTGAAAGATTATTTATAGAATAAATACTACATATTCTTCTGGTAAGACCCAATGACAATTTGTGCTTATTCAGTACATAACAAAAACACTTTCTCAAAGCCTAACTGGCACTCAAGAAGTCCTCAAGTACTGTTGAGGATATTTTTAAAAAATATACCCTTACAAAAAAGGAAAAGAAAGATAAAGAAATTTCAACTAGTGATGAGTACAGTATGACACATAACCGAGCCATGCAAAACCTCACTGAAACTGCATGCAAAGCCTATTACAAGATGTAAGTTTTAAAAAACAGTAAGTAAACATCTGTAAAATATGACCTTAAAACTACTATCATACAGCTGACCTAGTGTGATTATTTTTTTTTAACACTTCTGCTCCTTTCCATGAGTTATATTATGTGTCTTCAGAGTTACTAGTTGGATGGAAAAATACAACTGAAGTAATGATATGTATGATGAGAGGTTTCTTTTCTTTTGATTTACTCTAAAACAAAGGCAAAAATATCTGCAGTCTTTAATATTTTAAACTTGAAAAATGGCAGCAATAAGGACATAAATTCAAAGACATTGTATGCATGTTAATTTTAATGGCGTAATCATTACCATTTAGTTAACAAAACCTATTCTTTCATATGGCCTTGCTAAAGGTTTTAAGCATAAGCAGCAGCAGCCTCATTTCAGAAAATGAAAATACCCACATATGAAGATAAGTGCATGTTTAAGTGCTTTAATCACAAGGGGATTAAATGCACATGTTCTGTATTTGACTAAAAAAATTAAAAAATATTATTTTCTAGGGTTTATTTCTTTCCATTAAAGTTATTCTTATTACATACAAGAGTTTTTATCAAGTACCATGGATAGCACAGTATTTCATGTATGTGAAAAACATTTAAATATTAATTTTTCAGGGGGTTATTGGATATACATCAAATCAAGTCAGCTGCGATAACAGAAGAATTGATACATTCATGCTGTGTGTTATGAACTCCAATTATTGGAATCCCTTTTCAATCTTGACAACTAATATATTAATTTGTTCTGGATTTCTTTGGGATTTTTTATGCCATTTCTGTTAATAACAGAGTAAGGTTATACATTCTACTTTTATTCATGATCATATGAGAAACGTAAGCACAGCATGAGCCAGAAATGGAAAGGAGGGAAAAAAACCCCTGAATTACAAGGGTGGGGGAAGAAGCAAAGCTGTGCTAAATGTAGATGAATTATTAAACATCAATTTTGCTTTTATCTTCAAAAAGGCAATGCATCACAATTAAAACTTATAATCAAAATAAAAATTGTATACAATAATTTTTTTTTAAATAAATGAGTTAAGGAATATTTTGGTATCACAGACATATTCACATTGAGAATAACAAAAGCTGAGCCTATGGCTTTGAATGGAATACTTGAGGAAAAAAAAAAGAAAAGAAATCTCTAACCAATTAGTGATCATCTCAGAACACTCAGAGAGGACGAAGCATCTCGGAGGAACACAAAGCAATATCTGCCTTTACAAAGTGAGGGGTAGAGGAGGAAAAGGAAATTAATAGACCTGTCGGCTTAACTCTGATATCAAATGACATGGAACCAATTGCTAAACATGAATTTTGTGAAGATAAGAAATGAAGATAAGGAACAGTCAACACAGATTTGTTACGAGTGAATTAAGAACCAATTCAAATTTGTTTCTTTAGCTAAAAGGGATGTGGTACTCTTGGAAAGGATTTCAACGTAGCATACCAGATGATACGTTTTATAGCAATTTAATCCTTACCATGAAAAGACAATTAAAAGATGCCTGGCCTAAGGCAGGACTACCAAGTCATTCCTGAAAGACACTGTAGAGTGTTTCTATCTTTAAGGACTACAAACTTTAGAGCTGGTTATCCTAAGAGACTGTGGTACAGAGATTATTTTTTTGTTTGTTTTAAATTGACAATAAGTCTTTCAGAAATCACCCAGTAAATCAACAAGTAAACATCTAACCTAGCTCAAAGAGAGGGAATAAAATCCAGGTGTACATTTCAATCACGCATACTGCAAACATGCACTCTGTTTAAAAATACTCTATGTATATAATATTATGATATAAATATTATTTATGACAGTTCTTACAGTGGAGATTTTCGAGTGAAAAGGAGAAAAAACTGCTTCAGGAAAACATGAAGAAAAATGAGACTTGCTAGAGAAGCTGTAGAAGGAAAGCAATCCCCACTCCCCTGCATATCTCAAACTTATTTTGAAGTGACAGGGAAACAGATGATGTGCCACATTTTTTAAATTGTTACTGAACAGACCAAGTAAAGAGGAATGCATCCTTCCAAAAGGCACAGACAGCAACTATTTCAGGAATATACTAAAAAAGCTTCCCTCCACATCTGTAAGTACACTCAGAGAACAGTATTAAGGATTTTTTGTTTTGCATTATACTACTTGTCACAAATTTAGGGAGTCCTTCATGTGATGGTAAATAATAACTTTGGCCTGGATGGGAAATCCCAGAAACTGAACCATTGGGTGCCGAACAGAACGGCGGCACTCCGACACTCCACATGTGCTACCTTCTCCATTTCCCGGGCAGTGAGGAAGGGACTGCCTGAAAAGGAAGCCAGCTGCTAACATCCGAATAAGCAAATCTGCAGTTATTACAAGCCGTGTTATCCCATTTAAAGCCTAGTCAAGGCTTTGAACGCTCAGTGGTGTTCACCACGTTTTGTAACAAACTTGGCTCGTGGTTAACATGGTCTGGTCATACAAAACGTGTCACGTCTCCATTTGGAGTTTAGCGCTGTGCAAATAATGCTGTCTGATTTCAGAACGCGCACACACCCACACACACCCCTAAGTACTTGGTTCCACTTATTTTTCACCTATACAAGACTACTTAGGAGAACTATATTCCAAGGTAGAGGCTTGACACTTTCTCTGAAGGATGAGAACCCCGTTTCTTTATTGCACTGAAAAGACCACTAGCAGGTGCAAAGCGCCTTTCTCCCACCGTGCTGTACACCCAGCCTGCACATGTGAAGCTTGCATAAACCCTGCTATAAAACATCCTAGCTACTATTTATTTGCTTAATTCACAAATTAAAATTTTCAAGTAAAATATAGACATCATTACCTTGCTCAACCTAAGCACACTCTTGATATACTTTCAGGCTATTATTAGTTCATCTGGTTATTCAGGAACAACAAGACATAAAAAGTGAATTTCTAGGTTAGCACAGCACGCCTTTGGGTAGCATTATATAGCCTGGGAAGTGAAATAATCATCATAAAAATACATGGCCTGCCGTGCAAATGTTACTTTAACAAAATGAACTCTGTATTTAAAAATCAGAAAGAAAAAAACAAAAAAGATGAACAATACTTGAGCATACATGCAATGACATCACTACCAAAGCTTTAACAGTCCTTAAATCTCAAATACGTTTTAAAGCTAAATTAGCTTACAAGCCATTTCTATTTTCCTACCATGAAAATCATTGCCAGCTTTTGTCATGAATAAGACTGTATTTTTAGGACTTCTCTAAGGGGAAACATTATTTACAAACACCTATGTACTATTTAGCATGCCTAAAGTGAAAACAAAACAAAGCAAACCCAAAAATACAAACCCTAAAGCCAAACAAAAAAACCCTTTAACTCTTACGTATCTAATACATGTAACAACTATCTGTGGTGTCCATGTATGAAAGGCAAAGAGCCTCAAGCTTACTTTCTCATTTTCAAAGTACTGAGGAGAGAAATAAATGGAACAGAAATTATACTATTCTGTTTTCATGTACCTTTATTTCATAGCAATTCTATACATAACTAACACAGAACTGACTTTACTATTGTTAGTAGTATTTACATAGCAATGGTATTGTAGAAGAACAAATATTTTCCATAATTAATTCACAGTGGTATGTTGCTTAACTATCGATGAAAACATTTAATTTAATAAAATTCAGCCTTTTCCTCAGTATTGCCGCTCCACATTCTATTGTCACTAATTACAGCACCTCCTCTCTCTCTCTCACACATGCACATAGGGAAGGCTGCCAAGCAGCTCCCTCCGGAGCCAATGTCATGGCTACTTTTCAGATTACTAGCAGGGAATATGTAAACTGCACAGCCAAGTACCCTATCCATAGGGAATACGTATGTCATTTCAGAATCCAGAGTCTGAGACAATGTGAAGTCTTCCTGCCCTACCCTGATACCCCAGTCACCTCACACTCTGCTGTTGCCAAAGTTAAACTGTGAATGCTTGTGTTTAAACTGGGCACCAAAATGTTTTAGCGTCAAAGCTTCTCATTCATAATCAAATTATTACCTAATTAATATTTAATTTAGATATTACAGTTTTCAACAAGAGTTTAGAAAAACTGAATTTTGATGTGGCTACAGATAGATGTTTGTTAACCGAATGAAATACGCCGCACCTGCAAAAACTTCTCCCACCCTACTTTGTTAATGCTTATTTAGAGACACACTTGTACTGAACTATTTAATTCATTATTCCTTACTAGTTTATTAAATGTCAAGCAGAACCAGAGCCAAACCACCTCCTCAATTTCACATTTTAAACACCTGCAGTTTCTTGAGATGTAAGTTTGTGCAAGTAAAATAAGAAAAAAAAAAAAAGAAAAAAAAAAGAAAAAGAAAAGGGGGCATTTATTGTAAGTCATCTTTGGTCATAGTTCGCTCATCCAGGTGCAAATGACTCCTTTAACTCAACTGGGATGCCTCAGTTAGGATGACATTTGTTATTACAAGTAAAGCAGGAGCAATGAATGTAATTTGTTGGTCCGTTCCATCCACAGAGCAATCTGCAGAGCAATCTCCAGAGCAGGTATGTGCAGCAGCAAGTGCTACAGTGAACTTTGCAAAAATACAGTATCTCCCTTTATTAAAGAAAATGTTTCATTTAGCAAGATTTCAAAGGCAATATCATATGGAGAGTGAAAAAATCTCCGTCATGACTCCACATTAATAGCAAAGCCAACTTGTAGTTGCATCACTGCTTTCACAAATGAAGTAACTCTTATGGTACCTACCCCTTTATATATGAATTATATATAATTATCATAATAATAACATTTACAAAAAAAGTCAGGCATCAGCTTTCTCAATCCTGAGCAGCCTTCTGTTTGGCATTGCTCATGAAGAGTAACCTCAATTTGTATGCCATGTTTCCAGGCTCTTCCATTACTCCCTGTTGCACACCAGCACCTTTCCACTACAACCACAGTCTGCCAGATGCAAGCAGCAGCGCAGCTAGGAGAGTTTGCCCACTGGCAAAGAGCACAGACTTCCACAATGGTATCTAACTTCACTGAATGCAAAGTTCTTATCTGCTGAAGTAAAAGTTTGTCATTTAACTCATTGGCAAGATAACTTCACCCACCAGATTCCTGCTGTTGTACAGACTCAGAAAGCTCTGTAATTAAGGACTACCACTGCTGTGTATCTGTAGCAGAGAGAAATAGTATAGGTATCCTTTTTCTTCAACATACACTTACAACAAGATCAGGAAAAGAACTAATAGAGAATAAGGAACAGATGGGAAGAGAAACCAACATAGAAGTAATTCTGCATCCTTAACAGATTATTACTCTATTGAACTAACAATCACATTTTACTTCCTTATTGTTTTCACAAAAAATTAATTTAAATTTAGCAATCAGACCTGATTGCAGGAAAAAATATAAACTAGGCAGAATAAAGACAGACTCTTTCGTGATGGACAAATGCATGTAACTTCACTAGAACAGAAGTAGTTATAAAAAAACCAACAAAAAAAAAAACACAACCAAACCACCCAATACCACAACAGCAAAACCCCTATCTGACCAGAAAGGAGGAGGAAATAAGGTTTTTTTCATTATGCAGAAAGATATTCTTTGCACCAAAGAGTTCCCATAAATTTAATAACAGACAGCCTATCAAAATAATATTCCTGTATTAAATATAAGATTACATTTATCTCTTTTCTGGAATTATTGCTTGAAACTTGTTTCAGAGTGTTTTGCATAGAATCTCTGATTTTTTCAGTAGCGATTCAGTAAGGACAAATGTTAAGGATACAATACCCAGCAATATCTCATCACAGCAATGTACATCACCACAAATTTCCGAAAGTCTATCAAACTCACATCAGAGGAAAGATGAGCAAAATAATAATTTTGAATATTTAAGTAGTGAGTATTAAAATGAAATTTAATTTCACTTTGTCCAGAATATGCTCTTTTATCAGGGCAGGGTGGGGATATCCATACTATCTCAAAAAAAACCCACAACCCCCCCAAAAAAAACAAAAAAAACCCCCAAGGATAATGGAAAGTTAGCAGCAGTTTCAAAAGACAGAGATAAATAAAATACAAAATCATCAACAAAAGTGATGATTTGCAACTCAAGCTCTTCTCTAGCTGTTCAGATGTGTACATACAGAGAATAAAATAACTGTAAGGCTGGTTTTCCTTCCTTGGGGAACTGCTGTATTTTCCATCACTGCAAACGCCACTTTAAGCAATTCTCATGTCTGAAGATCTCTTTGCCTCTCCCCTACCCTTTTTTAACAAAACGTACTATAACACTTGAACTAGAACAGTATAAAATAGAGCAAAATTGGCACTGGATCTTAAATTTGACAGAATTCCTCCATACACATACATTTAAAAATACAGATAAATAAAACATTTATTGATTTTACCCCCTTAAAGTATAGAATATCTTGAAGTGAAGAATATCTTACTATTATCTAATCAGGTAGGTTAACCTGTACAAGAAAAAGACAGCATTACCAACTTCCTTAACTCACCATGTTCATAAAGTATAAACTTACACTGTTGTAAGAAATGGAAAATTAATGTAACGTGACTAAGCACCAGTATGTAAATATTTAGAGAATATACTTGTTGCTTGGAAGTCTCATGAATTTTCTCTGTCTGCTTTAGCAGTCCTTTATGGAATATTTCGAACACAGCATGAAATTCTGTACACAAGCCAGCACTATTTTTCATCAACCCTAAAAAGCAGTTGAACTCATGCAGTTACAGAGACTACTGCTTCACTATTTTCAGTCAGCCTAGTACAAAAACAGAAGTACACTAGCAAGGTAAAGGACAAGTGAATTTTCCAAACTAAATAATGAGACTCCAAGAAAAGGACCTTCCTTCAAGAAAACAAAAAAGTTATGCACATAACAGAAGCGTGCAAATTTTCATGAGTCTACTAGTGCGTGTTCAAAGCATAGTATATTGAAAAAAGGGCTTGTACTCTACAAAATATTGATTTTTAGCAGTGAACTCTGACACATTCGATACCTTCCTGTCTCCTTGAAATTTTAATATAAATAGAAAAGTCTGAAAAAGCAGACACGTATGGATTTAGAGTAAGAAAGATCAGCTAAGGCCCAATTCTCTAGTTTTGACATCTGAGTGAACGTAGCCTCTCACGTTTTAGCACACTATGGCTGGTTGTGCCACGTGCAGACGGATGATCCTATTTGCATTCTACGAGGAATACGCAAATATATAAAACACATGCAGAACTGGGATGAAGTATGCAAATGGAAACATCTCTAAACTATGTATAAAGAAATTAATCGATAATAAGATGAAGTACAACTTCATTAACACAAAGGCTTGTACCCAAAAAGATTCCTCCCATTACTGTAGCAGAAAAGTTCTAAGCATCCCGCTATCTTACATAGCATTCCCCTTCACCAGTTGCATACGGCTCTACTCCTGCCATATGAATACTTGACATTAACAAAATTCCAAGTGTAGACTACCATCCTGTTTCCTTGCTGCACTAGTGAACTTACTTTAAAAGCCTTTGAAATGGTCTATTGACCACACCCCTCCCTTATTAACTTCTGAGACATAATGATGCTATAATCTATAAACCTCAGGGCTTCTTTAACAGTCCACAGAACAATCATTAAGTTAGCTGTTCCTCATATATCTCTGTAATTGTATTCCAATATGCAGTGGAATGCAGTAAAAATATTGCTAGAGGAGTTCGCTAGTGAAGATTAGAGTTAGTTGGAAAACCCAGCTGTCACAGTTCATTATTTTCAACAGATTCCACGACAGCCTGCCAGAATTTGCCTTACAAATTGTTCCACGCCGCCTTAAGAGAGAAAAACTCCAAAATGCCTACAGGTTGCAAACTCCACCTTACCTTCCTAAGGCACCGGCTGATCTGAGAATCTGACAGACTCCTCAGGGTTCATGCCGAGTAGTCATGAAACTGTTGGAAATTTCATTTCTTACCCAAAGCCGTGTGTTTTGGGCAAAGAAATGTTACGGCAAATTCCATTTTCCAGAAAATTTAAAAGCAACCTGACTTTTCACTCTATTTTGGAAGAAGATCAGATTCAAAGAGCTAAGCGCAGATTTTGCTTAGCTCGGTGAACACTGTATGTCGTATGTTCTTGGTTGTGTGCAAATTCCAATAATACATAACATTTAGAGACATTCTTTATCAAGCTTGGTGAACTAAACATGGCCTACATCTGTTAATGGAAATACAGATACAACTGATTACACCTACACAGAAGGGGGAGGGGGGTGGGAAGAGAGAGAGAGTGGTGGAGCAGTAAAGCCATGACAGTGGAAGGTATATTTATCTCCTCAAGCCACTGTTTTATCAATACAGAAGCACAGAAAATTACATTTTCATGCATATATATATATATAAAAAATAAAGTGAGAAATACATAATATCTAGATAATCTTTCACTTAATTTCATAGGTTCAAAATAATCTTATGTAATCACTTTTCACCAGTAAGATATAATTTTAATGGGATCCTTATAGTAAAGCTAACACACAAAAAAGCTGTATGGAGGGTTTGGTACAGAATTACTACCACACATCTGCAGGTCTCAGAAAGGCTTAGAAAACTGTTTCAATGGAATGTCACTAACTGGAAACAAGAGTTAGCGTTACATTTTGAAACACACTGCAATTACTTTTTTAATAAAAGATTTGATTCTAGTAATCCATTCTTAATTTCATTAAGACAGTGAAAATAAACATGCTACTACTTCCCGAAGCAAGAAGATTATAAAGAAAGCAAACAATGATGTGCTCAGGTAACACACCTGAAACATTTATTAATGATCCAGGAAGTGTTTCTGTTTTATTTAAATAGAGATCCCAAAGAAGAATGCCCATATTTCAAACTCATCTCCCCCTTGTTTCAACTTGGTAGCAAATCCTGCACTGCATCAAAGGCTCTAAATGTAATTTAAAGTACTGGAAGAAGGGTGAGACATCTCCCAGTTTACTGTGCAATGTAAGAAACTGATAATTTCTTTTTAGCAGAAGAGAAATTTAAACTCAAAACAGAAAGCATGCACAACAATCAATTACGTGTGAATATTCATTCAAAGGTGGCCAAGGTATATAATGACTTCTGTATAGTGAGCTGCTAATCCACAATACAAACTCAAAAGTATCTCCAGGAGATCCACAGAAATACTAATGTCTTTCCCACTTCAGATGAATTTCCTTTTTTCTTTCCTGATGAATGCATGTTTAACCATCCACAAAAAGTAAACTAATACCTAAGAAGGTTTCCCACACAAGAACCTACACTTAACTGAAGAATCAAATGCAGCTTTCCCCCAGGCTTTCTGTTAGCATCTACAGTGTTCAGAAAAAGGCTTTGTTGTTTAAATTGGTAATAATTAGGTTAGGACAACTGTAAGGCAAAACTTCTGGGGGGAAAAAACCAACTAAAGGGATCACAAAAACTCCACATGGGCAAATAGATTAGCAGTTGATGGCTTTTGAGATTTCTTGGTTGCAGTATTATTGCATTCATTCACTGTGAGGTATTCTCCATCACATATTTTGCATTCTTTTTCAAGTCAAGATGAAAGATTTGAAATATGAAGTAGAAATTCTTGTATAGAAAAAGCTGTGTTGAAAACAGTATTGGCATTACAAAAAATATAAAGTACTGATTCCCCCCAAACCCCCAAACAGTTTACTTACTCTTTCTGGAATAAATATTTGGAGGTTTATTAAATCTATTATCCACTGAATACTGACTAATGGGTGAGTGAAGAGCAGAATAATTCTGTTTCTAGTAATCTCTTAGGAATGGCAGTTTTACAATATGTAACTTGAACCAGAGTTCTGCTTTTCTTTATGGGATAGTCCTACTCTCTTGAATAAGGATAAAAACAGTTGGTCTGTATAGAAACCACTATTTACAGTAATTTATAAAATTATAATCTTTCTGTAAAATTCCTTCATTATGATACAGAAATCTTCAGGAGCTTTATCCTTTATGAATTATACAGAATAGTAAAACCAAATAAAAGCAAACCATAGTCACATCAGCCACCACAGAAAATTGTTCTACTTCGTACGACAGAAAAAATTTTCGGTAAATGTTCTCCTTGTCTTCTACTTCTTAGACTAGAACTACGCGTATGACCAACAGATGAAGAAATCACTATACTGTTCAACTGGTTTAAAGGTATTCATAAACTTACTTATGGATTATGGACATTCTTATGATCAAGACAGAGACAATCCTTCTGATAAGTCAATCATTGTTCATTGATGCTTCTACTGTCTTACAGACAGAAATGAATGTACTAACTCTCTCAATCTGCATGTGAAGTTTGACGTATCCACTACACTGGATGCGGTTCAGCTTTACATGCATTTATTTTTGCTACAGTTTATTTGACCTGTGTTGAAGACGGATGATTTAGATTTTGAAGAAAGGACTACAGGTGAAAAGTGAAGCAGCACAGGCTGATATCTGAAGTTGAATTATGGAAATAAATATTCAAAACATCTTTCTTGACAAAATTAAACAAGCACTGTAAGTTGTTAGACCTATTTTCCAATAAAATATATGCGTTCCGTATTTACTTATTTTTTATGATACAGAAATCTGCCTTTTATGATAAAGTTTCTAACTTTCTGATGGTTGAATGTGCATATACAACCCCTCAAGAAAGACAGGCGAAAGATGCAAGAATAAGTAGTTATGACTGAAAACATCAATACATATCCAGTTCTTTAATTACCTGTATTTTTGAATTAATTCCTATTACGTAGTTTCTCAATTAGCATAAAACCTAAAGCAAATCACCTGAATTAGGTGTCTGAAAGAATTTTTACAGTATGCATTTTGATTCCCTTCTGCATTAAGCATTCTACAGAATACAGTCTCTGAAATATGCTTCAGGCAGCCAAAGCACTCAAGAAACTTTTCAGTCATCCATACCTAAAGTTTTTAATTCTCTCTGTTTAATTATCCCATTGCACTCTGCAAAGAGCAAGTATTTTCTCAAAGTACTGGTCAAGCCATTTTGCAAATCTGCTGGCTCCTGCAAGTCAGAACGTAGCAAGCTTTAGTCCATTACTGACAGGTAGTGCTCTTACTAACAACTGCTTTTTACTCCCTCTGACAAATGTGCTCGGTGCCATTGCTGACGTTTGTGTAGTAATCAGGACTGATGGATAGGGACGCCAGTGCTGCCGAAAGTGCCCCCCATTTTAATGTGAGCGATTTGTCAAATGTGCTGCTATCGCACTGCTGTCAGGCACAGCCAGGAAAGCACTCTGTCATCTTTCCACCAACCAAGGTCACTTTGGCAGGGACAGGAGAACTCTCCAATGAAATTTTCATCTTTACTGGCTATGTGAATGGCTGGTCTTCACGGCATTTAGGTTATTTTAAGCAGGCCTTAAAAGTTTTTGCAAAATGTCCTTGCTACCAAATACTAAATTAAAATATAAAAATACAAGCACACTGAAGCAAAAGTTGCACAGCTAGCTAACAAGACAAACTTGGAGGTTTAGAAAGGCAGGCTTATTGTAAATCTGTTTGTCAGGTTCTCACAAGACAGACTTAGTTTAAAAATTATTTAACAATCCAAGGACTTTTGCCACCAGAACATCTTAAAATACAAAGACAACACAGTATGGAACAATGATTAAAAGATCAAAGTGACAAATCTATAAAATATGTCTGTGTATCATCATGAAATTTTGAGTAAACTGGAGTCTCTGAAAACAAAAGATACAGAAATACAGAGAAAAGTAGAACCTTTATTCTCTACCATATAAAATGTAAAGAATGGGTAACTGTTTCTGCACTAATTGTCACTAGGAGCACATTACCAGCTCTTTTTGCAGTATAGCAGCCTCCAATTCTTAAGCATGCTTTTTTAAAAAAATAATTTTTTCCTTTTTTTTGACAACACTCAAGAACACAAACACACCAATGAGGTTTAGATGCTTATGCATTTTACAAAACAAGTTATCTGTATGTTCAGTCACATATAAAAAACTGGTCTTCAGCGACTAAGCAATTAAGAGAAATTAGTTGGGAACCTTTAACGCAAGGTGTGAGAGCAGTAATACAAAAGGCATTTGTGAAGTAACAGCCTACTGAAAAAAAAGGCTATTACAGATCAACCCAGAATGCAATAGGTAAGTCATACCATCCCTACCACTTAAAGAAACATAATGCAAGTTTGTCCCCAAGGTAGAATACAAATCAGCACACACACACTTCCCTACAACCCCATTCTAAATCTTGAGTATTTACTTAAAAAAAAAAAAAAGCCTGTAAGAAAATATCAGTCAAGGTAAAAAACCATAAGATACATAGGCAGAAAGCAGCTGTAATAACAGAAAATAAGATAAATTAAACCACACTAATCTTTCGCTTACCACAAAAACTTGAATGGTGTGTGGAGCCCTGCACAAAGTTACTCTCACAGCTACATCCACCCCAACCCCACTGGCAATTGTTTTTATTTTCAAGGATTGCAAAGATGAAAGAGAATAGTTCACAAACATTGATACTACATCCTTTTTTGCTATGCATTTTCCCAGAGCCCCAGATGAACTGAGAACGGCTGAGAAAACCTCTACTACTGCAAAGTCACTCGCAACACGCCTACTCACATCCTAAACTGCGAGCACCGCTAGGTGGTTTGATAAAACTTTCATGTACTATAAAAGCATTATCTCTAACTTGAGTAGACACTCATTCTAGGTCTGTAAAGCAAATACGCATTTACTGTTTTACCAACCACCGAAACAACCCTCCTCTCTCCCTTTTTCTACGGCATATCATCACTTCACATCAAAAGAGACTCAAGAATTAAGGAAAAGGGATGTTGGAAAGTCAATAAACCAAAGAAGGTAGACATTGTTTATATTTTATTTAGAAATTGATCTAGCCCAAGAATGGCTGTCTCGTACAAAACATGTTAAAAACCCACTAGGACATTTGACTGGTCTCTCTTTTAAGGTCTCCTGCTTTTCTTCCGACCATTTCTCTAATAAAAATTTGGATCAGGTAGTGATCTCAGCTTGCTGTGAACAATGTAAACATGCCTTCTGTGCCAGGAGGCCTTTGTTTGGCTGCAAACTGAGGCTTGGCGTTACTACAAGCATAGAAGGTAAATAATGACTAAAGATCTACATAGTTAAGACTGTCAAAAACATTCTATTCTAGGTCAAATTTCTGAGAAGCTTCAGAAAAACGTGACTGCAGTATCTAGGGATACAGTTAAAGGAAAATACAATTTCTTGCAAAGGAAGAACTCGTGCTGTTTCTTCCGTTGAAATCTTGAATACCTCTACATTAGACAAAGATAGAGCCATCCTGCAATCGCAGGTGAAACTTCTGCTGTTACAAAAGTTCATACCAAAATAGACAATGCATGAGACTCCAAAAATTACCACTTCTACAGGTACAGTAGAGATATACAAAAGAATAGCAGGAAGAGATCCCCAAATGCTGTGTTCCTTTAGAAATAGGTATCACACATAAAAGTCAACTAAACCTTTGTGAAATGACAGTAACAATAGGCATGGGACAGAAAGGAAGAATATCTGTTCTGCTGTACTTTAAGTTGTAGGTGCACAGAAAATAAGTAAGAAAGCAGCTGAGCTTGAATGAAAGGAGAAGCAGCATGGAGGGAAAAAAAGGAAACAGGAAAAATAAAAACACAGACAGGTGGAAACTGCAACAATCTTACTGCAGCAAAGATTAATGAAATTGCACATTCAGGATGTAGGTATGACTATGTATATACCTCTCCCTAATTTATAGAAATATATATATATGCAAACCCTATCATAAAAATGTTTCAAGTTCATCAACCATAACAATGGAAACCTTTTGCCAGTCTCAGTTTAATTTGTCCAGATCTCTTCTCACATGAAAATAAGGGTATCATAACCAGTTCTCAAACATAAGCACTTGCACAGATTACACGTGAACAATTGTATATAAACATACACATTACTAACACGTAAATAAATGCACATGGAAAAAAAACATACAGAGAGAATCCTTTGGGGGAGGGCGGGATTTGGAGACAAAACAGCAGCAGTTCAAGGTCTAAAAGTTAAAATGTTTGAAATTGTACTTGAGAACAAACCTAAAAGAATTTAAGATTCACGGTTGCATACAATAACAATCATAAAAATTAATACCTAATCACATTGAGAAGTAATAAAGAATGTGGGAGCTTTAAAATAAATAAAATATTACCACACAAACAAAAATTATCATCAAACCAAAAAAAGAGAGCAATTTCTAATCTACTCTTACACTGATATCATGGAAACTCAGCATTCCTTATCAAATAGTAAATATTTGTAGTCTCATTCTCACAGATGCCTTACTAACAGTATTCCCTGTACAGGTAGAGATAAACTGAACCCATGTAGATGTTCCAGTTTCATCAGCTAAATGCTTCGTACTATCTATTAAACATTTGAAGACAGTCTAAGAATTACCAAATTATTTGAAAAACTTCAGGCTGCAGCAACAAAAATTTACTTTCTGAAAGATAAAAGCATAAACCAAGACTAAAAACTCTAAATTGTAACTTTGTACAAGATGAAGAGTTGAGATATATCTCAGTCCAGTCTGTATTTCAGAAGGAACGAGAGAACTACTCAACAGACAAAGAAGAGTTGTTAAGCATGCTAAATAATGGTAAAATGATAATTACGCTGGAAATTTGTCTTAATAAATGAGATGCTAAGGGGTCTTTATTATCCGCCCATGCACATATAGAATTTAATTAGTTATCACCTATAAATGCTAAATACCAGAGCTGTCAATCAATCTCCTACACAGTAATTGAGGAAACTCCCCAAAATATCACAAGTGAATGCTGAAGAACTCTTTGGTTAGAAAATAGTTAACCCAACAGCAATATGGAGCGAAGGAATTCCTCAGAGAGCCTAAAGAAAGAGATGTTTTCATCTCATTACATCTACCTTCATAATTATAACAAACTCATCAGCCTCTAGATGAATACCACCTATAATCATTTTCCTGCATATATTCCAAAGCAGGAAACTTAACAAGATATAAATGCTACAGACTAATTTAGGCTATTTGCAGTTCTCATCTTGAACTGAAATAAAAAGTATAGTTAAGCTAAAAATAACTACGCAGAGACTTTTGCTTGTTTATTTACTGTAATCCTTGCTCAGAGCCAGGTAAGTAACAAGTTTATCCTTTTTAAAGGCAGGTAAATTTAGAGCATGGTTAGACTATGGTCTTTAAAGAATAAAAAAATAATGCAAGTAACTACAGAAGCTGGTATGCTTCTAATCTATGTAAACAGCTAATTTCATTAAAACATTTAAAAATACATAAAAACGAAAGGCAAAAACAACAGCGCCAAAACAAAAGCAAAAAACCCACAAAGCAAACAAACAAATCTCAAAAGATTATCCCACCAAAGATTAATTTCACCTACACTAATATGAAAAAACAAACTAGAGGATTACATTCAGCTGAACAAAATCAATCACATATGAAGTCCATTAATAATCAGGAAAATCCTGACCCACCCAGTGAAAGTGGAGCTCTGCCAGAAATACGTTTCTTGGCAAGGCTCTGTGCCCACTAATTAGAGACTGAACCGTTTGGGAAAAGTTACTCTGTGTTCTCAGGAATTGATACAGAGCTGTCCAAATCCACCTACCTCTCCAAAAGTGAAATTGTGTTGTTACACATATTGGCACAGAATCGGATCAGGCATTAGCATCCAATGCGAATCAAGAGGATTACAGATGAACTAGGGGATAAAGGGTGGGTGCATGTACACATACACAACACCTGCTTTGTATTCCCCCCAGAAAGGCAATATTTTTCTTCATTAGCTGACTGTGCTGGAGAACGTGCAAAGCTACCAAACCTTTGCTTCCACCATAGCTCCAACATGAAGATCACTGAAGGAAGGAATAGTCTGTCCCCTGAATACAGCTGGTTTTACTGACAGACACAGGAAAGGAAACCAGTAAATAGCCATGTATCTACTTGACACCAAACACAGATTTCCTGTTTAATCTCAAATCTTTCAAATCTGTTTTCTTCACGATCCACCTCACAGTATCACCATGGACCCACAGGGAGGAGAGGCACAAGAGTTATCTGGAAGAGTGGTCCCAGCAATGACCTGCTCAGACGTGTCTCCGTGTTCCCTGCTTCACGTGTTCAAAAAGGAATTTCCTTCTAGACCCTATAAACTCCAGTTAGGAGTTTTCAAACTAACTACTGTGAAAAGGGGTACGTACACCGATTCCATTTTGAAGTAACCGCATGTGTACATTTCTAAAGTCACCAGGGCAGCGGCAGCTCTGCTTCAGCAAGCCTTAAAATCTGGCCTGATAAGGAAAACGGTTTTTAACATACAAAATACACTGAAATCTCTTCTAGCACTTCATAAGCATAATGGGAGTCTTTCAGATGTGACGTGATTAAGCTGTACACTGAAGGAGAATCTCTCTTTTTCTACTTTGCAACTTAAAACTGAAATTTCATATATTATGAAAGAAGTATTTAAAAATGCCTTCCTGCCCCCAAATCACAAGCAGTATTAACAGATAACAATGAGCAAATGCATATGGATAGCGACAGTTAACAAGAATGGACACACTCATTTGTATTTTTTGACAAAATATCCAAGAAGTTTAAAACAAAACAATTTAGGTTTCATTTTAAATGCTTATTTGCTTGCCAAAAGCATTTTCTACACAAACGTTAAAGACAACACCCAGCTTTGAAAAAACAGCTACTATGTCTGAAAGGCTAACTTGACCTGAACTAACAAGTTGAAATCACGTGAGTACAAAGGTTTAATAACTTTTTTTATTTTTTAAAAACCAACACATTTTAGCACAGCAGGTTTCTCTACTATCCTTCCTGCCAGCGTGCTTTAGACTGCCTTTGTGCGCTGATTGGTACGCTTGAAAAGGTCATAAAAAAGAAAGAAAAAGAAAAAAGAAAAAAAGGGCAGAGGGAATATCTGAGAATATCATACACCAGCCCAAAGTGCTGACTCATGCCGTAACCACACAAGCTGAAAACTAGGCCACTGCAGAGAACACGATGGAAAGTCTGAAGAATTCACTGCCTTCAGTAACATGAAATTTGTGTTCGATAAACCAGCCTACAAAGGAGGAGTCCAACTTTCAAACAACAGACTTCGTTGGAAAATGTTCTGGAATGTATTCCCGTCCTGAATTCCCGGTGCAGGCGAGAGCCGGGATGCGCGGGGCGGCGGCCCGGGCCAAGGGGAGCGCTGCTGGCCCGCCGCAGCCCGGCACTCGCGCAGGAGATGCTGCAGATCGCGCTCATGGCTCTGCACCCGATGCTGCGCTGGAGCCGCTACCTGCCCCCACACCGCACCCCAATGGTGCCCTGCCGC
>JAVJGI010000064.1:49254320-49279440 GCA_035590275.1 Ibycter americanus
CGGCCCCCCACCCCGCACCCGATGGTGCGCTGGAGCCGCGACCTGCCCCCCACACCGCACCCGATGGTGCGCTGGAGCCGCTACCTGCCCCCCACACACCCCCGCTCCCGGCTCTCAGTGTCTTTTTAGCTGACTATTATTCTGTCCTAATCAAGTAAAGCAGACTAATAACTTTGCTATTCAGACATAATTCATTATCCTTATTTACCCAAGCTGGCAAAATTTACAAAGATTATTCCTTCCAGCCTTTTTAATTACCAAAATACTACTTGCTTTAAAATACCATAGTCTCCCTTGAGTATTCAGCAGAGCTGAAGATCACCATGGCAATAAGAAAATGGTGCCAATGTTATCTTGGCACTGACTGTCTACAAATCTCAGGAGACTTAGCACAGGAGAAAATTGAGCTCACGTAAAAGCAGGAACTCACTCTTTCTAATGATTTTAATATACCTTTTATTTTTGCTAATTTGATGTTAAAAAAGTTCAATTAAAAAAAAAACCACAACAACACCTTAGAAGCATACACTTCCCTGAATAGACAAACAAAATAGCTAATGAGTTTACTGTTTCTAGGTGAAATCCACTTTACTTACACAAAAAAAGCAAGGTCCTACAGTTAGTAGCTGGATACGTATGGAAGTGGTGCCAAAGCACTGGAGGAAAGAAAAACAACCCACATGAAAACAAAGCTGGAGAAAAAAAAAAAAATCTGGAGTTCTTCAGAACCCTTTAGATCTTCGATTCAGACACGCAAAGCTTTTCTCCACAACCACAACATGCAGAGAAACTGGTAGTTATGATGCCCATGTCTGGGGGTTGTTTGCCTTTTTTTTTTTTTTTTTCCACTCTTCTCTAGACTGTGTCAGGGAGACAAGGGATATCTTATCAGGATTATCTCAGTAATCTAATACACCACACAATCACACCAGAACTGGTAGTGATACAAATGAAATGTACTGCGGTGACTGCAGCACTGCTCCAAACTTTAAAACTAACCTTTCTGTAAAAAGCCAGTGCAACACCTGAGTATCTCCTGAAGGCCAAGCACCGTACAGACAAAAGACAACATATACCGTAAGAAACTACTACTGAGCCATGCAAGTCAACATATAAACAAAGAGCACCTTCCCTTCAAATTTACTGTAGTACCAGTACAACTGCAGGTTTTCTGTTTTACAGCATAAAGCCAGCCACTGAGACGTTATGTTCTTTTGTAGCCAGCAAACAGGACAGAGGGGACAAATAGACTACGTATCATCCCAACGCCTATACACACAAAACCACAAACTAATTCTGTACTAGTTGAAAGATGCATTTGAAATTTCAGTGAAGAATGAAAATGCTATATTGCAAACACCAAAAGAGGGATTTAACTCCATACAGTGCTGAGTGGAATAAACACTCTGAATTAGCATACTTCGATATGAAAAGAAAATAGCAGTTCCCTCAATTCCTATTTTATAAATACGGTTTCTAATTTGTGTGTATATGGAGTGGTACATACAAAATATTTTGCAAGTGGTTAATATTAACTTGTGCTGTTAAGGAAGTAAATGGAACACGTTAGAATATTGTTCTACAATGATGTGTCAGTTGCAACAGTACTTCTGCTTAAGATACATTTGGGGGGAGCAAGGAGAAAGATTATAGTGGGGGAACCAACAGTGACTCTTCCACTTCCTGCGTTCTGGCGGTCAGAACACTGGCATCCAGTGCATAAACGCCATATGCAATGTATGGCTTTAACAGAGTCAGAAGTGTCCAGGATATTCAAATCTTCAATTTGAATCAGACGCTTCAATCAGTGTCATTTGTGTCTCTAATACCAGAGCTACCAGGGTACAAAATCAGTCACAAATTAAACTGAATGTTTTAATTTAAAAAGCAGACATTCTGGTGCACATAGGCTTTTTGTTGATGTAGATGAGAGATTCTTTTTTCACCATAAGGCACCATACAGAATTATTGATACCTGGATAGCTCTAGTTTAATACACAGGTATTGCAAACACGTAGTACAAAACCTGCAGTTTAATACCGGTTTGAAATACAATGCCAAGATTGCATAGAAAGCATTCCTACTTTGCAAAAAGGATACTGCATTTCACAACATTAAATGAATTCAGATCACAATGTGTAATACCAATTCCTCTAGCGAGGTCGAAAGAGGCTCACTGCTTATGCAAGCTCATAAGAATATTTTAGCAAGAAATATAACAAGTTGCACTTGGATAAGTATGGCTGGTAAAGGCAACAGTCCTGAAGTTCCTGTAACGAAAAATGTGATATCCTGTTGAAAATTACTGGAGCTTGACATGGAAAAACATGAACAGAGACTGTTGTCCTTTGCCATGCCAGCCTTAATTATCTGAAAGGTCCAATCGCACCGTTCAGCTAACTTGAAATCAGCAGGACTACAATTTGCAAATCACTGCGAAAGGATGCTTAGCTGGTCACCAACACACACACAAAACCTCAAGAACTAATCACCCCTTCTTACTTAATAATAGAAATATAGACAGGCTGATTATTTTCTGCCCTCAAAACATATGCATTTCAAATAAACATCCCTGCAGGAAGATCTGTCCCAAACTTCCCAGGATGGACTCTCCAACTGATCGTCTGAAACTGCAGCTCCTGCGGCGGGAGGCAACGGCGGGTGGGAGGCAGGAGGCGAACGGCACCCGTCAAACCGCCAGGCCTCCCCGCATTCGCTTAGCAGACGTTTTCTGAAAAATAACAGCAGTATCTGCTGGATTACAGTTAGAACAAAGCTAATCCTGACTCAATTAGCTTCTTGGCTTTTCTCCATGCAGTACACCAGTATCAGAAAATTGCAAGAAAGAATTAATTAATTTACAGTTATTTTTAGATATTAAGCTCAATCTTTCAGGTTACTTGGCTTCCTGCAACAGGCCTCTGTCCTTTCCAAATTAGTTCTTTTAAAGGAAGCTATTTCCGATGTGACCAAGACAAAACCTGTGATCCAAACAAGAACAGATCATCTTGCTTAGCTTAAATGTCCTATACAGACACAATTACTCAACCAAGTACACACGAAAGGGCATAATCTAGCTCTTTAAATATAAATGGATGCTGCAGGTTATAGCCCTCTGCACATAGCATTCATGCATTTTAGTTCTCGATTCTTCATTCAAACCTGCACAACTGAAACTGTATTTGGAAAGACATTTTTTGCCATTTGAAATAAAGAACTGCTTAGTAACAGAAGTTACACAGAAAAATAACATTAGCTGTAGGAAGCTCCTTCCAGCAGTCAAAATTTATTTTGGTTGGAAAGGACTAGACTACCTTTTCATATTTCAATCTTCCTCTTGAGCCAAATTCAAGTAAAATAAAAGTGTTAAGAGTCCAGAGAGGATCAGATTTCAATTCAAAAGAACAATTACTAAGTAAAATCAATGATCTTAAACAGCTGGATACACTATTTTACTACGTTATAGAAACTAGACTGCAACCTTCGTCTAAACTTATTAGCCCAGGGTTTAACAACTGACTACTAAACCTGCATGAAAGTCATTTCATTCATCACTGTGCAATTCTTTACCTCTATGTTTAGCTAATTCCACCTTCCCTGAATGTCTCCCCTGTGCACTGCATTTTTATTTTACAGATTAAAATGAAAATACTGCATGCTTTATTAGGTTCACCTCTCTTATAATTACATTTGGGCTAAAAGGCCAATGTTGTTTGTCAAGGTAAAATGCAGCTCTTTCCCACAAACATTTTATTTTCTTGTTGTTTCCCCCTCCACCTCTCTGGCATATGTCAAATATTTAAACAATATGATCTTAATGGCAGATTAATCTTAGTACCAAATGTACAAGGTCAGCTTTCCAATGCAAAAATAAAACTGAGTAAGTGTAATTGTTTTAAAGCTTTTTTTTTTTTTTTTAAAAAAAAATAGTTTAAGTTTAATCAGTTTAATCACAATGTATTTAAATGAAAATAAAACTTGGATTTGAAAAAAAGCAACAAAATCCAAAAAATATAAATCCATGCTAGCACTTTCCAGTTTACATTACATTCTGAAACAGCACTGAGAAGCATACAAACAAAAATATGGTAGCGTAGCTCTAGAACAAAAAAGTTGTAATGGTAAGCCTCTTGTAAAAAAGGCCTTCGACCCGCTATATTCCTAACAAGCTGTAGCACTACAAAACATACTCCAGTGTGAAGTAAGGCTTTCAAATTAAAACTTGGTGGTATCATAGGAAGTAATCAAACCGTATTAGTCTACTGATACATCACAAGTAAGCACAGTGGCTGAACCATACTGTTAGATACACAAAATAGCAGTAACCAAATGGAGTAAGGCTAAAGGGACCAAAGACAACAGCAGTTAGATAATTAATGTATTTACTGGTCACTACCTCCCTGAAAAAAAATTTAGTCCTGTTTCACCCCACGTATTCTCTTGTGTGTGCACTACACTCTGCCTTGCACCTGCACAATCCAGAATCAAACCTGCCACCCTCTTGTGACAGTCATCACGCACATCTTTGTTTGCGCAAAAGTGTGAGCAGAAGTCCTGCAACATTGCTCTTTGTTAAAATTTTGTGATTAAAATGAAATTTTTCTGCAACACCTGTATTGCCAAAACTTTATTTATGGACCTCCATCATTGATATACTTCAGAGTATACAAAGTAATTAGGAACTGTACTGGTACTGATACTTAGTGATTTTTTGTTTTACTGAGTATGTTCTGAAGGGATGTAGCAAAATTCTAAAATTAATACAAAATTTAAATAAAGAAATGTAATATACACGCTGTCATTCTATCGTTATCATCTAGGTCCTACTGATCAGAACAAAGATTCATTCTGAGATTTAGCAGAACAAAGTAATTTTCTACAGGAAGCATATTTCTTAGTAGTCTCTTATTTCAAATTGCTCATAAGCAAGAAAAACCTTAAAATATTCAGATACTACATCTTTATGTAAGTAGGTTATAATTAGATTATTAACTCAAGAATGCATGGATGATACATTCCCACATGTTTGCTCAGAACTTAAAACAACTAGGCTTTGACCTACTGAGACATACGGACTCTACCCAATGTAAATCACGAAGAGGGTGGTTTCAGCAGGGAAAATAGTCTGCTGACAAATCACTTGATACAGTTCCAGCTATAACACTGACCTACTTGTATAACATACTGCAAGGCATTTAAATTTCACTACTTCTTGTAAAAGAGAAGACAACCTATCTATTCCACAATGAGGAAACTGGGTTACTGGTTCCTGATTTTGTATTTTAAGTGAGCAGATTATCTAGGTGTAATTCTTGCAGCATATGAATCCAGGCTTTCTCTTTCCAACACCCATAGGAAGGATGAGCAATTGTGATATTCCATTCTGGGAAGTAATGAATGCAGGAAGACAAGGAGCTGCCCAACCCCTTTTCTCCAAGACCTGGTATTACCAGTGACAGAAATCAGATCTAAGCACCTGTCCACACATAAGCAAGCATGCCTGTGTAACAACTGCCAGGCCTCACAAACTTAACCAAGGGAATGCTGCAAAGATGAATTAATTAGTATTTATAGAGCACTCAAACTCGAGTGTTTCTGCAAAGATGTCTCTCTCTTGCTTTCTTGGGTGCTGTTATCAAACCTGCAGGAAGCACGAATAAATACACGTAGGACATAAAAAGCTACTCACATGACAATTACTAATCGCACTTTAAGAAAAAGTAGTCCATTTCTCTTCTATCTGCTGCTTCTCTAGCCCTTCTTACTACTTGCATGCAAGATCCTATCTATTCATAATAAAGCAAACCCTTGTAATTATTGGCAATGCTATGGTAGGACCAAACACAAGCATTGAAAAAAATGAAGAAAAAACAGTTATTAAGACTGCAGTCCTTGCAAGTTATTTTTTTTATTTCTTAAATTAATAAATAATGGTAAAGTAACTGCCTTGAATAATAATCCCTTTTGTCTTTATTTAAAAAGTATTAGCTAGAAGCATTTAATGAATCAAATTATTCCCAACTCAATATGGTATGCACATCAGTATATCAGATATTGTTTATCTGAAAAGTTACACTGACAAGTCCCTCTCAACTTATCTTACAATATCTGTTTGAAATCTTCCCCTTTTTGATCCTGTTCTGAAATCAGAAGCAAGTTGCCTCTAGCATTTGGAATTTAGCTGTCAAATAAATCTCCATGAAACACCTAAAAAAAAGAAAATCATACCAGGTGCAGAAAAACTTACATACTGGCCTCATTCACTACTGAAGGCAGACAGAAACTCTACCCCCACCTAATAACTATTAATGCTTCACATTCCTTCCTACTCTGAACTTTTAAGAAATCTTTCCTCTCGTAAGACATACTATCGCTGGAGGCAGTTTACAC
Source organism: Ibycter americanus (assembly GCA_035590275.1). Lineage (NCBI taxonomy): Eukaryota > Metazoa > Chordata > Aves > Falconiformes > Falconidae > Ibycter > Ibycter americanus. The sequence continues at coordinate 49,260,711 of JAVJGI010000064.1, forward strand.
AGATCAAAATAGGCAACTATCATTCCATGTACAACAGTTTCACTCTTACCACTAACACCACTTGTCTTCCTCCTGTTTGCTTTACACTTTCTGCACTGTACGTTTATGAGGAAAGGAGTAAGTTGCTTTCATGTGTTTGGAAGCCGATCAGAATATTATGGTATCGATGCAATTAAATAATGAAAAATATAATGATCTTGACTGAAGAGGTATTTCAATATACCTCTTGGCATAACGATAGCAATTGAAAACCTTTCTAGACTGCAGCCTACTTGGCACTTGCTTATTTATCAACTTACTCATTTCTATTCTGTTTACAAAGTGGAGGTAGCAAAGGAAATCTCAAGGGTTTTTTTGTGGTTTTTTGGTGGTGGTGGGTAGTTCTGGTTGAAGACACTCTCCCTGCATTAAGGAAAAGACTCCCATTGAACGATAAAGGACTCACTGTTACACTATTACAGGAGACGAATTGCATTAACCCCTGCCCTTCCCCATTGTACTTGCTGCCCACTGGAAACAACAACAGAATTACGAAAATCCCACACTCTCTAATGGGATGGTAATAGGATTCAGAGGCCATTAGGGTAAAGGCAATCCATATTTTACAGTTTAATAAGCTCTTGCTGAAGATGCTGGATCCCTCTTCAAAGCCAACAATTACTGATTTAGTATTAACAAATCCACAACAACTGTCAAGACTGCAGAATGCATTCGAGATGAAGTCAGCAGCTTATGGTGACAGACTAAAATGTGTGTAGAAAAATGAAACCACTTAAATTGAAATAATTTGTAATTTTACAGTGATACTCGTTATTACTGTCATTTCAGATTTCTTTACATACAAATGTCATGGTTACTCAAGTTTGCACATCACTCTCAGAGAGTTCTGTAGTGTTTGTTGTAGAAGGCGAGCACTTCTGCCCTGTTTTCTAAGCCTGCATCTCTAGTCACAAAGAAATAAAACTGCAACACAGAACTGTAAGAGACCAACCGAGTCATGAAATCAAGTTCTCCACAATCATAGGGTAATCACACAGACAATTTATTAATATTATAATTACCTATAAATGGATTGTCTAACAGGCTGTCGATTCAAAAGAACCTATCATTCTTGAATAGCATGTCTTGAAGTGTAGGGTGTAAAATACATACTTCTCTGCCCACTTATCTTCACTATTCTTGAAAAGCACAACTTTATTTTTGAAAGGTGAATGTGCTGAATACTTTCTTAGGCGCTTTTAACACAGAATCTTATTATCTGTATTTTTGCTGTATCCAGTTATTCACCATTCTCTTGTGTAACTGACTGGGGACATAAAGAACAGCCCACAGAAGATCCAATCCACTCCTTACATTCCTGAAACCAAAAATATGCTTCACCTAAATACCCATCATAAGCACAGCTGGATATAAACCCCCACTTTCCACTGTTCATTTGTTTACATTTCTGATGGGGAAAAAAAATCCCAGTGAAAACAGATGCACTTTTTATAAGTGGTAATTCTGGGACTCAGTTTTGCTCTCACAAACATCCATACAATTCTCAGTGAGGTAGGCAAGAGCCACTGTACCTGAATATAAGGACTACTGCTGATGTGGTATAATCGTTTCATGCCTGAGAGCTCATAATCACATAAACACAACAACAGGTAAGCAAAATAAAATATATATGGACGTAAACCAACTAAAACCAAAAGCCTGCAGTCATTTCAAACTGAGGAAACCGATTCTTCACCATTTATTTTCAATAGCTCTGGCAACTTTGCCACATTTTTGAACTTTAACAAACCTCCATGTACAGAGGCAATATTTCTCTTTTATCAGCTTCAGTTGGTCTTCAGTCTTATATAAACTCTAAGATCAGGTTCTTCAGCATTAATTCCAGCACATGAAATAACCCTGTATTAAAGGCCACAACATAACATTCTGAGGGGCCAAGATGGTTTTCTCCTGATATTAACTGACTGCTAAGTCACGCTTTTAGAACGCAGCAGAGCATCCAAAGGAAACTGAGTTTAGCCTAGCTTTCTTTCTAAAAATATCATCTTGTCCCATACTTCAGTGAGGTACTATTTCCTTTGAGTGAGAACTCATCAGCTTACTGAAAAAAAAACCACCTCACCAGCTCCCTGAAAAATAGTAAGAAGGCACAAACAGGAACGCCAAATTGACTGTACATTTCCCTACAATGGATGGAAAACACAGGCTTTTCCACAGGTCTCCTGCCTTCTCAGCAGCATCCCATCTCAGCATGTCTGTGCCTAGGAAGTCAAGCAATGGTGAATCAGAAACAGTTACGTTTAGCTGTGCAAAGGTATCACACTTAGATCTCTTCCATGCAGGCACAAGATCTTTTCCGAGGTGATGTTTCCATATATTCTGATATTGCAACTTCACATACCAGGACCAGGCTGATCTTCAAACTTTTCTGTACTGTTTATGTGGAGAGCCACCAGACTTCAAAAAGGACCACGTATATTCACTATTTATCAGAACATATTAATAATGAAGTACATCTTTCATTACCGCCACAGTTTATGTTAAAAGCATACAGTTCATGAAAATTTAGAGTTGATGGTGTTCCCACTCCTCCGAAAGCAGATATGCTGAAGTTTGAGCTCCACTTCCACATCTTTGCTTTGTCGCATCTAATGCTTAAAGTTTTCAGTACACTCAAAGAACAATGGGGGAAGAAAAACGGCTCCTGCAGCAATTAACGCTGTTTAGCTCACTGTTAAAAATGTTCCACACACTGTTTTGAAAGATGCCTTCCAAAGTATCTAGGGACATCACAGATTTTTTTGAAGCATACCTTCCAGGCAAACTAACAGAAATAACTGGAAGCCAAGTAAAAAGGGAATTGATGATGTAACGAAGTCTAGGACAGGAATAGTCCTATCAATATTTTACAATACAAAACATAACTGCAACATGAACAGAACAACGGTATCAAACGCCACACGAACAGCCTCTTTGAAGAGAGAAAAAGAGACCATACAAACCAATAATTTGTAAGGACCTGTAGATACGGATAAATTTAACAGCCTAACTGCACTGTTTATACAACAATATATATATGCAAGTGTAACAAAGCCTGGCTCTAGAATCAAATATTTTTTTCAAGTTAAGGTAGTGTGGTTAGGCAGCAGCTGCAAGCATCTTGAAAGGTACTAAAAGCCATGTGTAACCATAGCAGTGCAAAGAGAGTGCTAAAGCTACATTAGTACATTTTCCCATGCAAGTATGCCTTAAAAAGACTTATGTCACAGCACAATCATTTATCAAATTGAACAATAATTTGTATGCTATGGATGCATACTAAGTTGCATTTTTAAAGAACTATTATGTTTTCTTTTTGGACTAAAGGTGAAAAAAATTTGATCAGTGGTTGGTAATTTAATGTTTCGTGAGTATGAGTAAGTTTTAGAAGTGTTTTGTTTTCTTTTCAGACGTTTCTTACAAATATGAGGAAAAATATGATTTTAGTAAAAAGAAAGAAAAAAAAACCCACAATCTAGACAGTACTGAAACCAAACACACCCAGCAGTTGCCATCATGGAATCACCTCCATGAATCAACACAACTGAATTGCTAGCAGACTGCCATCAGATTAATAAAGCTTATTATTTCTGTGTTCACTGCAGTGGACTTCGACTCCAGTATCTTTTTGGTCTGATACTGACTATAAAAATCAGGCCCATAATGTAATTAACTAGTTTCTCATTCTTCTCCAGAAAGGGTGGAAGCATAAAACAATGTACTCAGATACATTCCAGAATCAGTAAACCTATTAAAACATCTACTCTTTCTTTCACCTAGCTCAAATACTTTTATTGTTCAGAACAGTCTAAGTTTTTTCAATATACAATTCAAAATTCTGCATCCAAACCACAGTAACTGTGAACCAAACAAAGAATAAATTCAACCCGCATACCTTGCTTGTCTGCTTTAATGCAGATCTCCTTGAAAGGACTGTATCACTGTTAACTCACACTTCATCTATAACGCCCTTTCCTATCTTTCTCAACTATTCTTTAGCACAAAATTATAGTTGTTTTAAATTTTGATGTTAGATCTATAAAACACCACTAGAAACACAAAACTCCTTTTCACTTGCAGTATAAATTAGAATTCAAATTAGCTCCTTCAGAGATAAAAGTTCTACATCTGCGTAGTTTCCCAGAAAATAAACCAAAATAAAATCAGTTCATGGAATATTAAAAAAAAAAAACAACAAACCCAAACTTGCAGCTTGTAATAAGAAACTATCAAAACAGTTTTCAAAAAGAAAATAGAACCTTCAACCATAAGCGATCAGTTCATTCAGAAGATTTCATTTTAGAAGGTGGTGAACAAGCATAAAACAATTAATTTGTTAAGGCTGGCCAAGGCTAACTGGGTAAACATGAAAAAAAAACCCAAGTGTTGCCTGCACTGTAGTCCTGATTTGCTTAGCATTTGACATATGCTGTCTCAAAAGACCATTTCAATTTTAATTTCAGTCATTCTAAAAGATCCTCTCAAAAAAGATAGTAAGGGGATGCAATATAATGAACTATAATACAGTAATCATGGTTTGGATTTCTGTCAAGTTTCTTACAACGTAAATGAGCATTTATCAGGAATTTGCCCAAAACAAATAATTTACGCTCATTTCTGCAACAAGACAGACATGATTCTCTTTCATTCAGCTCTTTGTTAACTCTGATTAATTACTTCACTTCCAAATTTCATTAGCAACATATTCATCTTTTCTAGGTGGCAAAAACTGATACGCTGGCTGCATCTTGAAGTCTCACATTAGAAAACTGAACATCTGCCCATTCCTTACATTCTACTGACCTCTAGAGACTGTATGTATATATGTATAGCACATATACATTATTTATATGCATGTACACATACTAGAGCAATGTCACAATAGATTGACTTCAGAGAAACCTGTATGCAGTATTTGATGTTACGGTTTTTACTCCAATCACAGATTGTTCTTAGAAACATTTACTTTCCTGTGTTTTCTAGACATGAAGAATCTCTTCCCATTTTCTTCCTTTTCCTTGCTGTGTCCTTCTTCCAACCCAAACACACCATAGCCTTCTTTATCTGTTATGTATATAATTAAGCTACGAGTATGAATATCAATATAAATACTGAGACAATCCAGGTTTCGTTTAAGCATGAATACCTACTGGGGAGAGAGTGCCACAAACCCAGAAGCTCCTAGTTATTGAAAAACAGGGGTTATTGCATGTAGGGAGAGAAGACAAGTCTCTCAACTCAGCATTGACACTTCCTCCCCCACCAAATGATAACATCTTGCAGCAGCTTCCTTGTCTCCATTTTGCTGCCATGGAAAAAACTGTGCAAAAGCCTGTGTTGGGTTTGACATTTAGACCAAACAGAAAGGGCTGAAGGAGTCGAATTTGTCAACTAAAATCTATTCAAAATAGACCAATATAATCCAATAATAAAGATAAACAAGGGGAACAGAAAAGACTATGTTCCTCCGTAACAACGCTGGCATAACTGACGTTGTTATGAACCATTACTTGGTAATACTGTGTGGTCTCAAGTATAACAAAAAACATTACCACAAATACATATAAAATAAACATGAAAATTTACAGGCATATTTTCCAGTTGAAAATACTTTGTGTTAAGTTTCATTATCAAAATGCCCAGAAAACATTCAAGGGGTTTTCTAATACTGCTGATGTTTTATAGAGAAGGAGCACTCATAAGATACTTTCACATGACTTTATACTCTGGAATCTCAAACAAAGCTAAGTTTAGAAGACTGAACTGAAAAAATATGTCTTACTTCAAAAAGCTTTAGCTAAAAAGTTTTTTAGCTACTTTTTTTTTTCCCTCCACTTTGGGGGGTGGGGGGATAAACCTTTTTAATGCAGTGTTTTACACTGTTATAAATCATATTGCACATGATAACAGAATACAAATTTTATTTGATTTAGAATCAGCTATGAACTACAGGTTGAATTGTATTAAATCAGTACAAGCTATAGATAACAACTGAACCCCATACCTTTCAAAAATTACACACATAGAGTAAGAACTGCATTACCTAAACATATCTTACACAATACAGCTAAAAGAGAACTTATATCCACTATTTCAAGTTACTCAGGAGTTACTTCAGCATAAATGAAGAAAATATATATATATCCGTGTCTTTTCCTTTAGAAGTAACATCCTTAAGGTAATTTCATTGCCAAATCCCATTTCTGTTTTTTTTTTTAAATTATTTTTATTCACCTTGTATCAAATATTAATGAAACCACCACAGTGATGGAACAATTATACAGATGCATTTGAAACAAGCTTCCCAAATAAGTCACTAAATTACTATTATCTGCAGTACATTTTCCTACGTACACATCACAGCTTTATGTTTCAATAACTTACTGCAAAAACTCCTAGACATCCATTCCTCCTCTATTCCAATAATGTGAGACTAGGTATGTATTTTTAAATTTGAAATGGGCTTAAATTAGAATACATAGATTCAGATTTATGTGTTTGCTTATACATACATAAGCATCCATGGACAAACTCAGAAATACAATATCGCTGCTACTGAGAAATGTGGCACTAGACTCAATTGTGGCCAGAATTATTTACCCTATTCAGCTATTCTGAGCCTTCATAGTGTACTCATAAACAGAATTCCACTATACCAGTATGCTCGCTTTTCTCTTCATGACTTTGAAGACTGAGAAATACAAAAATAAAAGTTTATTCCTTAGGGCTATGTTGTGTCATAAGCCTTTAAACTGAATTTGCCAATGTTTTCAACAGGGAATTCTCTTTAGAAACGGATGACATATTACAATCTTTTAAACTAAATTACATACCATTTCATTGAACTGACAAGTCTGAAAGTAAACTGAAGTAGAGAAGGTACTGAACAGAATTCTGGTAATATTCTCTCACTGGTAACAGTCAAGACTTATTTTTCTGAATGACATAGAACTGTGAAAATGGAAAAGTGCTCATAAACTTTTGGCCATGCCCAGCTCAGATGCACAATGTTCAACATTAATCGCTAATTGTCTCTAAAGCCCTAGGAACTTCTAAGCTAGAGGAAAAAAAAAAAAAAAACACTGAAAACTACACATGACTATTCAATAAATATTTATAGCATTGATATTTCCTAAACCATACTCATGAAACACAGGAAGATTTCACTTCTGTATACAAAGTACGCAAACAGTTTTTCAAACTTGAAGGAATTACCTTAGTATGTACACAGTTGTATGCATGCATAAATTCAACAATAAATTAAAGCAACAGAACACTAAGGAAAACCCCTACTGGTAATAGCAAATCTGTATGGGAAAACAGCATCAACCTAAAGCTTGTCAGATTAAAGAAATTTTGGTGCACGTATCTGCAAAAATCCATAAAAATGTTAAAACCAAACTACAATAAAGATTCTACAATGCAAATGACATGGGAGATGTCTGTAGAGATCTGCCACACATTTTTCTGTCTGTATTTTTTTCCAATTATCTGCAGAAACTGAAATTTTCTTACATAGTAAGTAGCAAATTAAATAAAGCCATGCTGCTATGCATTATAAAATTCAGTGAAACATAGTGATTTTAATTCTAAAAACTTGAATCTCTTCTCTAGAAGGTCTTCAGCTAATTCTTGTTTTTCATTTTTTATTTAAGGTACAAATAGGTGCAAACCAGCTGAATGGAGAGACATCACATTTTTATTATGACTAGTCTAAGTTTTGCATGTTTATCCTACTTTACATGAAAAGCTAGGATTAAAAAAACAACACAACACACATTACTGTTTTGAATTTGAAATCAGTTAGGGCTGACAATCATCTCCAAAAATAAATATTCCCACAGATAGAGGTCAGTGGTTGCCTGAAATTGCATCAGTTAGTGCCTGTATACTAGAATTCTCCACTCCTTTGGGACTGCTTTATCATTTTATCAGATTAATTAATAAAACAGTAGTTTTAGCATAGGACATCACAGTTTCCTACCCATGCATTTGGCATTACTTACTCTACAATTTATTAATCTGACAGTCATCATAGGATTTCTCTTAGAATTTAAGCACATAAGAAGATGGTAACTCACAGCTGTTCGTAGCTAAAAAAAAAATAATATGTACAAATAAAAAAATAACTTACACATTAAGAAAGAGGGTTGTTTTTTGCTTTTTATGTTATGTGTTGATTTGGTAAGCTTACTTACTGTTCTCAAAGGAAAGCAACTTCACTGCATTGGAATCTGAATTTTGAGGTTGCATGCATTTCATTTCTTAATCTATAATTAAACATTTGCACTTTGTGAATGCATTTAACGAAACGAAACAACACACGCACACTCCACGCACACCCAAACTTCTAGGTATACTCTCTCAGCCCTTCCTCTGAGAAAACATGCATGTGAAACAATGTTAATACTGGTGATAAAATGTTAAAAGTGTCAAGTGAAAACTAACAACCTTAAAAAAAGACAGCTGTCTCAATGTGCGCCTTGTTTCAGCACATGTACCTTTTCAGGTTTTCAGATTGAATAGAACCTAGGATGATGATGTAAAAAATTATTGATCTCATATTATTAAACTACCAACAGCCTGTATAACCATTCGCCTTGAGATTTTTCTTTGGCTTTTGTAATGTCACTGCATTTCTTTTCCTCTATGAAGTAATCTTTACTTTGCTCTCCAGCAACATCTACTGGAACATCAGTAAAATGCTGCTATTTCTATTAATCACCCATTTAACATCTAGTAGGGCAGAGTTAGCAAATGCCAAAAGGAGAGATAAACGATTTGCAATTCAGATCCTGCATCTGGGCTCAAACAGATCAAGTTAGCTCGTCTTCAGCCTTCTAGTTTTCTGCCATTTCATAAGGAAAAAATTCTTTATGACTAATTCATATCAAAAGTCACCTACCATTTACACTCAGATGTACTTTACTTAAGTCTCAAAATATGATCTGAAGTACCACATTACATCCAGGACTTCCATTTTAGAAGTTACTCTGAATTTCAGTTTGATCCAACATGCACTTGTATGTAAACAGATCTGTAGCATAAGAAGAGCTTGGAAGAACATTCAGAAGCATTTTGAAAGGTGAAAGAGAGATGTAATGCCAATGCCAAATAATAAACAATATCAAGTTCAGCAAAACTACAGTTAAAAAGTAAAAATGTCCACTATAAGTCAGTGAAAACATTTACAAGTTCTTTTGTCTGATTTTAAGTCCCCAGAAAAAAAAAAATCTATCCTTTTATATGAGGATGAATATGTATGATTAACTACCACTGAAGATAAAGTAGTAATGCGTGAAGTCCCTCTACACCGATGGGAGACTCTGCTTCCCTGGGGGCTTGATCCCATTCAGCTGTGTGGTGGCTTGTCACTGCCTATCTTGTAAAATCAGCTACTGCAAATGTACACAGAAAGCACTGCCACTGAATTTTGCAAGGTACATAGCACTGCGCATTCATACGCCTGCATGCAGGACTGAGTCATTAGGGTAAACTTGCATGAAGACAAAAGTTCTCAAGTAAACATATTAATTTCTATCCGCAGTATGCTCATTTGTAGGTCTGCAACACTAAAATCTACCTAGCAATGTTTACTCTATGACAGCTTATGAAGTTAGGTTTTCATAGCTTTGCTTTTGGAGCCAGTTAATTAGTACTCTACTTTTACAAATAACTCTGATCGCTGCAATATTATTTGCTTCCCGTTAAATCCCTAATAATAGTCTAACTATCCTTGACTGCTTGTTCACTTTCCAGTATGACAACGAAATTCAGAGCATCACTGCTGTTCAGAATCCCTTCCTTCTGTTTAGAGTCTTAGTTTGCTCATACAGAGAGCAACTGTAAAATATAGGTGCAGAAATGCAGGGAGAGAAAAAAAGGCACCAAAGCCAGCAAAGACCAGAAACAGAGGTCCCAAGAGCTAAATATTCCATTTGTGAATAAAAAGCACTTATTGGCATGTAACATTTAAAAAGTAACTAAAATTATTTTTGCCTTTGGAATCCCTACAGAGCCTCAATGCATTTTTATAAAGAATAAAAGGGCATGTCTCCCCAAACCACAAACACTTTAAGCTATATAATTTTATATTACCACAGGACTTAAGTTCATAGGCTTTACTTGATAAATTAGCTCCTTTCAATAACTGTTAAACAGAAAGCCCTTTATTGTAATCCAAGTGCACTTGTGGACAGCACTTTCAGAGTTAACTCCATTTGACAACTGACATAAATCCATTATTCTAATTTGGTGATTGCTTTACTAAACACAGATGCAGTTTATGAGTTTTAGTCACGTATTTCATTCAGGATGCTACTTAATCTCAATTTACAAAACATAAACACGAAATAGGTTTTACAGTATGCCTAAAAGGGTATAGCTATTCATCCGATGAAATGCCAGGCAAACAAACCATATTCACCTAGACCTAAACTCAATGGTAGATTTTACCTTCCTAAGTAAACAGTAAATAACTACAATTAAATTTTATTTCAGCTGTTGCAACCAAATTGCTGAATGCCAAGCTCCTTGAAGGTTACAAGACTCAAAAGCTTTTCTCATACCGAGATTCAAGCATTGAATTTAACCTTAAGCAAAGTCCAGCTTTCACAAAAACCGGTTCTCTGATTTATTTTGATACACAGAGAAAAGAGGGGAAAACAATCATTCAGTGTGAATACAGCATCTTCACAAACCCATTTCTAATTCAATTTATAGCACATACTTTACATCTTAAACAAAAGGAATCTGATACAACACCGATGCTGCCTCTTGCTGCAGTTGCTTGCCTCAGTTACAAAACGCTGAAAATCTACCGCTCTGACCAAGCCACTCATAAAACATTCGGATTCAGGCACTTCTTACCTGCTTCAGTTGAAGGCTTCCTTCCCTTGTTAGCAGTATGAAGCATCCTCTAGCCTTCCCAATCCTCACCACCAGCCTCAAATTGCACAGCTAAGTCCCTTTTTTGCAAGAAAACGCTTATTGAAAGTGATTAGTTTTTGTTGTCCCTTTTAAGTCCCTCCTGCGGGAAAGAGCAGGGGAGCGATGTGACGCCACCTTTTAATCTTTTGCAAGAGTGAAAAGGCAGAAAAGGAGCGCTCGATCAAACTGAGCTTCACACATGACTAAAACTCGCCTGAGAGGCTGCAAGCTCTGGCTAAAGCACCACTAGGCGTAAGTGTAAGAACAGAGAAGAGGGGAGAGTCAATGAAATGTGACAACGTATGTGCATCAAAGACAGGAAAAGAGGGAGAGAACAATAAGAGAGAGATCGAGACAGCAATGAGAGAAAGAGAAAGAATGAGAATGTGAGGGAGAATAAGCACGAAGAAAAGATAGGAGAGTTTTGAAGCAGAGAATTCGCAGAATAAAGCCAAAGTGTCTGGCAGCTTCTGTTTTTATCTCAGTGAGCATGACATACTGCCTCTCTCATTTAGCAACACATTCTTGTCTCTTCCAGGTTTGAAAACTGAGATAATCACAATGTGTGCCTGTTTTCGCCTGATTGCCATACTTGTGTGTGGTATACCTGAGATTCCCCTCACCCATCTTCTAGAGATGCATTTATGTGCAATTAAGTTCATATATTCATTAGGAAAGACACCTCCCCCCACCCCCAAAAACCAGGAGCTGCTAATTCTACATCAATTTACAATATACTTTAACTGGCAGATGGAATTCTACTTATAACTACTAACAAACTGCCACTGATAAACAAATGACTGAACAAATGTTTAATGTTGATAACTGAGTTTTCATAGCAACAAAACATATTAGCATTGATAAATCTGTGTTTAAAAAAGAGGTATTACAGACACTTTCTTCTATTTATCTTGTTATTTCTGTATGAAGTTGCACTAAGTAGTAAAAGAAAGAACATGACCCAGAACTAACATTTTTAAAGGCACCCATCAGAGAGACAATCAAATTTCCAATTTTTAAAAAAGCAATTACAAGCTAAAAACTAAATTTAAAATTTAATTGTGAATTCCTACTAATTTAGAAAAGGTCCACATGCTAAGTCCTTATACAAGTAGGGTTAATTTTCATGCAAGATGGGTGTGTGTGGGGTGTGTGTGGGGGGGGTGTTGTTTGTTTTTTTTTTTGTTGTTGGGTTGTGTTTTTTTCTAACTATATATAGACACCATTCGTAACATTAGGACAGGTTCTGTACTTGGCTTTGTTTATACCTTTTACTTTTTTAAGGTAAAGGTAAATAAGCTTTTAGCCAGCTGGCAATTGGTCAGCTGGCCAAAAGGCATAATATTTGTCTGCAGAACCCAAGCCCACAATCACACTTGGCTATTACATGGAGATGCAAGGTTAAGAGGGCAGTAGAAATGTAAAAACCTGAAAAAGAACATGTATTTTCTTTTTGCTGCAGCATCTTATTTTGGCCTCTGCTTGGATCCTTGCATCTCAGCCCTATTAGGGAAAAGGAAGGACTATGTCAGTAGTGTAAGATTCTGGAAATCTGGCTCTAGATCTCAACTGTATAGCATATTTCAGTGTTAGCTTATGCTAGTCACATAGTGCTACATTCAGGCATCTGTGTCTTCAGATACCTAGCTAGTTTAAAAAAATGTTTTAACAGCTCTGCATAACTCACTAACCTCTTTTGTAAGGATTTCCCAATTCCAGAGAGGAGGTTATGGACACGAGTTCATGAATGATTATCAGGGAATCAGTGGCCACCTTCAACACTGAGTACATATATATATATATATATATCTCATTATTGTACAACAGATTTTACAAGCACTGACATCTTTCTATGAATGTTAACCTCTAGAATCTAGCCACAAACTGTCACATTAAGCTCTGGGCAGACAGAATCCAGTTTTCATATTTGTAAAGTAAAATTTGAAAAACAACTCTTTAGGCTTGCAAACTGTCCCAAACCCCACACTTCCTGCTAAACTTGTGATTGCTTCAGTGTTTCACCTCTTATTTTTTATTCCCTGGGGACTGGCAAAACATTTACATAAATATGGATCGATTAAAATCAGATTCGCACTAATCTTCTTGAGCAACCTTCACCACATGAGCTTAAGAGTAAAATTTACCATAAGGAGAAAAATATTCATAAGAACACTGGGCTTTTAAACCTCTCTCCATATGTGTATCAATACAGCATTAGCCTGACCTAGCAAAGGAGCATTTTGTGTAATGGTTTACATCAAGTATTTCTCCTTGCTCTGTTGGTGTAAGGAATCAAATTGAAGCAGCGTAGCTGCTTTAAAGGCTTCCAGTTTTCTCTTCCTGACATGAAGGAAATAAACACCACCGGAAGATTCAGGGGGACAGGAGGAGGAAAGATAAATAGAGACCCATGTGTTCAGTTATTGCAATTTTTTCAGAGTATTTTTATTATATTATTAGTAAAGACTCTCTCTAATGGAAGTGCCCAGCTACCTTTTAAAATAAAGTTCCAAGTTCCTGTAAGAAGCTTGCTCTGTCTATGCAGCGTGTGCATAGTCACATGCCTGTGCACACTTAACATGGAATCAATAAGAGTAACAATTAGGGAAGAGATCTTTCCTTTCTATTTCCCATTTCATTTTGCATTTTCTCACCCTTATTGGTAAATTGCTTTTCTTATGGAAGTCTTGATAAGCAGTTTCCACATATCTTACAATGTACTAGATTATATTCAGGACAACAGTTTTCAAAAGATGTAAATGCATATCTACATACTTCTAGAAGTATTTATTCATTCTTACAGGCTTATCTACAAATTCACAATGCAATCAAAACCCTGTATTTATATCCAAGGTCAACAAAACACTTCAGAACATGCATGCAGGTTTTTTTATTTTCATTAAACACAAGATTGTGCGGCTAAAACTAAGCATAAGCTTACATACTATACTAAAATGCTTTTCCACAAGAACCAACCTCGCGTTTCAACCAGAAATGTTTGGACACTGAACTGCTTGAGCCCTAACAGCTCCAGCGAGCAAAGCAAGTTATTCTCCTATGGAAGCAAGTTATCCTATAAACCGGCCACATTTCCATACAGTAGGCTAGGTCTTTGACCAACATGAATGCAAAACCTGTATTTTACTCCTGTTAAATGTGCTTCCATGTAAGCTTCCTCAAGAAGTACTCCAGTAGCATACAGGCACCACACCACAGAACATTACAAAATAACTACACACTGAAATGTACTAGTAATATCATTTTGTGCAGAGATATAAATAACTGATTTCCAGCCCTTTTGTTTTTTATACTTTCACCACTACACAGAAAACAACTAACCAGAGTTTTCCCTCAAACCTACCTGAGGAAGCCAAGTCAAGTTCAGTCACAGAAAACTTCCTGATCCCTTACTTCTCTACTCTACTAGAAATCTGGATCATTCTCCTGTTGGTTTTAGGTCTAGGATTTCATCAGCCTGCATTGCAAATGCATACTCCATGTCTGCAACTTAAAACTTCTGTAGCAATAGGATAGCTAAGAACATTCAACACATTGCATTGTTTTAATGATGCTGAATCTCCCTCCTCACAACCCGCTGCCAGGAAAACACATCGAAAGCATTATCAAGAACATGGAGCATCACGGCAGCAAACTATGAGGAAACAAAGTGGCAGAAGACTGCAGAAGTACCCATGCCTATATTAAAGGGACTACTGGCCAGAAACACTCATTGACTACATATCGTTTGGAGCTAAACGAAAGCCTTTGGCTATGCAAAAGAGCTAAACGACCACTTTCACTTACCAATATCCTCCTGTATCTTACATCTAGCAAAGGCTTTTCCTTTGCCATTTACCTAGTTGGATAGCATGAACACAGGACTAATTTTTCCAACCTTTTGGTTTTGTTTATTCTGTTTCAGACCTGAAGAAAGACCGTGTCGAAAAGCATCTATGGTTTTTTTTCAGTTATATCAGTTGGTTTAATAAAACATACCACCTTTTTCCTCCACAAACCTTGTTTCAGTAATATCTTTGGATCTTTCTCTTACACAACCACTATAAAAGTAGAACAGCACTGTGAGGCCCTTCATCCCTGCCCAACCACCATTCCCTAGACTGTTATCTGTTCACTGCTCAGAGGAAATACAACAGAGTAGCAAAACAGCTAGAACAGAAGCAACAAGAAAATCCCTTGTGTCTTATATTGTCTGTACTTAACTTCCCAGTGTTCCATTTATGACAAGAAATGAAATTGGTATGGTAAAAGAAATGTCATGATCAGACATTATGTTAGCTGTGAGAGGCACAAGACCTTGCACAAGCATAAGCTACATGTAACATCCTGGCAGGGTGAAGGAACACGTGATGCTATCGCTGGTATGAATTATAAAACCACTTAAATACTGCTTTTTGAGCAAACTAAATACAGATGATAGCATCAATATAAATTAAAAGTGTTTATGACCTCCATTTGGTCCAAACACTATAACCTTAGTCACTATATGCATGGCTGAACAAATTTATCTGCGACTGCTGGTGTTACACGATAGAAGAAATAGCTAAGTGTCATGCAAAGGAAACAAAGAGAAAATAGCAGCAGAAGCTTCTCCAGTAGAAGCAGCTTGTAATTTGGCTCTGAGTCATATGGATTTCTTAAAGGCTACTGAAAATCATCTGATTCTTATCACTGTCAACTCAATAAGTGATAATAACTAATACCTAAGTTGTTATTTGTTTATATAGTTAGTATTTAGTTTTCACTATTCCATAAAATAAGTGTTAATATATTATGAAATCAGTAATTTCATGAATGAATAGAAATCAGTACTTTTGTAAATTCTGCTTGACAGAAAAACTAAAACAGGAGATAATCAGTATGTTCCTGGTTATTTGGGAACACTAATTTCAAAGGACATGTAATTCCCTCCATTGTATTCACTTGTAAAACCATAGAGGAATATGCATTAAAATGACATTTCAAAATTCAGATGTCTGTGGCACCAACTTGTACTACTGTCTGCTTGGTACATTTCTGTTTAAAATTTTTGCTCCAACTATCACAAAAGCTAAGGCCTTTTAATACTGTCATCGGTATGTCAAACAATTCCGGAAGTATCTCCCACAGATGATTTGCATCTTTTAAAACAGCAGTAAACTGATTACCTTCATCCGTGCCTAAATGTCTGCCAGTTCATGTGAAGCTCCTGTACCTCAATTAACGTTAGGGATGGAAAGAATAACTTATCTACAAGGTATGGGTTTGCCTGCCATGATTTCTTCCTAACGTGGTCAGAGAGCTCCTTCACACTGTAGAGATATGTTCTGCTTGCAAAGACAAAGGCCACCTTCCAGGAGGGAGCTACATGGCTCGTAAAGGATTTTCTTCACTACTAGATAATTTAAGTTCTCTACATGAAGTACAAACCTACACTGAGTCAATAAGAGTACGTAGCTTCACAGAGCGTACAATTTATTTTAGAGTACTGGGCAACACACTTTAAAACTGAACAAAGTCTAGTTTTACTGCCCAGTCCTCTGAATTAATATGCAACATTCATGCCTTAAGTATACCCTTGAGCATTCAGTACTTCTCTGAGCCATAGCTTTGAAGATGCTTTGGCTTCCTATTCACTAACTTGACCTATATTCAGGCTGACTTCTATTCTGAGATTATTTCTGCTGTGAATTCAATTCCAGATGCTATATATATTGCTTTAACAGCTATGATACAGATGACCAAAAGCAGAAGGATATCAACAAATCAGAAGGCCACTGCTGTTGTTCCTTAATAATTAGGGCTCATCAAAAAACAGGCTCTGTGAGCTGATCTTGGCACAAGCATATTTCCTTGATAATGTGGAAGCAGAGAACCAAGTCTAGAACCCTCCTTAAATTATTTGTTCTTATGGGTCCAAAGACCTGCTGACTTGCCTGAATACGAGCTTGCTCTGTGCCATGTACCAAGGAAGCCTAAAGCTCTTTCAGATGGGAAGGCTTCCCTAAGAAGGGAAAATAAGCCTTCAAAACATGACCAAAAAATGAAAAAAGGGAAAAAAGTAAAAGCTATTAAAGAACCAAGTTCCAAGATGAAAACAGAAAAATGGCTCTCCATCTATAATACAGGGCACAGCAGAGGCAATGGAAAACAGGGACAAAAGCCTTAACTTTTTACAACTTGCCCCTGTTTACTCATGTCCTGATCTACAATTTTTGCACCAAACCTGCAGTTTTCACATTTATAATGCAAAGGTCTTACAGGATGAGGTCCTACTCTACTAGTAACACCTGACAATTCACTAAATGTTTCAAACTGCTTCATGTAATGATCAAGTAGAATAGTCACATACTATATAACAGAACACCTAAAATTCCACTTATCTCATGAAACAAAATTTTCAAGTCCACCAAGTCTGCTAGGTCAGCTGAAAGACTCCTAGAGGATTCCAAAGACTTCCATTTCTGCACATTTCTAACAGATGCATGATGAACAGTTAACTTTACACCAAGTTACCGCAATAGCGATGATGTAAGAAACACTGGAAAGCCTGCTATACAAGCAATGCTGTAACAGTATACAAAAAAACTGCACAAACCCTACTTACTGCCTGTGTATGTGTGGAGTCCTGCTTACAACATGAGGCAAGAGGGGTTTTTTATTAAACAGTTTCATGCTGTATCTATAATATGACTCCAGGAAATGAGTACATAAGAAAAAGGGTGGGTAGTTTCAAGAAAGTCTGGTTTACTATCCGTCTGTTGTGGTTCAGAATATAGAGTGAGATTCTACCAAGAAGGCTTGACAAGGCATATAAAAGCACCCTTAAAACACTTCTCTTGGCATGCAATCAGCTCTCATCAGACATAGGATATTGGTTTTGATGAACCTTTGGTATGAACCGGAACAGCTGTTCCTGTCTTTATCCCTGTCACACCAATAACGGAGAATGCATAGTGAAGCAAAAGACTAAAAAAAATTTGGTAAATGTAAAGTACTGATCAGAATGTTGAGAACAGCAAGAACTCGACATGATTGACTCTTGAGAACTTTAAGACACAGTATTTTAAGAAAATTGTTAAAAAGTGACATAAATGTTCAAAAAAGCATATGTATATTAAAAGTTCTATAAAAAGCGAAGATGGCACTACATTAGAAATGATTAAAACTTAAAAAAAAATTAAATGCACATTTTAATTCTGGTTTTAAGACAACTGTTCCGCAGTTCTGAAACGCAACCAGATCACATTATAAATAGCAAGATGTGGCTTTTTTAGGTATGTTCACTCTCTTTAAAATATCCATAGTAAGTTACTCACTATATTTAAAAATAAACAAAACTTAATAATGAGTCTATCTTTTTTCCCCTGTATCTTTTTTTCTTTAGAATATACACATTTTGATTCCATGGAAACTCAACTGAGACTGTGTCATTTCTTCCACTCAGCTGACTAAAACCACTGTTGAACTACCTGGCTGTTATTTGAAATGTTCTTCAACATTATGAAGTCAGAGACATTAGAGCAAAAGCTTTCCAGTAAACAGTTTTTGACAAAGTGAAAAAGTAGTTAAGTAAAAAAGAAGTTTAACTATTTTTACTTTTAATATTTTTCAGCCAACTAGTTTATTACAGCCATTGTCATTTTTTGACATTCTCTCTCCTGTGACAATCACAAAAGCAATTCAAAACTTTACTTATCAGCCAACTCTCTTTTACAATAATCTGATTCTTACTTGTGAAATCTG
Source organism: Ibycter americanus (assembly GCA_035590275.1). Classification (NCBI taxonomy): domain Eukaryota; kingdom Metazoa; phylum Chordata; class Aves; order Falconiformes; family Falconidae; genus Ibycter; species Ibycter americanus. The sequence continues at coordinate 49,279,422 of JAVJGI010000064.1, forward strand.
GAATGAAACGGTAAAATTT
>JAVJGI010000064.1:49284909-49329822 GCA_035590275.1 Ibycter americanus
CACCCGCCCCCCGCCCCCCCCCCCCCCCCCCCCCCCCCGCCCCCCCCCCCCCCCCCCCCACGGGCAGGAGAAGAAGAAAAAGACAGAGACATAAAGGGGAAATCAAGAACCCATCTTAAGGAAAAAACACTTTAAAATAATTTTCTTACTCTTCAGATGTTTTGTACCTATGCCTGGAGGCACATTGCCTACACTCCTAAACACTGGAGGTTCTTGGGCTTTACTATTTGCATGGTTTTTACCCTAGCTGAAATAGCATTTCCTAACAGGGCCAGCGCAGTTTTGTAGTCAGAAAAAAAAAAAAATTTCCATTGATTGGCCTGCCAGTGGCTAAAGGACAACACATCCTATACGGTCTGTCCTGGTGTTTATGGGCAGCCAACCGGTGAAAATATATATACCTCTTAGGTGCAGCTCGCTGCTCAGAACACATGTAATTCCAGCTGTAGGTAATGGTGAGTGTTCAGCTGCAGTTAGGGATGATATGTTCTCAGTTTCAACTTGGGCAAAAAACCCACAACATCCATTTCCCAGAGGAGTTTTCAGGAAAGCCAGCTATCTGCCTTTGGCCAGTAGTACCTTCTGCAGAGGTGGGAAGGATATGAAGCCACAGACTAAGGCTTATGAGGGGAAGGAAAGAGAAAGACAGGATGACAGCAGCAGCCCAGGGTAGGAGCATGTATGGCTTGGCACTGACCCTTCACTCTTACGGAGACTGGCAGCGCTTGCATCATGGGATCTTAGGATCAACTTTCCATTGATTAGCTTACAGCCATGTCAGATCGGAATGAAGCTTTGACATAATAAGGATGTCCCTAACAAACAAGGAGGGATTGCTATTAGCATATCAAATAAAAGCACAGTTTTCATTTTAGTAAGCTGTGTAGAAAAAAAAAAAAAAGTTAACACCTATACTTCTTGCTCCTGTAGTGGACCTCCAGTATAGCCCTGAGGCTGTAATGATTGTCACCTTTACTAAAGATTATAGCCAATCTACCTCTGCCCAGAAAAGGCAAGGCTCATGCTTCAGCTTGTCACAGTCTGTTGCACCTTAAAATATCAATACTTTAAAATTATCATACAATCCAAGTATTTTATGACTCTTAAAGAATAGACACAATAGCAATAATAAAGAGGAAAAGGGAAATTCTGGTTTCTATAATGAAGACCAATGGCTTTAGAAATCAAACATTAACGTTGGTACATTTTTACTCTGTCTCTGAGAAAATCCGCTTCTCTGCCAGTCATTCCTTGCAATATTTAGTCAGCTAGGTACACACAAATTTGTGTGAACCTCAGGTCTGAAATTCCTAGAAGTTTCACAAAATTTATGAGCACAGAACAGGTACCAAAGTTGTTGTCCCTACTGGCAGAAGGGTTTAGACACAACCCAAGAACTGCCTGTTCTGTTAGACCTGGCGGATTGGTGTGCATGTACCGACCCACACACAACCGGCTCCAAACCTGACCGCCTGCCTGCGTCCTGCTAACGGGCTGCGGGTAAGAAGAGGGAGCTGGAAAGGAGGACTACTGTGACTGGGTATGGGAGAACAGAGGGTGCTGCAGGCTGATGATGCTCCAGTGTGGCCTGGTTTTTTTTTATTCCTATGTGCCAACATCCTAAAATGCTCTACGTTCCACTGAATTCAACAGTGCTGTGGGAATGTACGCTAGTTTACAACGTGATCTGAAAAGTTTCCATTTTTCAAACTAGCACCATCTATCTAGCTGTAATTAAGTCTTTACTAGAGTAAACTTGTTTCTAAACTCTCCCCAAAACCCTCAAACAGTTTCTGCAGCCTGTTGTATTTTATACATTGCGTATTTCTCAAAGCAAAAATAAAATAACTAGCTTTAAAAACCCCCAGCATTATAATTAACATGTACGTATTTTGGGTGCAGTCAGTAGTAAGAAATACAGCTCACTGTAAAGCAAACTACAATTAAACATATTCATGGCATTCAACATATTAAAATTAGATGACAAATCTAAGATAAAAGTGACATTTAAGTGAATGATTTCCATAGTCTGTGTCCCCATATGTTCTCAATGTTCAAATGCTGTCTCTCTGAAAATATCATACTGACATGGAAACCCACAGAGATTCCTTCCGGGGCACTTTAAAGTTATCTATTAATAACTAATGAAATACAGTGACTTATTGCAATATTTTTATACAATGATTTTCCTGCTTTGAAACTAAATCCAAAACTACACCATAAATGAGCAACATAAGATGCTCCCTGAAGGGCTGTAGTGGTGGGGGTGACACATTTCTTGTCTCCCCAGAGGTGAAGTATGTCACATCCTCAGTACTTCCAATCTTACCCGTCTGCAAAGTTACTGACTATTCCCAGAGCAAAATATCTCATATTCACACATGTTTTTTATGCGCTATGGGACTAACAAAAGCAAAGCAAAATGAAGCCCCATTTTTCAAGCATACGTAAATCAAAACCTAAAAGTAGAAGAAATGTACACAAATAAATTCATCTGAAAGAAATAAACAGCTCTAACACTGGACTTCTAGTGTGTCTATCTGTTAGAAAATACAGTAAAGCAAGCAGTCAATTTAGGTTTCACTGACTTAGAGGTAGCAGATGCATTGACTTTAATGAGGCCAGGATTTCACTATGAATTTAATCTTTAAAAATTGCAGTAGTAGTCTTGCAGAATAGGGCAGGGCAGACTGCTACTTGATTGAATGGGGCACATGAAAGCGTAGCGAGTATGTCACCAACATACCCAAGCCATATTTTGATGGAATGAGGATCCAGCACAATGTAGCGCTATATATTGCACTGAAGACTTTTTTGCTTTCATAATTATTAGGATCTATTATTGCAGGTTTTATTAAAATTATATATAATTGTAATTGATGATGCATTATTATATCTTCCTCTATGTCAGAAGTAATGGATGTCCTAAATTAAGCAAAGAAATAAACTTGTAGGTGAAAGCAGACTTGTCCACACTGTGATTTATCTCAGGGAAGTGTTTATCATCTTATGGATGTTTTAAGACAAAAAGGCAGGGTGACATTTTCCAAATTTTTTACCAAAAGTAAGATTAGAATTTTGGTTTTGGTTTTTGATTGAAACACAAATTAGAAAGGGATCCAATAGGTTAAGAAGTATAGAGTTCTACTTTATTTGTTTACATTTTCAAAAGTAATCACTTAAGTATGTACATTTTCCAGTAGTTCATAGGTAGTACAGATCGGGGAAAGCTGCAGCATAGGTGCAGCTCATTCAGTCGTATACTGCTTTCCTTAAGTAATCCATTATATGAAAAAATAAATATCTGTGACAGATTGTTTTGACAGCTAAAAAAGATTTAATTTTTTGAATGCATTTGACTGAAAGGCAAAAATTTTAGATAGATGTTAATTTAACAGATGTCTAGTTTTGCATCATCAGCCTGAAACAGGCAATTTCTAGCAAGCCTCCTTACTGTATCACAACATGAAGTCCTATGAATTCCATACGGATATGCCTTTCACAAACTTCAAATGAGCCATTCTCATTCAAAGGAAAGTAAAATTGTTATGAGAAGATGGTACCACCTGGTTGTACTTCTGATCAAGCAAGTAAACATATCCAGGGATAATAAAACTGATACACTATCATTTACATTACAGTCTGGAATAAGAGAGCATTATTTGAGACTATATGTTAAAAGGGTTAATTTACAGTGGAGAAATAAATTAGATGGTCTCCTAAAAGCCATACAGCTTCTTGCAAATCTAATTATCATATGGCTAAATAGGGACCTTTTTTAGTTTTGCATATCTTAAATAAAAGTCTTTGTATGTTGAGTATATTGTCATATTCCATATATATTTCTGCAGAAGAGTTTAATTCTGGTTTTGTATTGGTTGTAGAAGAAACTGAAATAACTGTAGCTTAACTAAAGCTGTTGTTGCTAGCACAGTACCTACAGTCTTAGGAAGCTTTGGGATTCAATCATCATCATAAAAAATATTTTGATGGTTTCATGACTTCAGCGGGTTATACTGCATAAAAGAAGTTTAACACAGGGAGAAATTTTCCTAAAAACAGCACAACACAGTTGGCTATATCCATTTTGGATCTCACAAGTGGCAAAAACTTGTTCTGTGCATTTTTATATTGAATTTGCATATAGTATTATTGTTCCCATTTTACAGAAGAGGAAACAGAAAATAAAGAGATTAAATTATGTGAGAGATCTGGAACTATTTACTACTGGTTTAGAAAAGATTGTAACCTTCAACTGACAAGCCTGAAAATCTGTTACTGAAATATAATGTGTGTTTGCTAATGCTGCCTCATTTCTAAATTATGAGGATCAATGATATTTATCTGCTTAATAGAAATATCATAAGACAAATCTAATTCATGAAAGGGTACTTAAAATTACACTCTCTGGTTTATATGCTTATATAAATTGCGCTTACCTGTTCTAGTTGTGATCTACACTTTGTGAAATCGAATCCAGACTTAAAAGCTGCAGTTTTGAAAATGGGAAACGTGCCTCCCCAGGAACAACATTCAGCTGCTCCAAATTCTTTACCACGTTTATCACCTTTTACTAAGTAGACACCTGTTATTTCATGACCCTGACTCAGTTTTAACTTTTTTAATAAAGAAGCATTTGGGTTGAATCTTTTCAGCTTTCTGTTAATTGGGAATATGTCACATTTCTTGATTAAGAAATAATATGGCAACACATAATCTCTACAAGCTGAATAATATTAATGGTAGCTTAAAGAATTCTGGAAGACAAAATAAAATTATTTACTTATTTTTGTTGTTGTTTTAACATAAATAGAGTGGAAAAGTTCTAAGTATATTCAGGTTATTAGAAAACCAACTTTCTCAAGAATCAAAATTGAAAAGCTGAGTTAAAGGAATGAAATTTCTTTCCCTGGTGAAGCCACGCCCCAAAGTGACTTAAGAAAGGTTTTGAAACTTAGGAAAATGCTTTTACAGAGTCACTTTTTACAACAGAGAAAGGTTAAAAACACAAGGAGACTATAAGCTAAAAAGTAGGAAATACAGTAAATAAAGAACCCAGAAGAATGGTTTTGCCTCCGTATCTTAACTATGTTATGTCACTACATCAAGCACAACATATCTTTTTTTTAGTATATTTTTGCAGTAGGAAGGAGAAAAATTAAATAAAACATGGAGATGAAGTTTTCCCACAAATATTACATCATCATGGGATATCAAGAATCTGCTTATAATTCATATTTACGATCTGTTCATGGTTGCTTTATATACACATCTTTGATTTTTGACCTTGCTAATTAGGCTGTGTGGAAATACCATCAATTTTTTGAGACAGATGTCAAACTCCTGCAAAACCTACCATAAGCTGATGTTTACAACCTTGATACCATCTGTTTAACTTAACAAAAGACTTCTTATATATACTGAAAAACATTACTAATGAAGGTATTCTTTATTATTATTTTTGGTTTGACTACTATAATGATTCAACAATACTGACTATTTTCATAGTCTTTCACTGCTTATTACTCTGCTATATAAAATCAATACAGAACAATAAATCTTTGTGTATGTAGCACATCTCCCGTTGATCACAAAAAAAAAAAAAATTAAAAAAAAAAAAATTGGCTTAAATTAAAACACACACACACCTTGCTCCTGGATTGACAGAATCTAAAAGATGGCATACAGGAATGGATCAATTGAAGGCATTTATAGAGATCCTTTGAAGAGAAGATAAGAGCAGTGTCTCAGTATCCCTATTACCCAGGGGGGGTTGCTCTTGCATTTTCATTGACATGTCAATTACTTGGAAGGGGAGCAGGAATAAAGCCTAAGGGTGTTGAGTTATAAATTAGGACACTCAAGTTGACAGAAAGATTAGCTTAGTCTTTGAGGAAAGAAGAAAGACAGCGTCCTATAGAATACCGCTGTCAACTGATTCTTCTTTCACCTCTGACTGGTATTTCAAGACAGGCATTCTCCAAACATATGACAAAATTCTTGTCCTGACAAACATGCCGTGCTCTGACAAACAGGAGGAATTCCAGAGAAATAAAAGACTGTCCCCAACAAACACAAAACTAAAACCCCACAACCCAACAACAACAACAAAAATATTATTCAACACAAGAAAACCCTCCTGTGCTGAATTTTTCCATACGTCTACTAAATTTAAACTAAACACACTTAGATTAAAAAAAAAAAAAAAGTTCAAAATGCTAGAATGCATTATGTATTCTATCTATTGTGTAGCAACTCCTGACCAACTACAGCCTGAAAAACAAGGAAAAACCTGTAAAGCAAGATTGTTTATCTAAAACTAGCAGTATACTCTTTAATATTTTAGTAAGGTCTGAAACTCTTATTTCTAGTACAGATAACAGTAGTGAGGAGAAGTGACTAGAGAAACAAACTGGAGTTTGGAAAAGTAGGTTGTATTCTCAAATTTGCTTCAAGTCATTTGCCTCCCTCTTCCTCAGTGTTCTCATCTGTAAATGGAGATAATGACACTAACCTTTTCTATAGAAACACTTTGCAACCAACTGATTACAAGCTGCATGCTATAGCTAACTATCATTATTGTAAACAGTAGTTGAAATTAGAAAAGTCACAATATATGGAAAACTGCCATTTTGCAAACTATTTGTGCAGCATTTTGATGATGAAAAAGATGTGCTGATATGCCCCCTTAAGTTCTAAGGAACATCAGCAGACCATACCAGTGTAAATCAGTCCATTTCCAGTAATGCTGTTAAGCCATGCATGGAAGCTTCCCTAAACCATACTCATTTTTCCATTTTCGCAGATTCAGTGCAGAGAAATACCATCTCCTAAATACGCTGCATTTTCCAGACGTCTCTTTCTAAACTTTCATTTTCCAACATCTTTATTAAGTAAGTCCTCACACATAGTTTTTATAACCTAAGCACCATGTTTCACACATTTTCATTCATGTTTAAAAAATTTAGCTGTACTCAGTGACCCACATATTAGGAACATGCAGTGGTTTTAAAAAGAGGCTATGACAGAAAGCAACATAAAATAAAAAACTGAAATTAAGGAGTTCACTGGGATTGAATATGGGGAATAAATACTTTGCTCAGCAGTATAATGGATAAGATTTGTAAAAAGCTGATGCTTGATTGAACGGGTGATAGTCACTTCTTCTGTGGTATGGCAGCTGTTGTTGACCTAGTGATGGCTTTATTAATAACCTTAGGATATAGGTGTAAATCCCATGCAGATCTGGCTGCCTGAACAGAAAAAAAAGTTGAGTACATCCAGCCTTTATGCTCTTTATTTACATCTGTTTTCCATTCAGCTCCTTCAACAAAATAGACTACTCAATTTCTCTAATATTTAGGAACCAGATTCTGTAGTATGAGAAGCTGATATTGCGCAAATATTGCATCATTTGGAGGAAACATTCTGCTGAGGACAGTTGAAACTTCAGTGCAAGCCATTTCCACTGAAATGGAAATCAATTTAGTGGAGATCACAGATGAATTGCTTTTTTCTCTATCCATCCAAAAGCTACATTTTGAACCCACATTATTTTTAAAATTAAACTGATAGTAAACAGTTATTGAAAAATGTTTATGAATATGAATTAGAAGGCACCCAGATATGACAAACACTTCATTTTCAGAAAGTTGAGCAAAAGGGGTTGCATTATCAAATTCAATAGAACCAAAAAAGACTAATTCTTCAGTCCTCCAGCACGTTTTAGTATTTTGTTGCATATTTAAACTGCATACAAGTATTTTATCATTAACATTATTTCCATACATTTCCTACAGTAAGGTTATTTTCAATATTGGGCTCCTGTTTGTATTATTTTAGAGTGAACTTAAAAGTGTTGCCAAAAACAGGAATGAAAACCAGCTGGGTTTAGTTCCTCCTTCATGTTTGTAATTTTGACGCTGACAGACGCACAATGCTATATACCGAGCACTATCTGTGGCTTTAGCCAAAATGCATTTATCTGCTCTGTGACAAAATCACTAGTAAGGGAGATTTTGTTTATATAGAATTCATGTCTCTCATAAAAGAAAAATGCAAAATAAAACCCACATGACTTAATAGTTAACTATCATAACAACTTATCAACATGACATGCTTGAACTATAGAACTTCAAAATGGTAGAATTCCTATAGCATTTTGACTATTCCATCCTTAGCTGTATTGTGTATTCAACTGATTTAGGGTATATATAGTTATGCATTTTTTAAATAGGAACATTACAGATAGTTTTTCACCTGGAAAGTAAAAACAAATCAAATTAATATTATATTCTGTTCTGTCTAGTGAATTTACCAGCATCTGCAGAAGTTTCAAAATACCTATATTTTAAGCTTTCTGGATCTTGCCTCACTCTTTATCAATACCGTCATTTTCCCACCCCCAATCATTGGAGCTTAATTTTGCCTTTTATTTTAATTCACACAGTTCAGAGAAAAATAAAAGTTAAAGTTACTGTACCTTAACAAATGTACCTAAAGTGGCACTATTTTTGCATGCATGAAAGCTCAAAGCCTCAACAACTCCCATGAGCAATTACTCTTCTAACACTAATTAGATATTTGCTAATTAGTGTCTGATGTGTGAAATGAAAAACATTTTGAAGCTGAAATGGATAGGGTCTATAAAGATAGCAGTGCTATCCCAATTCCCTTTTTTCTGTTATCATATTTCATAAATATTAATAAGATCACATGATACTACCCCTTCTATAAAATTATCTTTCTGAAAGAAGTCTATTGTTTGGTATAATAGGGCTGTGTCAATATTTTGCATTTAGCGTAAAGCACTCAATGGAGGGAAGTGTTTTCTCTCAATGTTAAAAAGATGTCACATTTCATGCATCACTTTTATGCTGCATTAACTGGTCCCTCTTTTTAATAATTTATCTTTATTGCACTGAAACTAAGAATGCAAACCAGTATTGAATAATCCTTAACATTTCTGAATAATCTTGCTAAATTTATCTCATTTCAAATGTGTTTGGAATAAAATACAAAGGATGAAATAGGTTTTTTCTTAAGCAGATGCTGAGAACATCAAATTAGTATCTCTGCTGGTCATTTCCAGGAAAGGTTTTGGAATGTTAGAATACTTAAAACATAACAGTGTGTTGAAAAGTAACTTAAAAATTTATACTACATTTATATCTGTCTTTGAACACATATAGAATATTATTCCAAACTGCCAGGGAGAGTTACCAGTGTCATTTAATGATACAAAACTATTTATCTATCAGAATATTTATATTTAGAACTAAGAATGAGTTTAAAAAAAAATGATTAGGGTGACAGAGGTGAATAACTTCAGATGAGGAAGTTAATTTGAACAGGAATACTGAAGTGCTGTTTTATTGTAACCTGTAAATACTGGCCATATCACAAGTGATATCTAATCACAGGATTGATACCGAAATTTTAAATAGTAGCTAAGCATGAATTGACAAAGGTGACATTGAAACATAATAATGACTACTAGATTATCGCTTTCCTCAGGCTGACATTTTGTGATTATAATAATACTGATCAAGATGATTAAAACGATAATAAAAGGCAAGTTCTAAGAACCAGAATAAAACAGACACAGGCGAGATAATATATGGCAAGTGAAGCCACAATTTTGCGTTACACTTTTTCAATGAAATTTCTTCATTTCAGCTTGAAGTTAGGCAGTTCATTAGTACAAAAGGTGTTTCTGAAATAGATACCACCTTTTGTACCAATATGGTATGTTTTCCATTTTTTACATATTCAACAGAAGAATAAGTTATTCAATATCTATTTATCCTGAGACAGTAATTTATACTTCACATTAGTTTTATACATTTATCTAACTTTCATAATTAAAGCATCACGATATTATTCACACTGATATTCAGGGGCAAAATCTGATTTCACTTAAATTTGTTTGCTTACTGACGTAAACATATTAATGCCAACTACAATAGCTGTGCCTTCTGCCTTTAATTACTGTTTCTTCCTCAATAAACATTATGGGTTAACTTCTAGAACATACTGAAACTGTTTGCCATTCCCAACCTTAAAGATCGCTTCTGTAACAGCGATAGGGGTACAAAGGAAATAAGTACAGTTCTGATTAAACCTACACACAAGTGGTCCACTGAGATGGGCAGAAGTCTAAGATGGAAGATGACTACATGTTCTGTGATTACACAGATAAACAAGAACCAGTGGAGGCAGATGATACAGTGATACAGTACAATCATACACTTTTTTTTTTTTTTTTTTCATTTTGGTATACCAAACTCAAGAGTTTCAGGGTTCGTAGTACACACTCCCTTAGACATGCCAAACCTTCCTCAGCTTTGCCTTAGGAATCATTCTCCTTTCAAGTCCATGACAGAAGTCACCACCAGCAACTTCACTGCAAAGAGCATTGAGCTCTCTCCTTTGCTGACAAACACAATGCCCATTAGTCACTTTACTTCTAGATTCAAGACTTGCTTGGCTGAGGAAGACGGGGTTTGCACTCTTAGCTGCCAATTAACATGAGCTAAAATGCTTGCAAATACTTAAAATTTACATTTGTGTCTTCTGCACTTATTAATCCAGTTGTGCTCTGCTGATAGTTTGAAGGAGTGAAAAAAACACTATTTGTTTGTTTCTTTGATCTGCAAAATAAATGACTAGTTAGAACCGAACATTTCACAAATACAGTATTTATGGTGCATCTATCAGGAAGAAAAAAGGCAAGAAAATTTAGGTACTTAGACAAACATTTAAACTGTTAGGGGAAAAAAGAGTGTAAGAGCCACTCAGCTTTAACAAGTTGCTGCGTTCAGGGAAGTACAAACGGATACCAAGCACGCCTATAATCCATTTTTTTACTGTTCTGGATACAATGAGGATATCTTTCCAACAAAGTACAGAAACTGATTCTGGTTTCAATACATTGCTTCCAAAACTGAAAAGAATCACTGGGCATTTTGAAGTATTACAAAATGATATAAAAAGTCTGTGTTAGTGTATTTTTGATGAAAGTTTTGCCAATACATTTAGAGTTCAATTAGGTTATGCAGCTGCCTCAGTGAGAAGTGAAGTCAAGAAACTGCAGTCTGAGATAAGCACAAGTTGCTATTTCTTGTAGAAAGCATTATGGGCCTAAAAAGTTTGGTCATAAGCTCATTGCTAAAATTTACCTACTGTATCATCAACAGAGTTGTAGCAACTGCTGTCCTGAAGGAGTCTGTAAGAAACATTTTTACCAGGGATGATCAACGGACAAACCAGATTTTCCTTCAAGCTTTTACTTATGTAAAAACAGGAGAAGTCTTGGAAGGGCAGAATGTATCTGTTTTCAGAGAACATGTTCCAGCAACAAGCTCTGTTTTTGTAATAGGTGACTTCAAAGAAAACCTACATCATTGATATGTAGAATACTAATAACCTGCACCTTTGTGTTCTTCTGTTTTTCATCAGCCTCACAACTCATTAAAAAAAATTTCATTCATATATTAAAAATATTTAATATTCAGTATCTAATTCTTTTAATTTCAACAGCTTTCTTGACACAGTACGAACGTATGGGATTGCAGCACAGGGTTAATCAACCTCACTATGGCTTAAAAATACCCCACCGCTAGTTAAAGTCAATCTTTGATAAGACTTATTTTGTGAGCCATCATGTATATGATTAGGAAAAGGCTTGGTCTAGTAACTCATAGCAGCTCACTGCTTTCTATGCTATTTCTGTCATTTCCTTGCAAAATACTGAATTAACTGAATCTCTAGAAAGGCCCATTTCTTATGCTTCACTTAACTAGCAGGGAAATTTTTCCTAAAGAACATAGAGAAAACCACAGCAGAAAAAAATTTCAGCCTTTACATAAATAAAACAAATTTTAAAAAGTGTTTCTGTTATGACCAAACATTTATTCATTTAAATGTCTGGAGAAAGAGTAATAGCTTAAGTTTTAAGATAATGAAACTCACTTTCTATGAAAATGAAATGGTATTATATTGTGTAATAAATGATTGTTTCTGCATTTTCTCTCTCTTTCACTAACCGAAATTTGACTTTCACTGGCAAAGTTTAATTATTGAACTTTTTATCTAAATAAAAAATGGAGAAGAATTTGTCAGAAGACTGATTTTATACAGCTCTCAAAGAATAACAGGAACACATTCTTAGTAGGTATTAAAAGTATTTAATAGCCTTGGATTCACGTAGCTGCAGATCTTTCTACACCTTGGTGGAAAGCCTAAAAACCCAATTGCATTTGCATGCTCTCCTAATGTTTCCTGGCACGTGGAACCTACTATTTTTTATCAAATGGATTTTGGTCTTTCACACAATTCCATTGTACTTTGGAACTGTTTAAGTTTCTACATTCACATTTTTTTCAAATATTTCCAAGTGCATGAGCTTTTATTCCAAAAATGAGAGCCGTGCATGACTGAAACTTAATGAGCCAAACATTGCGCTTTAATTTTCCTCCTAATGGATCAAATGAAGAATGTGTTTTTAAAAAAAAACAACCAAAAAGCCACAAAAACCCAAACACACACACACACACCAACCCCGAACAACACCCAGCCAAACCTAAACCCAAAAAGCCTCTGTGAATGATAGAAAAGAGCTGGTTGATAAGCTGTACAGTAGTATCATCACCAAACCCCACAGAGCCAATTTCCCCATGCTTTCCTCCACCAGTCCTAAGAAAGATTGTTTCAAAAAGGTTCTGTGCTCAGGAAATTAAACAAATTTCTGTGTCCCCATTATGGCTACAGCTGTTTCTAAGACTAATCTCACGTAGTTTAACTCCATGGATCTGTGAGAGTGTTCTATCCTATCAGACTCTTGTGGATGTTTAGTGAAGGGTCGGAGATAGGAACTGTTCTGGAGAAAAAGAGAAACCTAATAAAAACCACATACATTCACACCATATCTACATATATGAGTGTACAGACCATAAAAAAGATAAAAAATATTTCAATGTTGTTCATTAGGTAATAGGTATAGCTGTAAGGAGTTCACAAGTTTTATTAAACAGACTCTAAGTACATGTAGGAATCATGATTTTCACATTTATTTTCACTTTGTTGGTTCTTCGGTTACCGTTTTGTACCAAGCGGATTAAGTCCTTCATAGGCAGAGAGGAGCCACCTCACATTCAAAAGCCCTGGTCCTCATAGGAGACTTCAACCACCCCTCTATCTGTTGGAGGGACAACACAGCGGGGCATAGGCAATGCAGAAAGTTCTTGGAAGGCATTGACGATAACTTCCTTCTCCAAGTGACAGATCAGCCAACAAGGAGAGGTGCCATGCTGGACCTTATTCTCACCAGCAAGGAGGGCTGGTGGGAAATCTGAAGCTTAAGGGCAGCCTGGGCTGCAATGACCATGAAATGTTGGAGTTCAAGATCCAGGGCAGCAATATTGCTACCCTGAACTTCAGGACAGCAGACTTTGGCCCCTTCAGGGATCTGCTTGGTAGACTACCATGGGATACAGCCCTGGAGAGAAGAGGGGCCCAAGAAATCTGGTTAATATTCAAGGATCACCTCCTCCAAGCTCAGCAGCGATACATCCCAACAAAGACAAAGTTGGCAAAAAAGCCAGGAGGCCTGCATGGATGAACAAGGAGCTCCTGGACAAACTCAAACGCAAAAAAGGAAGCCTACAGGGGGTGGAAGCAAGGACAAGGTAGCCTGGGAGAAATACAGAGAAACTGCCCAAGCAGCCAGGGATCAAGTTAAGAAGGCTAAAGTCCTGGTAGAATTAAATCTGGCCAGAGAACATCAAGGGCAACAAAAAAGGGTTCTATAGATACGTCAGTGACAGAAGGAAGACTAGGGAAAATGTGGGCCCTCTCTGGAAGGAAACAGGAGATCTGGTTACCCAGGATATGGAGAAGGCTGAGGTACTCAGTGACTTTTTCACCTCAGTCTTCACCAGCAAGCGCTCCAGCCACACTGCCCAAGTTGCAGAAGACAAAGGCAAGGACTGGGAGAATGAAGAACCACCCACAGTTCTTCTAGGAGAAGACCAGGTTTGAGACCTTCTAAGGAACCTGAAGGTGCACAAGTCCATGGTACCTGATGAGATGCATCTGCAAGTCCTGAGGGAAGAGGTGGATGAAGTGGCTCAGCCACTGTCCATCATATTTGAGAAGTCATGGCAGTCTGGTGACGTTCCCATGGACTGGAAAGGGGGAAACATAACCCCCATTTTTAAAAAAGGAAATAAGGAAGACCTGGGGAACTACAGGCCAGTCAGTTTCACATCAGTGCCCAGCAAGATCATGGAGCAGATCCTCCTGGAAACTATGCTGAGGCACATGGAAAATAAGGAGGTGATTGCTAACAGCCAACATGGTTTCACTGAGGGCAAGTCGTGACTGAGAAATTTGGTGGCCTTCTGTGATGGGGTTACAGCTGTGGTGGATGAGGAAAGAGCGACTGTCATCTACCTGGACTGTGCAAAGCTTTTGACATTATCCCACATGACATCCTTGTCTCTAAACTGGAGAGATACGGATTTGACGGGTGGACCACTTGGTGTATAAGGAATTGGTTGGATGGTTGCACTCACGGAATTGTGGTCAACAGCTTGATGTCCAAGTGGAGACCAGTGATGACGGTGTTCTGCAGGGGTCCTTACTGGGACCAGTGCTGCCCAACATCTTTGTTGGTGACATGGACAGTGGGATCAAGTGCACTCCCAGCAAGTTTGCCAATGATACCAAGCTGTGTGGTGCAGTTGATGCACTGGAGGGAAGGGATGCCATCCAGAGGGACCTTGACAGGCTTGAGAGGTGGGCCCGTGCGAACCTCATGAAGTTCAACAAGGTCAAGTGCAAGGTCCTGTACATGGGTCGGGGCAGCCCCCAGTATCAAGACAGGCTGGACAGAGAATGGACTGAGAGCAGCCCTGAGGAGAAGAACTTGCAGGTGCTGGTGGACAAAACGCTCAACATGACCCAGCCATGTGCGCCTGCAGCCCAGAAAGCCAACTGAATGTTGGGCTGCATCAAAAGAAGTGTGGCCAGCAGGTTGAGGGAGGTGATTCTCCCCCTTTACTGGGCTCTTGTTAGACCCCACCTGCAACAGTGCATCCAGCTCTGGAATCTCCCAATATAAGAATGACATGGACCTGTTGGAATGAGTTCGGATCAGAGGGCTGGAGCACCTCTCCTGTGAAGACAGGCTGAGAGAGTTGGGGTTTTTCAGCCTGGAGAAGAGAAGGCTCCAGGTAGACCTTACAGCAGCCTTCCGGTACCTAAAGGAGTCTACAGGAAAGCTGGAAGAGACATTTTACAAGGGACAGGACAAGAGGTAATGGTTTTAAGCTGAAAGAGGGTAGATTTAGATTAGAAATTAGGAAGAAATTCTTTGCTCTGAGGATGGTGAGACACTGGCACAGGCTGCCCAGAGAAGCTGTGGATGCCCCATGCCTGGAAGCGTTCAAGGCCAGGTTGGATGGGGCTTTGAGCAACCAGGTCTGGTGGAAGGTGTCCCTGCCGCTGGCAGGAGGGTTGAAACTAGATGATCTTTAAGATCCCTTCCAACCAAAACCATTCTAAGAATCTATGATTCTATAATATACAGTAACATTTGCTAAATAATATTAATCTACTGTGGGAGATTGAACTCCTGGGGCGGAGGAGGCAGGTAACAGTATGAAAAAGTCCTGTAAAACCCATTGCATAGATGTGCTGTCAGAGTGTCCAGGCAATAGTAAAGTTCACTACTTAATAATAGGAAATATCACAGCAGAGGAGACGGGGAGTTCAGATGGATACTCCTGCTTACACATTTACCCAACCCAAGCAACTGGGACACCTGAATAAACCGCAAGGTAGCTGTTGAACAAGTGATGTTAATGCACTGTTACCCTGTGGAACTCGGCGCCACACTATCACTTGGGTGGAATGCCTGAACACTGAAATCTACTTGAGATGGAAACACCAAACAGAAACAATCACAATCGCAGTGATATTATAAAGAATAAAAATGGTAAACTATATAAATCCTCATATTACAACCAAAAACTCTCTAAGGCTTAGATTTTTCCACTTAATAATTTACATATTTATAGTTTTAATACAGAAAGAGAGAGAGAAAATTGTTTAAATATTCCTATGACATAATTGCTATCATGGCTTACGCTACATGAAGTAGAAAGAGAAGCTTGACTGGTTGCACTAAACTCCTAAGTTAACAGTAAAATTCCCATGGTAATAAATTGCAAGACAAAGACTGGCCCTTAAACCAGCTGTGTGGACATGGCTATAGATACTAGCTACAAATGGCACAAAAGAGTTATGGCAGCACTAGGATTATAAAATTCAGCCATATTGACATAATGTTCCTTGTAACATGACTGATTTTCCTTTTGTAACTTCAATGTGATAGATTTTGAAAGAGCCACTCAGATGATCAATAGCAATTTTTCATGGCATTTTTGCTATTTCAAACTTATTTTTCCTTCACTGTTTTTACATTCACTGCACCCAAAGGATTAACCTAAGTCTCCATTCACGAATTGAGTTTAAAAAAACATATACATCCACTTTCCATCTCTGCAAAAATCTGTGAAAAATATTCTTATCACATTGTTATTACTCATACTGTCATCAATGCTATCATCAGCTTAAATAAATGCGTGTAGGGAAGACAGAAGCAATGGACAAACGTATCAAGATCAGACAGCAGAGCTCTTGCTGACTTGTTTAATAGCGTAGTGGTGGATGCCAGTAAAAGAGGCGCTGCCAGTGCCTGTGAAGGCACCAGGCTTTATGCTACCCAACAGCACGGGCCTCTGACTGCGCCAGCCGTTGTCTGGACTTGTCCTGGCCTCACTGGAGCTGTTGCTTCTAACAACAATTTTTTTAATAACCAAGTGGCTATTGCCTAATTTGTTTTACTTTTCCTTAGCTTTATATACTCGTGTGAAATAACTGTATTATTTAAAGAAATTGTGATGACAAGTGGTTAGTGTGGGCAGCATCATTTCCGGCCCTAGCGTAACGACGTAGCGTGCTGCTCTGTCTGCAGGCGGGCATGACTGCAAAAAGAGGGGCACGGGGTGACGTGGGAAACCCCAGCACTACAAATGCTCCAGGGGTCAGTTAAAGAACAGACCTGGGAGGTGGGCAATACTGTTCATCAGGGTAACAAAGAAAACAACGAACAAGTCTATACCACACTGCATATACAGTAAATGCAGAAGTTACGCAGAGCTGCAGATCAGTGAAGAGGGAGCAAGGTGCAAAAGCATGTCAGAAAACTAACAGGAGCCCCACGTGTTCACAGAGGAGGATGAAAAACCACTGACAGAAACATCCTGCTTTTCCCAGCAAAAGAGAAAGACGAACTCCTCTCCAGCAGTGCCATGCCCCTCCTGCAACACGAATGACTCGCCAAAACCTCCCTCCCAGGCTGAGGTCCGCAGCCTTGGGACTCAGGGCAGTGGGAGTGTTGCACAACATAGAGAAAGGAAGGGGTAGATGCTAGGTAGTGTGTGCACCAATTTGAATTGTATTATTGAGACTGGTATTATTTAATGGTTTTTTATTGAGATTTTTCCTGTAATAGCTTTCTCCCCTCTTCCTCTCCTTCTTTTTCTGTAATAGCTACATCTGGCCTAACAGTATTTTTTTATTAGCCTGTTATGATTTCAATTACATTTACAATAAATTCTTGACTTTACACATGGTTGTGTTTCTAGTAGTGAGGTGGGTGCTGGTGTCTCTTCCCAGGTAACAACTGGTAGGATGAGATGAAATGGCCTCCAGCTGCGCCAGGAGAGACTTAGATTGGGTATTAGGGAATACTTCTTCACTGAAAAGGTCGTCAAGCAGAGGAACAGGCTGCCCAGGGGGGTGGTTGAGTCACCATCCCTGGAGGAGTTTAAAAGATGTGTAGATGTGGCACTTAGGGGCATGGTTTAGTGGTGGGCTTGGCAGTGCTGGGTTAATGTTGGACTGGATGATCTTAAAGGCCTTTTCCAATGTAGATGCTTCTATGATTCTATAACAAAGACTTGGGTGATAAAAATAAGGAGCTAACCTGCAGTAAAGGTCCCCAGTTCTCCAGCAGAACTGTGAGCTTTAACAAAAAACAGAAGATCCAAATCATCTTATGCTTCTATAAGAGGAGGCAAAAGCAGAATGTATTCTTTTAATTATTCATGTTCAAAATGCATATAGATTTTGTTTTGAAAGGCTAACAGTGTGATTAAAGAACAGAAGGAAAACATATGTCTAAAGAAGCACTGTAAAAAAATACTTTAGAAAAATGTTTCATTGCATAAAAAAAATCTCTAACTTCAGGAGCTATTTAGCCAGATATTTGCGCACAACCAACAGGAAGAAATGACTGAGTCACTCCAAAGGAGTGCGAATTGGCAGGTCTGCAGAGCTCAGCACTATCTCTGTTGCCAAGTGTCATGCTTCATACAGAAGACTCACGCATCAGGTGTCCATGTCACACTTTTATTTCACTCTGCATAAATCTCACACAGAGATATCTTGACAAGGTTTGTTTTATGCCAACACAAGTACTCCATAAGCATTGCTCTGAGGGGAACTGGGAAGACCAAGAGCTGGCAGCTAGATCAGCTTAGGTGAAGTTTTGCTTCCTACATCAGATACAGAAGTTACACAGTAAACTATTGTGCCAGTCGTTGCTGGAGCCTCAGCACTTACCCAGTAACACGTGTGTGATGTCCTGAGAGCTTCACCAACCCCAGCGGTCACGGCTATGCTCTGCTGCGCTAGCAAATCTAATGCACGTTGACCTTGGTAATACTTCTGCTTTTAGGCTCTGGAGAAAACTTCTTTGTTTTTGTCAAATGAATGATATAATGAAACCTGTCATGTGGCAAACCATATTCAAACAGATTTTAGTATGTCATGTAACTAGTATTTTATGGTTTATTCTATTTAGTGTTTTAAGTTCACTGTTTTATACCACACTCATGTTTTGTTTAATTCTGACTACATTTTATTCTGTTTTGTCACATCTAATTAACCTCTGTTTGAAACTCTTACTTTGCATTAGCACACTGGCTCTATTCACGTCTGTTTTGAGCTACATGGATAAATCATGTGCTTGGAGCACTGCCTCAGTAATCAAATTGTCTGCTGAGAGTGCAGTTCCATGCTGTAATTTTTGCTGTGGTGAACCCAGTGTAAACAGATCCTGCCCTCCTCCTCTCGCACCCACTCATCCCTGCCCATCCTGCCAGCTCTCCCCCGCTCAGCAATCAGCTATTTATGCTGATGAAAGTGGCAGGAGAAGGGGAGACAACTGCAAACATATTAGCTGAGGTCTGACTTGAGCAAAGTAACTGCTCTAGCCTCCAACCCCCGCCCCCCCAAAAAAAACACACAAAAATCAACAACACAAAACAAACCAAAAACCCAAACAAACAAACAAAAACCCCACAAAACCCCTCAAACTAGGTGTCATTTATAAACTGATCTGAAAATATCACCTGTGCAATTTCACCTGCACAGCTAAAGGAACCGTCACAGGCGGCAGGAGTGAGAAGCTGAGCAGAAACTAGGCAGGTGGCTCTTAAATCAGCCTAGCTGGAAGAGAGCATTATTGTAGACCTCTGCCTGGAGGGCAGGAAGGTGATGGGGGACAACATCCATCTTAGAAGTGAAAGGTCATGAGCCTGTACATTCCCAAAGAAGGTCATTACGCTAAAGATCTCTTCCTCTATAGAGAGGAAATGTCAACTTTGAGCTCAGTTTCCTTTGTACACTTTGCTCAGTATGTATGACGACATCCATCCGTTACTTTACACTGTGTTTGAAGAAACATGGGTATACACTCTACAGATTATGGAATCTTTAAAATATTCCATAGAAATTTTGCATTTTTGGTCATGTTTTTTCTCTATGTTTTGTCCATGAATATTGCCCATTTATTTTAAAAATAATTTTTAGGCATATATACCATATAGGGAAGAAATCCATTCTAAGAATTACTGGAAGCCAACAACTCCAC
This sequence comes from Ibycter americanus, assembly GCA_035590275.1. Classification (NCBI taxonomy): domain Eukaryota; kingdom Metazoa; phylum Chordata; class Aves; order Falconiformes; family Falconidae; genus Ibycter; species Ibycter americanus. Next base: position 49,304,915 of record JAVJGI010000064.1, read on the forward strand.
AGTCATCTAAGAGAATGGTTCTTCCATTTATAAAATCCCTGCAGTATCTACTGAGTGATTTAGACCACAGAGCTAAGCTGACACCTGCTTTACAAGACTTAGAAACCCTCTGCATTAGGAACCTCCAGGTCTTTTACTTTAATGTGATACTGGTTCTCCCTTTGCATTTGCTGCCACCCTTGATCCTCCCGGTGCCCTGATGCCACACACAATTTGGCTGCTGGCTTACCAAGAACAGTTCTTGTAATAAAATGTGCCCTGCAATCATTTCGTTCAGAGGAGTTTTCATCCTGGGAGCAGCAGTTTTCAAAAAGAACAACATTTAGCAGGAAAAGAAAAATTGCTATTCCTTCATGTTATTTTATGAAAATTCCCTTGAAGAGTATATGGGGTAGGCAATTAAAGCACAAGGCCTTTCTAAGCACAGGATTCCTTGGAAATTTTGTTCTTCAACAGACAGAATGTTAAATCTGCCTGTTACATATCTCCTCCACTTGCACATTTCTTTCTTTATCTCATCCTTTCAATTTACTTCTTTAAAATACTTTACAATATCCATGATTCTTGGACCAACTCAGACAGTGAACTCATTTCCCTGTTAAAAATGACATGCAATATCCCACACCCGAAACAAGGTGAGCTAATTTAATTAGAGGGGAGTGCAAGGATCTTCATTAAGTATTATAATTCCTTTTTCCTTTTTCGTGACAATTTCGTGACTTCAGTTTCAGCATGCGTTCCACTTTCTACGATGGGAAAGCTAGAAGAAGAATCACTGCTACGGTACTATAGTTTTGTTTACCATGTGCGGTGGAACATTCTTAGATAACACCTCTATTTGTCTGTGACACAGCAGGGAGTAAATGAAAATGTTTATTCTGACCCCTCAGCAGAAAGAACTCCCTTAATCCACTCACTGATGAGATAACACTGTAGGATTACAATAATCAACTTGCAGTATGTCCTCTATTAGGGCACTAAAGATACGGCATTTCATATCTACTGGGAAATGATTCTTCGCTTACATAACAGTGACAAGCTTTCGCCCTTTGAGATCACATTTTTCACCCCATGCTGAGCCCTCAAACTGCTTCTGTATCAAATGGCTAATATTAAGCTAAATACTACAATTCTAAAAGCCTGCAACTAAAAGAAAAATTGTTTGCAATGCCCACTATTGATTTAAGTAATGACATGATGAAGAGACAGATGTTAACAATATACTTAAGCTTCTAAGCATCCTCATAGGGGTAGAGTTACAATGAACTGCTTGTGAAGGGCTCTTATTTAAACGTACATAGAAATCTCAGTCGCTTCCTGCCCTAACAAATTTAAAAATTGCTAATACTGCAGGTAAAGCGATTGCTGAGTGGATTCCACCACAGTTCAAGTCATGACCATTACCTAATGTCATGCAGGAATTCTTTTTGCTACAGAATTATTGAGTTTTGTCAAAATTCAAATAATGAAACACAGGGAGGAGGGGAGGGAAGACGAGAGAATTCAGATAATTCATTCAAACCTGGATTTTTTCCATATACTTTTCTAAAGGAAATTTTAAGTGTCAAAAAATACATATCTTGTGCTCATTATTAAATGCTAAATACCACAGTGTTTTGAGCTGCCTTGTGGCCATTGTAAAGAAAACAGGTGTTCTGATAGATTATAAAGTGTGAGTCAGAGGATGTGCAGAACAGAATTTTAATGAGGCTGCGAGCACAGAAGTCTGACTAGCCTTTTGAACATGATGCTAAAACACTGAAAGTAGTCTTAAAAGAGACAAATAGCAGGAGCACAACTAAAAAAATCCTCATTAATGTACACCAAGTGAATGTGATATAGAAAGTCATTAAGTCAGGTTTTGTACGGCGTTGGTAGAGCTGATTATCACAAGGTCTGCGGCAAAGGAGTCAGATGCTCCGGACAAGCCCCTCAGAGGTGGGGTTGGCTGGTTCAAAGGGGGTTCATCATTTTTGCCTTCGGTCCATCCGACTCCTGCTGCTAAACCATGCAAATCTCCTAATGATTTGCTCGGCTATGTGAAGGTCCAGTCTGATGTTACAGTAACGACAGCAGAGAAATCTTTGCCGAGCACCTAATCCAGCCTCCAGTCTCCATTTTCTCCTGCACTAGCAGCAGATGGCACAGAGCCTCTGTGTGGGCTTGCTGACGCTAGCTCTGAGACCTTCCCAAAAACAGGAGCTAAAAGCATCCTTATCACATCAGATAACCATTCAAATCACTCCTATCATTACATTCACACAGAACCCCTCCAACAGTTTTAAAAGATTATAAACAAAGACATTCTGTGATTGACATTTAGGAATAAAGTAATTTTGAAAAAAAATAAATAATTCCTGCAAGCCTGGTATCTCAGGGAAGTTTTTTTTCTGAGTGATAACAAAACTTCTGTATGAAAACCAAACACGGGCGTTACTAAAAGGGGTACATCTGGGTGGGTGTGAATGGAAAGGACTGAAAGTGGTCTTCCAAACCGACACCACACCAATTCTGCTTAAGATAGTTTTACTCACATGATTAAACCAAAGGAAAGGATGAAAGAAAAAAATCGCATCTCTGCCCACAGTTTAAATGAGCACTTGCACATATACTCAGTCTTGTGAAAGCATTTGTTTGAGATCTCTGAGCTCAAAGTCAAGCATGGATGTAAATACAGGAGTAGATCTTTTAGTAATGGTGAGAGGACTGCATCAGATATAAATACATGTGTAAAATATAGAGAAAAAATATTTTAAGCAAAAATATGACATTTGCTTTATATGAATTAACTATTTTAGTATAATTCCATTAGGCTGTTAATTAACCACACACTTTATTAAGGTTATTCTCTTCCTACAAATTTCTGTCAAGCACATACTATCAGTATCAGTACTGTGTTTCTGCAGCTAGCTAGTCCATGCTTTGTGAAGCGCACAAGTTGTTAAGTGTATGCATTTTTTGCCTCCCACACACTCTTGGACATATGCTGTTTACTTTTTAAACTCCAAAAAGTGAGCATAGAAAATTACTTCTACACAGAGATGATTTCTTTAGCTCAGGCTTAGAAGCAACATCCACTTGGGTTTCTGACGTTGGAAGCTAATAAGAAATGACGTAGCATTAACTGTAGGGGGAGGGAGCCATTCAGTGCTGCAAGACCTACGTTAAATAAATTCAGGCACAGAAATCAGAACAAGAAAAAGAGCAGTAGTCTCCCTTCATAAAGTTCATTGTAAGACCAATGGACAATCTCTTTTGATGACACTGGATACATGATTTGTAACACAGAATGAGAATCCAGTCTCGAATACAAATGCAGAACAGTCCGATCAACCGGGCTGTACTAGTTTTCAATAGAGAGGGACAAGGTTTTGACTTTTCCTGAAGCAGAGAAGGCAAAACGGTCAAGCAGTGGGGATACCCCAGAAAAGGTATGGGAAGTCCAGCTAAGAACTTGCAGGAAGCCTGAATAAGAGACACCCTTGGGAAAGCCAGGCTGCCAGCCTGCTGCCAGCTTTAGTGGCATGGCTGGCTGTCACCTTCAAGAGACCTAGAGAGTGTAAAAATCCAGAACGTCAAGACAAAGTTTGAAACCCAAAATGTCAAAAGTTGCTTGGAAAACGTGGTCTCATGTTATTTGAGAGCTCTTCTGGTGTCCTTGTGGACCTATGGATGTATAAAAGAGTGTACGTGTATATATATTTATACGTATGTAAGAATATATATTCTACGTATATGAGACTATATATCCTACGGATGCATAAATGACAGCCCCAGCTTCCACACAAAATATCCTCGAGCAGGGGAGAGCCTGGAGTGCATCTCTCAACAGCAGAGCTCATAAAACATAGGGCAGGTGCCTGCAGAATGCACCTAGGAGTGGCTTAATCCTTTCATTAAGCCTTTAACCTGCATATCATATACTTTGTGTTATTTTCTGTCAGAGTTGTTTTAGTTCTTCTGGATAGATTTACACGTTTTTAGAACTATGTCTAATTAAACTTCTCCATTTTTAGATAATCTTATAAAAACTTTAAGGATGTTTCCTGTTCACTTTTTCTCTTTTCCCTGCCTTTACAGCTTTGAAAAAAATAGATGGAAATAAACTTGGTAAAGCCTAATTAAGAAAATCCTGATGTTGAAAAAATGCCATTAAAGAAGAAAACAAGTAATTCAAAGAGAAAGTATGTTGAAATTCCAGTTTGTATCCTAGTAAGCAGAGGAAGGACCTACAACTGAAATGTACGCACCAACGCCTTAGTAAGTACAAATACAATGAAACTACACCAACTTACACTGAAGTGCCAGCCCACACATAAAGTGCCTCTATTATTATAGCTTAAAGCATAAATGTAGGTGGTGGTAAAGGTGACTGTGAGTTTCATTTTCCTTGGCCATACACTCCGGTCTTTCTTTCTTTAAAAGAAAAAGCCACAACAAGAAACTGGAAAAACATGAGTACATTGGGATGAATACCTTTAAATTATTCCACAACCCCACCTCTCCCAGTTACATTCAAAACAATTCACGATGCCGAAAACTTGTGACCCGAACACACTTTCTGCACTAAAAATACAATGTATATGACTTATTTACAACGCTCATGAACAATACAACGCATACAGTGGGTACATCTGTATCCCAAGCATTCAGTCTATAAACTGCCAAGCACCTGCAGCTAATTCTTTAGCGCTCCTGATTTCCCCCTTCAGTCAACTGAAGATCAGTGGTTCCAAGGATATTCATTCAGCCACAAACACAAGATCACCTCTGGGCACTTTACAGAATTTTTCTTTCAATAAGCTTTTAAATGTAGTTAGGGATTTCTGCACCAAGTGGATACTTGTTAGAATTTCACAATCTAGTGCAAAATGTATGTTCTAAAAAGATATTAAAGAATAGCTTGAATGGGTATTTTGGTCATATCAACAACAGTTCCTATCTGGATATTCCTATGGATACGGGACATTTTCAAGGTCTCTATTTACATAGATGCCCAGCCAGAAAACATGAGCATTAGAATTGTATCTTAAATTTTGATGAAAATAATAGAAGCTTCATAGAAATCTTTGTATGATGGGCTTTATTTTCACTAGGAATTTTTATTTCAATTTGTAAAATTGATTATATAAAATGAGATTTTACAGGCTTTCTTTAGGAGAATAAATGTTCCTGCTTTCAAACCTTACTGTTTCCCCTAAGTCCCTGCTCTCTCAAAATCTCTATTAGTATAATCCAGGTAAAGTGCGTGGCCATTAAGAATAGATATTGTTGCTTCAATTACAAACAGATGGCTTTCATGCACACTTTTTTTCAGTCTCACATTCAAATGCAAACCTGATCTAAAAGCAACTTCTTCTGTATTTCTGTTTTTTACAGTCAAGGTGAATCAAAGGAAAGGAAGCCCTAACACCAGCTTAATGGAAAACGCGTACTTGGTTGTATTCCTACTGATCTCAGCAACAAAAGTAACTGGTAGTAAAGTCCAGATTCAGAGCAAGTAAATATTCTGAAGTTATAGCATTAGCGTGCTATAGATACCATTTAAGTTACAATTTAAAATAGCTCTATTTTAAATGTTGCATATTAATCACTTGCCTACAGAGAGCAGGTAGGAGTTTGACAGTGTTGCCAAAGAAATGTCAGTAAATGATAACTAAGTGCCTAAATTTTCGGTTGAAGAACAATAACCCTTCTAATTATTATTCCAATTATTATATAATTATCTAGTTATAGCTTTTCTGTGGCAAACACCTAAAAATCAGTAACTGAAAGTTAACCTTTTAGATTTAAGAACAACAACAAAAAAAAATTAAATGACAATACTTGTGCAATAGCCCTTTAAAATTTAAATGCATGAGGTTTCATAGTTTACACTCTGCCAATTCCCTACTTCAGAATGCTCAGATCTTCAAGGCAATAATCTTGTTATAGCATTTCCATTTCATTCCATGTCTTCCATAGCATGTAAACAAATAATTGAAGTAAAAGGACCATATACATTTAATTTTTAATTATTTTTTTAAGTTGACTCTTTGGCAATAACCAGTACATGAACATACCTATAAATCAATGGCTTCAAATACTTATTCCAGGAAACTTAACTAAAGACAAATGTTCAATTGTCCCAAAGGAATCTTCAGTTTTTCCTCCCTTCCTCACTATGATAAAACTGAGAATTGCACAAATACACACCTCATTCCAATTTATTGGAATCAAATAAAAAACCCAATCAAATTTATCAGTTGCTAGTCTAGTGAAAAATAGTATACCCCAAGCCAGAGAGATCCAATTACAATTGACATCAGAACTGTATTGTCTTTCCTTCATCCACATAAAATAATTTCCTGCCAGCCCAGCTCCCAGAGCTGCAGGTGGGAGATGTACAGCTCAGCTGGGAAACGGGAACCCCACAGATCTCCCCCTGGACCACAGAGAGGCATGGCACAGCATCACCTGGCCATGCAGAACATTTTGTCTGGATTTCAATAACTTAGAAAAAGAGGCAGAGGCAACAGAGTCATTGATGTTGCTGTAATAATGGCTACAGACTAGTAAGCATACAAAGTTCCCTATTCTAGTCACTAATGCACTAAATGATCCACCAAACTTTGTCCTTAAATGAAGGAAAATGTACAGTAAGAGGTAAAACCCCACACCTCTCTCCCCCCCACCCCTCCTCCCCCGCACAAAGATTTCATTTACAAGCACAAATAACTTTCAGAGGATTTCCATATTTGAACTACAGCCAGAAATGGTACAGTAGGAAACAGCTGTAACACAGCCTGTTAGGTGTATTCATTTTTGTTTTCTGAGCATCATTCCAGTGGCACAAATGGTATATCCCACATGCCCTCAGTCTACAGAAATGATGATGGAAGCTTCATAAATTACTGATGCCTTGCTTAGACATACTTTATAAAATGAATAAATTCTTCATGAAGCAATGGAATGACATGAAAGCTTCCAGAAGAGATTGTATGTAGGTCTTTCTTGGGTAGCTGTTAGAAAGAAAGCCCCTTTAGAGTTAAGATTAAGATTGACCAGCTTCACGATTAGACATAGCACTCACACAGCAATGAAATTAGGAACAACTTCATTATCTTCCAGCTCTCTAAAAAGAAGTATGCACAAAAGACTAATAAAAATTACACAGCAAGAATGTAAAAGGAAGAGGAGAATCAAGACTGCAATGGGTAAAGACAGGACTTGGCTGTGAGTGCTAGGGTACAGCAGCACAGGCTGCTGTATACAGCTAATACGTAGTAAAAATAGGCCTCTCTTTACCTTCTATCATCTCTCCTGGAAAACTGTCAATTGAGAAAGTAACTGACTTTACAGTACATTAATTAGTGCATGTTGCGTATTTAGTGACAAATTCAAGTTCTCACTTGGGTTACAAAAAAAATCCACAAGGTTTGTAAAGCATGTACTAACAAGTGCTCTAATCTATTTCCATTGAATGTACAATTTTTCAGCTGTAGAAAATTCAGAAAAGCAGCACACAAGAGCAAACTCAGAGAGATACATATTAAATAAATATTAAAATGTTTTCAAATTATTTATAGAAAGATCAGCTCTGCCTTCTCTCAATGGATGCTAGCATTTAAAAAGTTCATATTTTCTTTTCTTCTCCTAAATGTCAGATGTTTCCTTCTTCTTATTTTCACCTAAATATGCAGGACGAACCTAAACCTGCTGCTCAGATAATCCTGCATGGCTGATAGACACAAACGAACTGAAGGAGTACATGCTTTTCTGGAGTGGGTTTAGAACCGATATGCCATTTCCAAATACAAATTATACAACAAACTTTTCTCAGGCCAGGGCAAAACAGGAACTGAAACAGAAGCCAAGGTAGCTACATCCAAATACCCATAAACTCTATCACGAAAGCTGATGTTCTTTAGCTTTAACATTAGGCAGTCAATACTGCGGTGCACTGAAGACTCCAGCTGGAACACCATCGCTCAGGATAAATCCTGGACAGTTTGCACAGACACGTAGCTACAAAATTCTTTGGGACAACAGGACTGAGAGAGAGTAAGGCAGAGACCCCGAGCGCTCTGATCCAGCAAGGTGTATAAGCATGTGCTTAACCTTCAGAGTGTACAACGGACTGCAGAGGGACTGTAGAAATGCTTGAAAAAAGCCTACACGCTTAATTGCTTTGCTAGACTTGAGGCCTGGCTGTTAACGCACCTGGCAACCCTGCTGCAAGGGAAGTTTGCATGTGGCTGCACTCAACAGAGCTAAGCAAGCCTGCTGAAGAATGTAAATGTTTTCAGGGTAAGGGCCTCATTTGTTTGTCACAGTCTTTTCCTTGCTACTTGCTTCTATTAGTATCAGTCAGAAAATCTTAAAAATCAAACAGAAACACAGTGCTTTGTTTCCCAAAGTATCATCACACGCATATTACCATGACTCCTGCTGCAACTGGCTTATAACCATAATAGGCTCCATTATTTTTCTTTGCTGCAATTATTGTCATCATTCCTGCAATGCCATAAATAGGCCTTGCACTTAAAATATTAGTTTATTTCTCAGGTTTCTTGGATGTACAATTGCAATATTGAGGTCTTTATGGTTACTAGAGACTATGAATTCCTCTGTCATTTCTAGGAACCATTTCTTTTAACTACATATCCAGCTCAACCTTAAAATGAACAGATCCACACAGGAGAATTTAATTCCTTAAAATATGCAGTGGGTACCAGAGATTGTTTAGAATATGAGGGAGATCATATGTGTAAACCCACCCATAAGCTTGGGATAAATGCATATTTTAAAAGACTACTGAAGTGGAAGTACTTTAGATGATGGGATTGAGGAATGAATCCATTGAGGAAGCAGAGATTCTTATGATTAAAAAAAAAAAAGTTGTTTGAAAGTTTGCAGACTGGGAAAAAAATCATTAAAACCAACATTTTTCATAAACAACCAAGTACTTTTTATTTATAGAAGTATTTGGAGTTCATTATTTCTGAACTACCTATTTCATGAGTAAATTACTACATCATTTAAGCCACTACAAATAAAAATCATATGCAAAACATATGCTTGGCATATCAAAGGTGTTCAGGAGAGTGACAAATTACATTTTTTAATTATTGTTGGTGGGCTGGAACTAAAGAAGCCTGGTGCAACATCCTTTGATCAATATCCAGCAAAGGTCAAGGTTAAAATCTGGTCATCGCATCTTAATGAGGACCTTGCATGCAGAGGAACCCCATATGAACTGATCCCTGAGTGTAGCCACCTATTACCAACATTTTTCTCTAACGAGAAGGAAATCTGGAGTTCAAATACCTTTACAACCACATAACAAGGATTGGTACTAGTCTCCAGCAGAAAGAGACTAGAGAAGGAATCAGTTTGTTTTTTTTTAAAAGTGATTCTCCACCAACTTGAATGACAAAAGTGATGAGCTAAAAGTTTGATGTCAGCCAAGACTTAGGTCTGAGAAAGAGAGAGAGGAGAGGACCTCACTCTGCCCATGTGAGTTACCCCATAACACGAGTGGCAGAAGGCTTTGCCAACATCTTGCTTCTTTTCAAAGCAATGACTTGTGTGTGCAATCCCGTATCGTATCTGCAAAGCCAGCATGTTGTCCATACATAGCAGGCGATGCCTATCCACAGTATAATCGTGCACAAGCAAGGACCTCACAGTAGTTCTCAAACTACATACGGCAAGAAATGGACCTCATCGACCCTACAGTGAAACTACCCTACCTATAGAGGAGTCAGGACCATGGTGACAGATGACTTCCTTAGCCAAGTGAAATTAGTGACAGACTTCCCAGCTGAACAAGAAACTGTAATTCCATGGATTGTTAGGGGTAACAGTCTATTTTGTTGCTTTGTTTTGCAGGAGGAGCTCTGTAGGTTTTCTAACGGTCATGTGCCCTGAGTACTTACAAACTTGTACATCCTTACGGATGTGCAATATACCCCTGGAGCCACCCAGGGGAACTTGTTCAGTACTGGTTTATGGAATACATTAGTGGCAAAGCCAGCACCACTCTGTAGCACTTACATTTAAACACATATGAAAAAACCCCTAAGAATGGCCTGGCCAGCCCTACTGGGTATAAGATAACTAGGGTACATGGCAGAGCTTCATGCTCCCATGCCACAGAAAGACCTGATGCTGACCGATGTGAAGTTTGGAGACATCTCAAGTTGCTCATCATTTGTGTCAATTCAAGAAGGTCATATCCAGACTTTTACGAAATCACAAAGCACAATTCCATGCAGACAGAAAAAAGGAGACATTCTACTTCCTTGAAGGTTCCACTACATCACATTCTATGCAACACAGAACTTTTTTCCCTGCTGCAAATATTCAATCCAATAGCATGCTTTGGGTTAGAGATAAAAAAGCACAGCCAACAAGATCGTCTTCCACTGTTTAAGAGGTGTTTTCCCTTCTGAAAGCCTCGGATTGTGAACATCTATCAAGCCGTCCTTTCTAATTTAACTGGGTTGTAGTTCACACTCACAACCAAACAACAGAGTTAGAGTAACGAATTTCAATCATGGGACTCTAGCAAAGAGTTTAATTTATACAGATAATTAAAATCACCATCTTACTGTCCTTTCCTTGTTCTTGGTACTGTACTAGAAATTGTAGATAGTGGAACATTATCACTAGTGATCTTCTCATAGTATTAGAAACTTCTTCAAAGATGAGTAGCAATTTTCCTACTTGAAAGCAGTATCAGGTTTCACTACATTGACATGAAATGAGCAGAGCACAATCCCAGCTTCTTTTACTTTTCCAATTTTTTTAAAGGTCCAAAATTATCTTTTGAAAGGGCTTCTAGCAACTTGCTATGTTTTAATAGCATTTTAGTAGCATTAATAATGAAATAGTGATTTTAAATATAGTAAAAACCACATAAATCTTCTGACTGAATGATTAAACAGGTGCAGGCCCAAACATAACAAATTTAACTTGGCATTCATTATTTTACTTAATTTCGAATCAAGAGCACGCATAACTTTCAAAATGCTAATGAGAAATGTGAAAATAAAATCTTAAAATGGTTTCAAAGAGTAACATTTTGCACGATTTCTGAATTAACCTAAGCCAATCGCTTCTTCCTCCTAAGAATTAAACAAGAATTCAATTAGACAAAACCATTAAACTGGCAGCTTTAAGAGCAACTCTTCTTTCTGCATTTGAATATAAACACTTATCTTAATACCAACCTAGGCACTGTTAAAATCCCTTGTATTCATGAGAATCCTTGACTCTTGTTATACGAAGCAATTTTGATATCAGGAAATCAGTTGCTTGATTATTTTTGTTTATTTATTTATTTTCCCAAGTAAATTAGTATTTGCCAAAACACTTCAGATTAGAAAACAGCTTTATTATGAAATTACAGCTAGTTGGTTCAGACTTCTCACAAACCCCGGTTCACATAAAATGTCAGGTTTACGTACTTAGAAGTAATCTGAGCAACCAGTACCAGCAGAACCTCGACAGAGGATCCACAACTATTTCCGTGGGATTGATAAGGGCCTTCCAAAATAAAACACTTGGAAACTGCATCCAAATAAGGACTGGGAAACACGGGAAAAGTGCCTGTATTATACTGGGATCTCAGAAGGGAAACCTTTTCCCACTTTCTCACAAAGCCTTGCATGTACTTCGTATTGTCACATGGATGAGAGCTGGGCTGGAAAAATGGTAACTTGAATCTGAGGGTAGTGTGTGAGGATGGGAGGAATTACAGGCACTATGCTGCTTTACATGTCAATAAAAATACCAGATAATTAGTACACTATCAGTTGCTGCCATTGCTATTCATATCCACCAGGGTATTTTCTTAGAACTGAGTAACATTAGAACCCACTCACTGTACAAAGGAGAGGCGCCTTGGAAAGAAAAGGCAAATCCCTGTCTGTTGCCCCTCCTTTGCTAAGCGATACCTCAGAAGAACACCCAGCATTTGTATGTACAGAAAATGAAACAAAAAAGCAGCATAACAAGCACCCACTGGTACCTCCCTGTACCAGGACACCTAAATGTCCGTCACAGCACGTCTGGAGTCACGTTGCTACTGGGGGAAGAAGCACAGCACAGGAGAGGGGGAAGAGCGAGGCCCAGCACTGGTCTCTGTGCTCCTCTCTGACCTCCTCGGAGAAAGGGCAGAGGTTTATTTATGAGGGAAATAGCCATGAGAACTCAAAGGAGAGAAACCTGAAAAGTAGCAGCATTAACAGGCCAAGGCAAGGCTGGAAGGAAGCCAAGATAATGAGGGCAGGACAGGAGCCGGCTAGAAGTGACAATTAGCAGCAGGGCAGAAAAAGCCCCATCAAAATCTCAAAGCCACTCCTTCAGTGGGCAAAGCTGCCTGTTTTGCCTGCCTTATCAGCTGCCCCACACAACGAGGCTTCCTCATGCTGCACCAGAAATGGAAGCAAGGTGTCACGTTGGCCTGGCAATTCTTCCTTCTAGGAAGAATCTTTGCACATTAATAGGTAATTAACACCACCTGTTTATTCCGCTCCAGGCAAAGGAAGGTAGCACCTTGCAGAGGAGCCTGCTCATTGCTCTGCTCCTTTCCCCTGAGCACACACAGCTCTTGAATGTGACCTCTGGTACCAATCACTCATGAAGAAAAGGAAAACATTCCTGCCGCCCAATATCCCTGCGTGAGCAAGTGTGGTCACTTCACTTCCCTGGATGAGCAGGGGTTTGTTTTTCTCACCCTTGCACTGTTTTGTGTTACGGTGTTTTGCTTTTCAATAAGGCTCGATATGAGCACTGTTGCAACAGGTTAATTATATTCTATTTTAATAAGCATCTTGGTTTAACCTCTGCTTGTATGTGATTAAACTCTCAACCTCACCTCTGCATTTTTTTTTTCAACAGGGAAATACCAGACTGCCTGTGGTAGTCACAAATTTTGCTTAACTTTTGTGATAGTTTTCCCAATACATCTTAATTTATTATTAACTATTTGTGCAAGTGTTCTGCAAGAAGCATCTGCAACGGTCTTAGTAGTTATCCCAGCCTTTAAAAGCTTGGTGTGAGGAATTCCCCTTGCACAGACCGCTAGTCAGAAACCACTGCACAAAGCACACTGAAGTAACCGGGAGATGACCGTGGGGTGCGCTGAGATCCCGTCTCTGATGGAAGAACCTGTGGACAAGTCACCCAGCTCCACACCTCCCTCATGCTGCTGAAAGCCAGCGATGAAGACGCCCACGCTCAGGGTACAGTGCTGATGCACTTCTGCCGCGCTGCGGATCTTTGCGTGAATGAAGAGCCAGCGACAGCCTCCCCGAGCCCCTCCTTGCCCCCTTCAGAGCCTGCGGGATGACAGCGTCAGGGAGGGGACACGGGCGGCACCCTTCAGCCCAGAGGCACAGATGTGCCTCTTACCCCGGGGCTTCTTCATCCCTCTCTGATTTTGCAAAACCAAAGTATCTTGTTCGATAGAAATATAGAAAATAAACCAATTGTAAGTAAGGGTTGAGAAGTTTACAGATTTCTCAATATCATAACTTCAGCTACTCTTAGCAGACCAGGCCAGGCAGAATGTTTTCCCACACGTAGCTGCCACCTCCTCAGGCGGTTCAGTGTGTGCTGCGGGCACCACCAAACCCCGAGGTGGGCATCAACCTGGGCCTGCCCCTGCGCCTCCGCCGCCCGCTGCTCCCGCCGGAGGTGAGAAAAACCTCACTGCTTTTTCCTCTTGGCTCTTCAACCTTACATTTTCATATCAAGAGTTCAAGGACTCTTCCCAGTGGAAACTACTGGTCAAATGATAGGTAAACCAGCCCAGCAAGAGCGCATGCGTGTGTTTAAAAAAAATTCTCCGTTTTGTGACTTAGGCTTTGCTAGCTCAGTCATTGTGTCCCCCAGAGCCACAGGGTTTTGGTTACTGGGGGACCACAACCATACGAATGTAGAAATGTCCATACCACACCCAACCCCACGCTTCAGTACATACTGGGCTTTCCAGTCTACATGGTTGTGGGAAGAAATAAGGAAATGGAATTCAGTTAAACAAAACAACCAAGCGGGAAAGGAAACGCAAAGGCAATTCTTTCTGATCAAAAGCATGGGCATAGAAGAAAAACAAAATCTTGATGTTAACCTGAGATTGCGTGTGTGGATGTTTCCCAGGTTTCTCTCACCAGTATCCACAATCCCGTGCCGTGCTGGAGCCCTTAGTCACTGCTGCTCACCGACAGGTTAAAGAAATATTTTGTCCTGCAGGATGCCCAATTTTTCATACTAAAGCTTTAAGACAAGCTTCATATTCAGGAAACAAAAAAAAAGAAAAAAAGAAAAATCAATGCTGTGTAGTATTTAGGTTCTGCATATCTAAGTAGCCATGATGAATTAATCACAGCAATGAAGAACCACAGGAAAAAAATTCAAGAAATAAATACACTGAACTTTCAAATTTTACATTGAAGCAAAATACCCCCCCTTGAGTTATACAGTACAAGTACCATAACACTGGTTTGGCTGTGCACAGTCAGTTAAATAAGATTAATTTAGTAACTTTTAAATATCAATAAGTAATAAATGTTTTTATGTATAGGCCATGCTCACTCATTCATGTGCTCTGGAGTGTATTCAAAACTGATTTCTTCAATTAGCCAGACACAGTGTCTAACGAAGGACCTACTTCTCATTAAGGATTATTAAATCACACGTGGAGATTGCAAGGTATTTTCATCAGCTATTTTTGAGTTCTTGATTAATTTAAGAGACGCTTAAAATGTGTTTCAAATGTGTTTTCACCCAATAATAATCCCAAAGAATTTGCTCTACCCCAATTCATTTTTCTACTACCATCAAGCAGAGGAAACATGCAAACATCGTCAGCGATGTGCCAACGGACAGAACTCCAGGCAACGAGGCCTGCACTATTAACTACTCTCAAGCCTGCAATAGGAAAAGGGAAAAAATAACAGTCCTTACAAAATTACAGAAGATAAAAAAACCCAACCCAAAATGCAAGATGCAATCCTGCTGCATAATTCCACTTTGCCCTATAATAGCTTGGGTTTTTTTAAAATCTGTAAACCTCTAACAGTATTATACTTCAATTAAGATTTTGCAACTTAAATCAACACGTTCTAGAAACTAGAACAGTAGCAGTATCTTTAGTTTAACTTGCAACTCATTATTACCTTGGTTCCCACCTATGAAAGATTATATTACAGTAGGTAAGCTGATACTTTTTCAATCATCTGTCCTGAAATCCATACAGAAATGCATTACACAACAAAAAGGTCTCTTATAAAATAGTGTTTTCACTGTAGACAACACAGACGATGAAGGAGAGATGAAATTTGTAGCTTAAGTACTGGAGTAAAATAAATAAAGCAGTAGATGTCAACATATTAACAACAACTTAATCTCTTCAAAATGAGAAGCAGAAATGAAATCAGAAAAAATATTCCTGACAGCTATGGTTACAAGTGACACACACAAATCTTGTTTATTGTTCTCTTCCCTTGTGAGCTGGTATTTTTTATACCCCATTACTTGGGAGTTGATTATGAAAGCAATGCTGGGGTCAAAGATTTTCTTACAACTATTCCTCTGTTTTAATTCCCACAAGAAATGCAGAAACAGGTCACACCAGCTTGCATACAGCTCTGTCTGGCTAATTTAGTACGCTAACTTCTATCAGCAGTACACTAAATTCGCCTCTAGTACCTCACAAGCTGCTGACACTTTCATACATACAAATAATTGCTTTTAAAGAAAGTATTGCTTCATCAATAGTAAGTTATGGAGTACTAAGTACAGCCTCATAACCACATTCCTTTTCTGCCTTATCTCCTGCCTCTGTTCTGTGCCTGTTCAGACCACTAATTTCTCTGCCAGTCTTCTAAATCCTTTGCCTTTCTCAACTCGTGTTCTTCACTTTCACTTTACTGCCATGACTGCTTCTGCTTGTAGCATTTTTTAGCTTTATTTCTTAGACAGGCAAGGGTGTTGTAACATGTAAGAAAAGGGTAACTGTTAAGAACAAATACGAGAAATCAGCACTCTGTACCTGATGGTCCGTTTCTACCATACCTGTCACACACACCTCATTTCAGACTTTGGGCACGAGACATTAAATTCACCAACATCAGTGATTTTCCAGGTTCCACACTTCCCGTGACTAGACAGCAATGTCATTAACAATAGTGCATTTTCTGTGATATTTTTGCCCAAGTCCTTTTTCCCTGAACTGATAACAAGAATAGAAAACAAATTATATGGTCTATACACTTAAGTGATTTGTAATGGATTCATTTCACACCAAGACGTGGTAGGTAACACCATCCAGCACGTGAAGTCAGTATCGCAGAGTTTGTGATTAAAGAAGAACAATAACTGTACAAAATGCAGGCAGGGTATCCAGGAAAACTGCCGGAGCTCTCCCAGTGCCCCGTGATGACAGCCCACACTGATCAGCTTCTGAAACAGCCCAGAGCGGCAAACACCCAAGGACACTGAGTCACGAAGCTGCAGCTGTGAGATGGTTAAACTGTCCCAATTCCTCCTCGGGAGTAAAGGAAAGAAAAGAAAAAAAGAAAAAAAAAGCCAGGCCAGAGGGACTGGGAAAGCTTGTGGGATGGTTGCAGCAGCTGTACTATACTCAGTGTACTCAAAACTAAAAGAAAATAACAACAAAACAACAACAAAAAACCAACGAGCTGTTTGTAAAAGGAGATCCTACTCCACTGTTTTGAAATTTCTTTGATTTATCTTGGTAAAGGAAATTAAGTTGTCTCTCAAACTGGGAAGGGACTGCACAGGGTTAAGTCCCATGCAAATCTATTTTCTTTGCCTCTGAAAAAAACTCTTGTGGAGTCTAAAGACACAGAAGACACTTCAGGACGTCTAGTGAGAGGATTCCCCAGCTCAGTCTTTACAGATGACCGAGGTGCCCAGCGATGTTATTTTCATATGATGGAACAGCCTCCTAAAAGGTAAAACTAAGACACAGGACTAGGAATTGCAAAGCAGCATTATTCATGCTAGCACCCACAAAAACGCTGCTAGAAATGCAGAGGTCACCAGTTTGAGATAAAAAAGTTTTGTTCATTGAGATGATGGAGAAGCACCTAGAAAAGCAATGACTTTAAACTAAAATTGATAAATAGGGCAGATCTCTCTAGGTACACACCAATTAGCATATTATGATGGTAATGTAAAAGAACTGCAATGCTTCCGCTTGATTTGGGTTCTGATTTATTTTACTGTTGATTATGGAATCCTTTTTCTTGCTCTCCCATTGGCAAAACTGAGATACGAGAATTACAGAACCACTCAGGTCAGAAGGCACCTCCAGAGGTGACCTGCCCCCGGCCGCTGCTCAGCTCCGGTTTGGCTTCCCCAGCCTTTCGGGGGCAACCTTTTCCTGGATCGTTTCAACAAGGGAGTGAATCCTAGCCGTGTATACAGAGACAATTGTTTTAATATTCACAGGTTACGAAGAGCTTGAGCCGAAGCTGTGAGGCTTGCAAGTCTATGTGCAGCCTGGTTTGTGTAAGGCTGTCTCCGCACAGCAAGTACGGCAATGAGCGCAGCCTGGGGTCTTCTACCTAAAGAGCTGCCCCAGCTCCAGCCTTCTGCAGTCAGGATTTCTCAGTGGGATTTCTCACTTTATTTAGGAGGAAAAAGTGAGCAAACAGAATTTGGGGTGTGTGTGTGTGTGTGTGCAAAATTTATAATTTTTTCTTGCCTAGACGTTTTTCAGTCCCCAAGTATGATGACTGATGGAAATGTACGTCAAACCGATACCATTCCTTACACCCATTCAAGGTGACTGCCGCAGTGTATTTCTCTGGATATTGTGCGTAATCCTTGGCTTAAATAATATACAGTCCCAAATAAAAAATATTTACACTGAAATCAAATTATTTACCTTGCTTGTGCCTCCTTTGACCAGACTGAGCTGTTAAGACAAACATTACAAAGGTTTCACACTTGTGTAATATTAAGAAGGAAGCAACATAACTAGTTCATGTATCTCAAATGCTGATACTTGAGAAACACTGCAGAGGTATACAGGATATAGTTATATCTATATAGTTATATATATATCTCTCTATAGTTATATATGTGGGGCCTCTGTTACAGGCTGAACATGCTATTAGCTTAGAATTTTCCAACACTGGCCTGTTTAAATTTTCAACCCTAAAACTGCATTAATCTTATGGCAGCTTTTGCACTTAGTATAAGACATTTTGCTTTTGTAAAGCTCAGTATCCCAAGGGAAGTCAAAGCACTTACAGCGCTTTACAGAGAACATCTATATCCAGGCTTCAGGCAGGAAATATTTTAGGGACAGGACAGATAGCCCCCCATACACCGTAACAGAAATCTTCCTCCCTACATGAAGAAGGGAGAACATTGGCTACGTAAGTCTTTACATGATCTTCAAATCACCATGAAAAAAAAGGAAGACACACCCCAAAATTTAGTTTTAAAGATCACAGTCGTGGTCTGTTATGTTGACTAGTATTTTTACCACCTAGTTACCATTGATTTGTTTTTGAAAATGCATCCCTTGAAGAATCAAGCCAAATTTAATCCTGGTATTATGCTTCTTATTAAAATCCTAGATGGTTCTACACTTGTGGATTACTACGATTTTGAGAAGTACAGCTACATTACAGAAGAAGCTTCACGAACTCCTCAGCAGACAAATCCCTACTTCCAAATATTATACTAACTCCTGCTCAGGAAATCTTATCACACTGAACCCTCTTTTATTAGAAACTTTATGATTATCAACGTCAGCACAGTTTAAACTGTCTGAATACTTTTCTCACATAAATGTATTAGCTATATTTTACTGTAGCATACTGCATGGGCTCAGCTTCAGATCCTACTCATAACAGTTATATTGGCAATAATACAAATGACACATAATTGGATTTTTTTTTAAACTGCTAGTCTCCCCCTTGCCCCCCCGCCAACCCCAGCTCAGTGGATAGAAACTTTTTCATTATCAAATTCAAATGCCCACAGGATACTATATAGCGCATTTACAATACAGCAAATTAGTGAATCTTTACAAAACTTCTAGTAATGCTGAGAAGAGATGGTATACATTTAGATTCAGGCTATCTTACAACATTCACTGTATTTGAGAATGTGCTATAAGAGAATGATGTACTGAATACGTAATTACATTATTTCACCTTGAACACCCAGATGGTGCTAACAAAAGTTTTTTACTATAGGAAATCGGTGCATGACACTTTTAAGTCATGGAAAAATGTAATATCTTCAGATTCTTTTAAGTATGATTTATGATAAAAAATTAAAATTTCAGGTTTCCTGCATAGATTAAAATATAACAAAGATATTTTCTGAAAGATATTGCAATGCCTTTTGCATAAAAATATTTACTTTGAGTAAGCGCGATTATCATGTACTATCTACTCATCCACTTGTGAATTAAGCTACATTATAAAATCTACATCAAAATAAGAAACTAAAAATAAAATGCACTTTTTACTTTTGAATGAATTCCATGAAATAGATTGTCAAAAGTATCATATCCTGACATTTCTATTTCTGTCTATTTAACAGAAAACTGAGTCATCAAACCTGATGTAAACAGTTCTAATTTTACCTAGCTTTACAGTCTACTTAAAGGGCTATAAAAAGAGTAGTTGTAAAAATCAGGAATGATCTTCTAAATACAGTAATGGAAGGGAAGCCATCAACAGAACATTTTTACATTATGGCATTGGGCAGACAGAATCATCCAAGAACAAATCTTGTGTAAAAAACTTTTTTGGAAAAGGAAAGACCTTTAAGGTCTTTAAGGTAACTTGTTTTAATGAAGTGAAGAGAATTAGTAGTACCTCTCTTGGAATTCTTTAGAGTTTCTAAAAGATACTGATTTGCCTGATAGAATCATCTTAGGTGAGAGTCCCTTGCTATACTGCAAATCCAAACATAGTATCATCCTGGTAGATCAAGGGAATTAAAAATAAGAAATAAACCCCAAACTGATCTTCTCTTAAAACACAAAAAGAGTGAAATGCAAAATGTAAACAAAAATCATATACAAGAAAAAGAAAATTAATCACTTAAAAATCTGAGTATTAGTCTCTAATAACTGAATTTGGTTAATGGTTGCTGGGATTTTGTGTTGTGTGTTGTTTGTTTTTGTTTTTTCCTCGAAAGAAAACATGATGGTGTAAGGTACTTCAGGAAGATCAACATTCTTAAAACTAAGGTCATTTGCTCCAGTTGTGTAAGCTGGTGTGCTTGTTTTCACTCTGCTCCATTGACAGTATAATTATTTTTGGAAACTAATCATTAACTTTGCATATTTGTCACAGCAAGAATCTGAGTCCATTATTTTAAAGTTTTTTTTAAAGCTCCCCATGATTTTTGACATTTTGGAATGAAATGAGTGAGTGGGAGGGTTAATGTACACGTGAACAGTTGTACTAACTTTTCTGAGAGCTTTAAAATAATGCATTTTACTAGCATATGCAGTTGGCAAGGAGCAAGACGGCGGAGATGCACTGCATGGGGCAACAGCATCAGTCCAGCAGCGCTCAAACACCTGAACTGGCCAAAGGCAATCAAAATAAAAGGAAAAAAAAAAAAAAACTTTAAATATAAAGACTCTTTAAAATCTTCAAACTGAAGAAAAACGTCTCAAGTTTTCAGCAAAGAAAGGGATTCAATCTTCTTCCTGCCTCTAGAATCTCGGGCATTCCCTTTGTGTTTCTCATCCTTACACTGCAGAATAATAAAACACATGCAGATTTCAACACGCCTCGGGGCCTCCGAGCAGCCTTTTAACATAGATGACAGACCTAGAGCAGGACCAAGGAGTTAAAGCAAACTCTCAGGGGCAGCACATGAATGTCTAGGAGAAGTAAGATTTTATAAAAGGGGAATTAAAAAAAAATAATCTATTGATTAATGCAGTACTACAAAATGTATGTGTGCAGTTTAACACAAAATCAACAGGGCATTTATTATTGTGGCAATTTCCAAAGTTCATTCCATTTGGTTCCTTTGCCAGTATTTACGTTTTATAAACCTACATGAGTATTTGTAAGCATGAAAAAGACCATAACAAAATGGTCTGAAAATACTTTGAGAAGAAACTGGGGAAACTGGAAAAAACCACAACTATCATATTTACAACATAATGTTAATATCTTTATATAAAAGATACATTGGAAAGTTGCGAATGACAGTATCTGAAAGCAAAATAACTGTGAAATTTTTAACCACAGCTACAGTTTCACTGAAACTAAATTCTGATTTATTTATTTATTTTTTATAGATCAGTTTGTTTTGACATGTCAAATATAATAGATAATTTTTAAGTTGTCATGGAAGTGAAAGAATATTTAATGTTTGTACTGCAAAAACAATAGCTACAAGAATGAATCACTTGTTCACAATCATGAGCTGCTAAATAGAACAGTCTGTGAGATATTTGATAAGAGTCTCACATGCCTATTTGCCAGAGCGAAAAGCAACACTTGTTACAGTTTTTTCGTCTTCATTTGTATGTGTAATTTATTCAAGAGACAAGTAGGTGATAAATTATCCATAAACTTAATTTTAGCAACAGAGCATAGAAGGGTTTTGCAGATTACCTGCAAGTGATTTGCTATGGGTAGTTCTCCGTGTATCTAACATGCTACCACACGCACTGCTGGCACGTTTCCTCGTCGAACAGCACTAGCGAGGAGCAACTAAAATCCCCCGACATCATGAACTCGGAAGAGCAGCCTATTTGTGCCACCCTGACCTGTGTATTCCTGCATAGAAAAGGGCTAAACACAGTGAGCCCTCGCACCGCAGCCGACTACACAGCCGCTGTAGGTACTGCCCGGCTCCTCTTGCGTCGTGTGCCACCTTCCGAGAACAGTTTGCTGATAAATACTATGATAATCAGAGTGTGCGTGTTATACAAAGCAAGAACGAAAGGAGAACTTTGAGTGGTTTATTGTAATGATGCAGTTAACACTTTGTAGCTGAGATCCTGACGCTGCATGCGGAATGACACCTGGTCCCGCTGCCTTCAGCGGGAGACTCTCCAACCCCTCCCAGCTGCCAAACAGACTTTAAGCACAACCCGGTTTCCTGTGACTCTCCTGCGAGCAGGTGGTGAGAAATTAGCTGCTACTATTGACTCTCTGATCATCAAGCAGATTTTCAGCTCCATGACTTGCGTCCGGGTAAAAGAAATGCTCCTATTGAGTTCCTGTAATACCTGCCTTTTGTAATTCCTGAATCGTTCAAAAAAACCCCAAACCCCGCAACGACTTCCTTAAAGAATTATATTGTAGCTGATGATTTGTATCATCAAAACAGTTTTCTCACACAGATTTTTTTCCAAACAAGACAATATGTGTTGTGAAATCAAAGAAAAACTAAGTTCGCTTTAAGAACTAGGGCAATTCAAAGCAGTTGCTTGCTTGTCACTTCGGGATGCCATATTCAATGGTACGTACATTAAAGTACTTGAAAAAATATATTTGGTTTTTTTCCCCTCCCGTTGTTCCCATACTCGGAAGCACACAGAGTCTCACTAACTACAGAAAAACCTGAGCTTTGATTTACAGACTTTTCCCCACCAGGGTGACTGATACGGTTTTTATAATCGTATACATCTATTTCAAATACTGCACTTTAGATCATTAGTTTCATAAATATTTTCTTTGCCTATAGCACTGATAGGTATAATCAAATAGCTCTAATGCATTACCTTCACAAAGCCAGAACTTTCACCACCAATATATACGCAGGACTGGTACAGTGAGAGAAACAGACCGACTCCACAGCTGGCACTGAGCCAAATCATCCCTTCGCCAAGTCAGAAGTTTTACTGCTGGAGCTTGGATTTCATGCACTGACTTCAGTGTACGCAGACAAAGGAAAGAGAACACAATTAAAAATGTCATTTAAATAAAATAATTTTAAAAAGTCCTCCTGTTGTCTCAAAAGCGAGTCCGTTACGCAGCGTGCAAAACCAAAGACAAAGGCTAAGCACAGGAGACGCTGCCTTTAACGCCCAGTTGCGCAGGCTGGGGCGCCAGGGTGGGCTCGCACCCCCTGGTCTTTTTCACAATCACATTATACACAATTACATGAATATTAATTTGTTAACTTCCAACCCTCTAGCACTGATGGGATGGAAATCTATACAATGGTTATACAATCTTACTAGTTAACTACTCCGGCTTGTTTTAAGGGCCTGACGTTTCTATTCTCACCTGGCTGTGGATTGCGCACCCTTAAGGAGGCTTGCCTGGCACTTGCCCGAAACCCCGAGCCAGGCAAACATCCCTCTGCTTTTATGAATAAAGTTTCCACTTGCCCTAACAGCCTGTCTGGTAACTGTTAGTCATAAATAGCAGCATTCAGGTCGGTGGGACATCTTCGGGGAATAAGGTCTGAAACCCTTAGTTTTACTCCTCGAGATTGCTGTATTCACTGGATGGCAATTGAACAAAAATAACGCTCTGGAAACCGCGTACAGCTGCCTGGGAACACCCGCCTCCTGCAAGGCTGACAGACCCGGCTAATTGTGAGGAACTCCTTCGCTCGGAAAATGAAATGACTTCACGTCAGTTCAACAAGTGCATACCTGGGAACTACAATAGGAATTAGTCTTAATTTATCTGCAGTACTGCCTGCGTGCTTTATGAAAAGTATATGTGTGTATATAAACAGGGTAGAAATTAACTCCTGCCTAAGGCTACCACCAAATGTCAATTAAGCTGCCAGACTTCCAGAGGTTGGTATTCTGTCTCTCTGCCTGGGGGAAACTTTGCATTCAATTTATTGTTGAGTAAGACAACCAGTTTGGCAGGGAAAACAGATTAACAAATTATACAGTGTTTTTTTAAAAGGTGAACATAACTTACTAAAAACAAATTTAAGGAAGCTTTCTTCTTATTGTTATAACTATCTTTCAATGTACAAAGCTGGAGAGGGAAAAAAACATTAACTGTCTGTAAGCAGGATCTAATATGAGCAATATAAGTTAAAAATGCACTCATGGCTTTGTTTTATTATTTCGCTATTTTATTAACATATAAATATTGGTGGGAGAAGCTGCTGCCAGGCCCAGCCAGAGGGTGTAAAAAACAGTTGTGTTCTAAACAAGATACTAATTCATTGACTGTTAAAAATGCTTTGTTCTTTCTATTAAACAAACACATAAATTATCTCTGAGTCTGTCTTTCTCTTTGCAAAGAAATACTACTTACCATTTCAGGTCTGTCTGAATATTACCATACCTTTCGAGGTGTTCACATAGTTAGGGGTCCATGGGTATCCCTGTTCGACCCAAACACAGTCATTCAAGCCAAAATTAATTAATGACACCAAAAATCAGAGAGTGCTATCGTAGATCGACAGGGTAACATGCTCGGGTTTGCCCCACATCATGCCTACAATGGTTATTTCCGTACGTGGAATCTGTGATTTGAAGGTCCTCCCCCCTCCCCGCCACCCCCAGGACTGACATTGTCCATGGCAAGCAGAACGTAAAGCCTCCCGCCTGCTCCCATGCCAGGTTCTCCACACCCTGGTGCTCTTCCTCCCGTTGGGAATTCCCATGGGAACTGGCCGATCCTTGGCATTGACTCGGCCGAGATAAGACCTAGGTTTTTTACTCACATCATTATACTTAGGATCAAATTCTTCCTCTAGGGTGCAAACCAAGCCATTTGGGGCAAAATTGCCACATGCAGCCAAATGTGCGGAGACCTACACCCAGCTGGGTGCTTTCACTATCAATTTGTTGTTCACTAATATGGGCAGTTGTCAGAAGGGAATGTGGCCTTTAGTAGTCGTGTGTGTGGTGTGGGGGGGGGGGGGGGGGGGGGGGGGGGGGGGGGGGGGGGGGGGGGGGGGGGGGGGGGGGG
>JAVJGI010000064.1:49338325-49398871 GCA_035590275.1 Ibycter americanus
CGGCCGCCCCCCCCCCCCCCCCCGCGGTGTTTTTTGTTGGTGTGTTGGGATTTTTTGTTTGTATGGTTGTTTTTTTTCCCCAAGAGGACAAGAGGAACAACTGCTGAACCATGTATCTCAGCTGTGTGTCACATGACACTACTCACTCTCTTCATGACCGTATCACCTCTCTCCCCGCTTAGATGGAGCTATCTGGCCAGGCAACATGGACCCTCATTAAAACTCGATTCTTGCTGAAAGTGGAGCACAGATAACATTACTGGTATGTTATCAAATGTCCCCACCTCTTTATTTGGGTAGTGTCATCAATGTTTGAACTGAAGATGAAGTAATTTTACCTACTGACAAAGGTGAACTGAAGATTTAGTTACAATATCATAGAGAGCTACTACAGGCTTATGAGATGAACCAGCACATCAGCCCTCATTGGCAAATGGTGTCTGAAGCCCTCTAGCTATGCCCAATGATAATTGTATTGTGTAGAGAAATAGCACGCTCCATTGAAGGACACTGACCAAATTTACGCACAAATGTCTTACAGCTCAAACCACTCTTGTGGTTGGCAGATATCACTATTATTGCCATCCTACAGGTCAGACAAGGGAAAAAAAGACTAAATAATATCCCCAATGTCACAACAGCCACAAAGCAAGGAACAGCACTCAAGTTCTCCTCTTCTTCTTTGGTCATTATCATTTCTTGCAACAGCACCCTGAGAGACAAAGCTTCCTTGTGCCCTTCACTACTGCATATAAAAGTTTCTTTTCTGGTTTAATCACAATATTCTTTTTTGCAATAGTGGAAATATATCTCAAAGCAACTAAGTCTTCAGCAAGCCTATCTTAGATTGTGTCTACAGCATACCATGCCCTATACGAGGATTTCCACAATGGCAAAAGAATTCACTATTAGGTTTTTTTTATTTTTAATTTTGTTTTTTTTTCTTTTTAGTATTACCTGTCCTCCTAAGCTCACTGCAGGTTTTCATCACATCTGGCCTTTGCAGGTTAAGCACCTGAATACAGAAGCACAGTGTCACCGACCGACAGGTATATTCTTTCAAAATGCTCCCCTAAACAAGCACAGTAATTTTTTTTTCTAAATAAATATTCCACCTCCCTTTATTTTTGCTTTTTGGTAGCGAAAGGCATTTGATGAAAAAACTTCATGTGCCATACAATATCTCCTAAAACTAAATTTTAACGACTGTATTAAATAATGGCTACAGGCCAACAGGAAAAGGGCTTGCATGGCAGTTTAATTGACAGAGTATCTGAAGTGCCCTTGAAAATTATTTAAAAGTTTATTACAGTCCTGGAGGTCAAGAATGAAAGGCTTCAAACAGCAGTTCTGCTGAGGTCCTTCTCTGACCCAGATGCTGTATCTTTGATGTTCCTATTAATTCAAAAATTTAACTTAACACACAGACACCTTCAAAAACTCTCCTCTTTTGAAAATTTGCAATCATTCATATACTGTAGAGCTCAATAGTGTTTGAATCTCTGACTGGAACATAAATCTGTGATGAGGCATAATTACTTTAAACCAAATAACCTACAAGATGCCATAAGCTATGGGAGAACACACTTTAAATGTCACTAATTTAACATTCAAGCTGTAAAGAAGTGAAATACGTTGAAAACAACTATAAAGTGACACAAGTATTTTATATATTTATGACATACCTCTCAATGCACTTATGACATTCTTTTCTCATGAACATCGTCACTGTAATGAATTTTTCATGATAATATCTGCTAAATAAATAGTTATTGCTGTATTTAGTAATAAAGTGTGAAAAAATTAAATCACTTGTGAGAAAGGGCATATGTTTCCTACTTTTTTTGTAGGAAAATTTGTAGGCAAATTGGCATTGCCTCCATCGGATGTCTTGGGATACAGTTTATACATTAGAAGCATTCTATCATACGTATTTGTGCAGAAGATAAAAAATGTCTTCATACTGAATGAGAAACCTAAATTTTCATTCTGTCAGAGGACAGAGAATACCTTAATGGCTGTACCATATACACAAAATTATCAGCATGGCAGGCTGACAAAAAAGAGCTTAACTGACAGATACAATAGCTTCACCTTAACCCAGATGTCAGGAAACATGTCATTATTGATATTCAAAGCTGGAACAGAACAGTTAAGTGAGTCACATAAAGCTGAATAGGCAGGTATTTAAAATATCATGCGTGTAAGAATAAATTCACAGCTCACCTTATCTTAGAAAAAATGAGGTCTTTTTTGTTTTGTTTTTATTTCAGGGCTTATAATTCTGTTAAATATCTTCTCTATATGGCTTTGGACACTTCTACAATATCCACATGTGGTCTAAGATAAGCAGACCAAATTTTCTGTGAATTTTCTGCATTAAATCAACAGAATTATTCAAAATCTTAAGAAAATCTGAGCTCAGAATTCAGCCTAACAGATCTCACTGCTATGTATGAACACAATCCCCAATTCAACCCAACACGAAGCGCAGTCTAAACATGTTGATGACAGTTGGTCAGAAAATGTACATGGTGAAAACCAGATCTGCATGCTTTGCTTGCTTGATTTTCAAGAACGCAGAGCATTAACTGATGCTTTAATTATGACAAAATAGGATAAAGGTTTCAAGGAAAATGATGGAAAACACATACAAACTCTGATTTTAATTCATTTCTCCTCTTCCACACACATCTCAGGTATTCTTAAAAGGACTTATGAACTGTCAAAATGAGGCTCATCCTCCTATTACTTTCACAGCACATATTTTCATACGTACATAAAACCCCAGAAAGGCACATGAAGACCATCACATATGAGAACCGTAAGGCGTGCCATTACAGAGGATCATGTTATCGATTTTAGGACCTGCTCACACACACAGATTACCCATACTGATTCTCTTATTTTATTTAACTAGTTTTTCCTATTTCCAGCAAAAGCAGAGTTATAGACATTTTAGGAGAATTTGCTTTTAAAGAAATTAGTCTCTTGCTAATAACAGTGAAAAGAATATGAACGGTGAAAGGACATGTAGCCTTAGCCTGAAAACAGCTGTTGGCTGTAAACTCCACATACTGAAATTATGATACGAATTAGTATCTTCAAGACATATTAGTCTTTTTTCACTTCCCTTAGAACAGTTTTATAAATCTGGTGTCCTCAGTGGAGGTGAATAATTTACAGTTCCCCACCCCTAACTTGATAACGAAAATGAGTCCAATTTGAACTTTTAGCTCTTTGACACGGGAGAATATATAATGCAGAATTAGAATGTAATATAAATGCAGGCTGGATCAACCTATTAATCATTTTGTGATCTTAGTAAAAAAAACACCCACTATTAAGAAAATTGGTCATTCAAATGAATCATTACATTTCAACAAATGTTAGCTTTTATATTCTTCATACAAGAGGAATCCCTACTTTCACCAGAAGTATTTGTCCAGTCACCTTTTTACTAAAACAATAGACTGCAGTTACCCCCCAAAACAATTTTCTCCCCACAAACACAAAAAATAAAGATAATTTTTAACGCAGAAAGAAAAGGCTCAAGCATTTATTCTAAAAAAAATAAAAACCTTTAAATTGTCTTCTAATTGGTGCCCATTTTTGTAACCACAGGTATCCTTATTACAACTGCTATTAAAACTTTATAGAAGGGCAACAATGTAATAACAGCAAGTTTATCATAGCTAATACTCAGGTAGCAAGATGACTTCACACACACATTAAAATGATGAATTATGATGCTTTCATTCCTTGGTAATGACACAGAATGATTTCTGCTGTCAAGATCACGAGATTCATCGCAATCTTCACTACAATTCATATCCCAGTTGAATTTGAATTCATAACAAAAGGAATAAGAAGGTCAATGTACCAAGCTAGGCAAAAAAGAAGACGCCTGAACAGACACTGAATATTCTATTTCAAGCATCCATCCTTGACAAGCAAGCTGCAATTAAGATAAGATTTACTTGTATGCATCAAATTCTTTAGTTTGATCTGTGTAGCTGCACACACTTTCCCCTATTGTTTGAAGCATCATTTCAGAATGTTCAGCACAAAAATACATAAAACCCTGCCAGAAAATACAGTTGTTTCATTCTGTCACCGAGCTGGTCTGAACCAAGGACAGAGAGGATGCTCTGAGCAGCAGTCCACTCAGCTGGAATTCAAGATTCCCAGCTTTATTTCCCAACTCAATGACAGTCTTATGCAGCCTTGGACAAATCTCTTCCCATATCTCTGTCGCCCTCTCCAGTCTGTAATGCAAGTGTTCATAATATTGGCATCAAAATGATGCTAAAAGAAGAAAAATTATTCATTAATTTTGATACTATTTAACTCCTACACAATGGGGACTACTTTCATCCCATGTACGGGCATTTCTTATTTATGCAAACTCTGGTATTCCAGTAGAGCTAGTTACTCAGCAAGGGCCTCATCTCCTTGTTTCTACCCCATTGAGAAACCAATGAATTTGTATTATATCTGCCCACTGAGCTTTCCTGTGGTATTGTAATGGAAGAAAATCACACAGCATGAGTTCAAATATAGGCTTAAAAAAACCTAACCCAAAGCAGCAAAAGATCACAGTGCCAAGTATAAGTAAATCTAGACTTTCACCTTCCTCAAATATGCAGATATACCAAAGATTCATAAAATCCTGTAGATTGGAAAACAACTCCAGAGGTCCTCTAGTCCAACCGGCTGTTCAAAGCAGGTGCAAATACAGCAGGATGCTCAGGACACCATTCAGCAGAGTTCTCAGTTTCTTCAAGGAAGGATGATGGGGTCCTCTCTGGGCAACCTGTTCCAGTACTTGACCACACTCATGGTAAAAACGTCTTCTTTGTATTGAATCGGAACTTCTCGTCGCACGTTGCAGCTGTTGCCTCTTGTCCTATGGCTGTACACCTCTGAGGATTGTGCCCCTCGCTCTTCCATTAGGTAGTTGTGAAGAGAAATAAGGTCTTGTATTAGGGTAGAACAAATCCAGTTCTCCCAGTCCCACTTCTGATGTCATGTGCTCCAGACATGCGCTAAATGGAGCTACTGTGTGCACATCTGGCTTGGTTACATGCGGCATCTGCGCTACATGAACTGTGGTCAGATGTGAGGCTTCTCCAGTCCGTCGTTTGCCTTTTGCCTTAAACAGAGTCTGACTGAAGTTAGAGCTTCAGCTGAATGATGTGTCACTCTGTCATTGAGTCACACTAATTACTACAAGGCCTGCTTAAAAAAAAAGGGGGTTTGTACCTTTAAAAGGGATGGCCCTTGCTCCCACATCTCTGATACTAATTTCCTTCTGCATGTCTCAGATTTGTCACAGTCATGTGTCAGGTATGTCACTGGTTGATGTACTCTCAAATAGCCACTGGGTATGACAGGAACTCAACATGGTACAAAAATACATGAACTTTATAAAACAAGAAAAAGGGAGAAATTGGCAGAACATGGAAGACCAGGAGCAGTTTCTGTGCTAGACCACCTGATAATAGGATGGAAAATAAGGCTTTAGGCCATCATTTGTTCAACTTCTATAACACTGGAGTATGGCTCAAGGAACACCTCATGAGACAGAGATAGGTATCAAGGTAACGTAAGTGTTGTATCGCTGTACAGCACTGTACACGTGACTCATCATTTTGCTCCTGAAAAACATTACTGGGACTGAAATCTGGCTCCGTCCCCTTCCTCCTCCTCATGCCCTGAATGCCGTGCCATCGGACCGGCAGCAGCAAACACGTATTCTTCATACATAAGAGGCCAGAAAGGAGAACAACAGATTCCCAAAAGGGTTCACAGAATAGCAACCTAATAACCACATAAATAATTAAAGGGATTGAACTGAAAACCACCATCTAGAAATTGGAAATCTGTGATGCCCCGCAAGTTGTAAGAGAAAATTGCGTCCTCTTTGCATGAGGTGAACAAATATCAAATGCACGTATGAAATGAGCATCAGTATCAAAAAAGCAACCTTTTAGGGATGATAAAACCAAGAACTTGAAAAATACAACTACCTAATGTGTATGGTTTGAAATACATACTTGTTCTTTGCGATCTGAATAGCCACTACTTCCTTTAAAGGGGTATTTTTTGTTTTGGTTTGAGGTTTTTTTATGTTTTTTCCCCCCAGTTTCTACATTAAAAATGCTTTATCCCATTGCTGCTTAAGGTAGGTAAGAACACGAGACAGTAATCCGACAAATATCTAGCACTCAGCCTAAAAATGTTCAGAGATGCCAGATATTTTTACACAGACCTATTCTCTCTTGTATATTCGAACTGAGAGAGCATGAGAGAGCGCGACCATTTAGGTCATTAGAGCAACATTTTCTACTCACCAAACTGGCTTTGGAGCCTAAGTTTCATTGATTTTCCATGGGACTTATCTTCCTCAGTCACTCCAGGGCTTTTGAAGACGTCATCATTAAGCAGTAATCTAATCTTCCTTTTCATCAATTGCTACCAGCCCTGACTAGTGGAAGTCAAAACCATCTCACTCACTGGCTTAAAATATATACTTGAAACTAAACCATACAATAAATTTTTGATTCGCTATAAGCTATAAACAATATTGACAGAAGACCACAAAACCCACCTTGGAAAGCTGATGGGTGTTGCTCAGTGAAGAGAAACAGATTAAAATAGTCAGAAAGGTGAATCCCCATTAGTCATCCAGCCTGTGAACAACACATAAAGCTCCATTTCACCATACTTTTTTCTTTTAATAAACTACTATTTTCAAGTATAAAGGTGGTTCAGGACAATTAAACTGCCATCTCAGATAGGCTAACCTGGCACAAAATTTTAGGGTAGATCTGATTATTCCAATCTATTACAGTCTGATGGACTCCATGTAGTATGACAGTGAGCAAAAATCCCCTTACTCTGCTGCTAAAAATACCAGTACCACATTAGAAATAAGCATTTAAGCCATACCTAGCCATAACAGCAACAACAAAGAGAAAGTTAAGAAAATGTGCATTTCTTTATTTCTTGTGTTTGGGGGAAATTTGCAGCAGCTCAAATCCTTTTTCAGGTACATCTCAGACATTACAGGGCAACTTATTTTTGAAAGATGTTGCCCACATTTGAATAAAGCCAGCAGACAAATGTGACTGAGAACTTACTCCCAATGTAATCAGTAAGATACAGAAATAAGGACAAATTCCAGAATTTTTCAATACTTAACTCTAATTTTCATGTCCAGAAATTGTAGACCAACCCCCTGCTTGTGTGGGCTGGTAACGGCTCTCCCTTGGATCATTATACACTCACTTAATGCTTCTGAGGCCAGACGTGCCCTAGCGATACCTCTCATGATTGTCCCCTTTCGGGCAGTGGAAGGCATTCGGTATGTACCAGCAACACGTTCACCAGAAATTTTGAAAGATTTTTTTTTTTCCCCCCCCCTGGAGGATCCTTCAGCCCCGTCCATGTATCTGCATTTTCTGAAAACAATTTTTATTTTATTTTAGCTTGGGTAATTTTGACAATCTTGGAAAACAAAACCAGCACTGTATTTTTTAAAAGTGGACTTGAATTAACATATCTGCAGTGTAGAATTGATTCCAGTGATTATTCCTTGAATATCATGCTTAAGGCCATCCTACCCCCAAAAAGGGAGAAGTGTGTGACTACACAAGATATATGTTGCAATTTCTCAGAGACTTTCAGAGACCTCCAGTTGCACGATAAGTTTACATCCCTTATATTTCTGTAACATATTGCTCTCTAGTAGGCCAGTGTAAGGGGATAAGGAGGTCATTATCCTGCATCCTTCTCACCCGCTTGGTAATAATTTTTTCCCTTTACCCCCCGGCTTCTGCATTTGTCAGCATCTCTAGTGATAGACAAATGCTACTTCCTAGTGAATGCTGAACATTATTCCTACCTATTTTACAAAAGCATAATAACAACACTATGATGAACATTATGAGGAATATTATTAGATGGTTTAAGACCTCCCTCCACGTTTGGCCAGGTTTCAGCTACGAAATGAACTCAACTGGAGAGACTGTCCATTTGACATTCATACAGAAGCTTTCTGCGATGGGTCTCTCTCAGAAAATCATGCCTGTAGAACTACTCTTTCCAATTAGGTTTTCCAAGAAAGTTGTTTGATATGTATTTCAAGCTGATGAGACCCAAAACCAATTGCCAGTTGCTAGTTGAATCTTGGAGCTTCATTTTAGCTGTGTTAGCTCCTGTTTATTAAATTTAAGATACGTATTTTTTATTTTTAAACAGCACTTTGTAGTTTTTTCCATTGCTGGCAATTAATTTGTTCAGTGAAGAAAAAAAAGAATACTTTCATGTACTGCTATGTTTTTTAATTCTCTGCTGATGTGTGATTAAGTATTCTCTTTCACACAGAACAAAGAGACTTGTTTCTCTGTTATTTTCTTCTCTTTTGTTTTAGGAAGTACAGATGAATCAATTTTATCTTAATTTGATATTTCCAGTAAAAATTAAACCAATGATTTACTTTATAAAGTTTTTTAAAGTGTCTTTTTTTTCCCCCAAAGTTATAGATAAGCTGAGAATTACGTATTTTATGTAGAACTTTTTTGCCTGACTGTGATAAACACTGCGAAAGGAAGGTTACTGTAGAAAGTTTAGACCTAAGTTTGATATGAAGGTTTAAGTCTTAAGACCAAAAGCACTTCATATTCCACAAGGACCCGCCAGTCAGTTCCCCTTACATATTTTCAGTCTCAAACTTTTTCAGAAGTCAAAACTATTTTACAGAAAGGAAGGAACCACATGGTTAAACGACTTATTTTATGTTTAACATAGCAGAACAAGAAAAAAGCAGTTGGATCTAGTTTAAATTAGCAAAGATGAAACACAGTTCTCATCCAGATCCCACATTACAAGACACAAAAATTCATATAAAATTGAAGTTACTTAAAAATGATAGATGTCAGTTTAAGAAACAGGCTGAATAAGCTCAAGGAACTGATTGTCACAATATGAATTCAAGCAACTAAAAATTAATTGTGATAACAACAGAAGAAATCAGGACGGAAAAAATTTAGATGTCAGGTTATGGTCTGGTCTTACAAGAAAAAAAAAAGAAAAAGAAATGCAGTATTAAAGAGAAGGCATACTGCTGCAAGGTTAATAAAATGGGAATCAGATATTGAAAAGACTAGATTATTTTTGGCAGCATTAACATTTACAATACACTGCATCCCCAAACCCATATTTATCCAGGCATTTATGATATTTTACTCGGGGGGGCGGGGGGAGGGGGGAAGTGTTTTAAGGAAAAAAGACTTTCTGGGAGCAAGAGAAGAACCATTTCATATGGAGTTAAGATGCATATTGGCCAAAAAAGGCTAGCTCAAAAATGCCAAATGCTTATGCTAGATAGGTTATGTATGACAGACAAACCTTCCAGGATGAGAAGACAAACAAGTGCAAAGTGGTAATAGAATGTATGTTGAGAATGGCTTTGGAAATACTGCAAAACACGACCGATTCCTATAAAATCGTTAAGATGCAGTCCTTTATAATGGTGGCAATCAAACAGAAGCAACTCTAAATGACTGACAAAACAAATTTGATGAAATACAATCTAATATAACTTTTTAAAAGCAAATATGTATCACTGGATTTAATAGGCAGCAAACCAGCTTGTTTTATAAAGCAAAATGTTGTAAAATGCTAATACAGGTAGAAAGTAGGGAATTACCTTTTCAGTATTTTTTAATTCATTTGCTACAACTGTATAAAGAAAATAAGCTTTACGTAAAGCAAAATCTAGCAACCTACACATCAAGGCACACCTTCCACTCACATCTGCATACCTTCAATTACATTAGATGGTCTCATTTTAAGAAAAGTACTAAATACTCTACAAATCCTACTTCACTAATCATTACAACAATAATTCAGTTGAGTTGCAATTGGAAACCTGACTGTATTATTCTTCCATTTTAATAAGCTTTACAAATGAAAATCTATTATGCCTAAACAGCCTGTATAAAAAAAAAAAAAAAAGAAGAAAGAAAAAAATCTGAGGATATTAGAAAGCATTGCTTCCTTTAAAAGGCTCAAAGGCTTTAGAAAACGTTTAATAGTGCTTGATAAAGTGATTCATTCTCTTTCCATTCCTCAGCCATTGGCTTTGTAATAGAGATGAATCCCTATAGAAGAGGCCCATAGGACGGGTCTGCATACCCTGAATGCCACGATGTCCCTCTTTGTCGGGCATCCTAGGACAGATGGCTCTGCACACAGTCTCTTTCATAAAGTGTATGGCAATGCCAAAAAATCAGTTGCTATGCAACCTCAGTATCCCTTCACACCAACAGAAGTAGGTGATGTATAAGCTTGAAAAAGCTAGTTGTTTAGGGCAAAGAGCCCACAAAGATGTTACAATTCCACGCTTTCTCATAACTCATCATCAAAATAATCTGCAGTGGCTGAAGCGGAGCACTACAGCAACTCGCTGCCACTGCCTGCTGCCCTGGACCAAGGCGAACTGCAACCCAGCGCGTCGGCTGGCAGTCTGGCGACCAAGCGCCGAGGAATCCTGCCACCAGTGCTTGGTCAGTGGATCTCCACACCCTACAGCAATGATGATTTTTATTTCTCAGAGGAGCACCAGACAGTGAGACATCGTCAACAAGAGGAACAGACTACAGTATCCTACAAAGTGACACAAGCGCTTGCCTCCCTCCCTCAGGTTGTGGAGGTGGTGAAGAGATGACACTGCCGGAGGTGTAAATGATTTAACCGCTAAGTAATTATATGAAGAGGGGACTATGACCTTTATTTTGCTAACTGTCTATTAGAAAAACTTCTATAATTTTGACTGGGACAAATTAGACAATTTCCAGAAATAGTTCTTGACCTTGAGCACATAAACCTTGAAGGCAACTATCGCACAGCAAATAATTAACTAAGTGATATATTACCGAATCATACTATAGCGTCCTTTAACAAGATGACATTCTACATATTCAAGCAGTAATTTCTA
This sequence comes from Ibycter americanus, assembly GCA_035590275.1. Classification (NCBI taxonomy): domain Eukaryota; kingdom Metazoa; phylum Chordata; class Aves; order Falconiformes; family Falconidae; genus Ibycter; species Ibycter americanus. Next base: position 49,349,331 of record JAVJGI010000064.1, read on the forward strand.
TTTCCCAAGTCTGAGTTCTGCACAGATAAAAGCGAACATTAATAAGAGAACAGAAACCAGAGGCTCAAGTATCTGAACCATGAAGAAAAGAATCATTTAAATTGTTTCAATCTTTTGTTTCTGGCACCATGCCGTCTAGTCATATAAAGCTGTAATTGAAACCATGCGGTGTGTGTAGTGGGTTCATTACTGGCTCTGACTGAGTCGTCTCATGTGCTAACCATGTACTGATTTTTTGCATCCTTAGGGCCAAGAACTCTTCACCTACGTATTTGTTAGCACATATGGGTTCCTATTCCTTCTAGGAAATTAGAACTATCTAATATTTAAGAGCCACAAATTGATTTCTGAGTCCAACTCCCATGTGATATTGAATGGCATGTCTAAGCATCTGTAAAATAAATCATCTGTGAAGATATTATATTCATAGACTTAAAATATAACAACGGTTTAAATAATTGATTCGTAATACTTCGCTATATGATAAATACTCAGTTTACTGCAAATCCTTATTTGCTGAGTAATAGCTTTTCACTGCTAAAAAAAATGCATCCGTTTTAGAATGAAGTACCTTGCCTAGAAATAATTAATACATGATTTTAATATTAAGTATAATTTTAATTACATCTGGAGGAGATACCATCTAAGTATCTCCTCTAATATGCCCTGAAATGAAACCTATATATTCTACACAACATATAAAATTAAAGCCTGATAATGATACTTTTGTAGAATTTACACAATCGGATCTATTTCATTAGACTTTACTCATTAGCTTAGAACTGTTATAGAATGAACCTTTCATTCAGAAAATACAGGTGAAAAGTCTGTTACTGTTCAAAGTGCTCCTTGTCCTCTAAAGTAAGGCACTGCCCAGTGAGCTGAAGCAGCAGAAAAATGCAGTTACAGGTCTCTGCAGTGCAAGAAAGCTGTACATTTTGACCTGAGAATGGCGAGAGATTCTCAGAACAAGTACTATACTAACACGCTCAAATGTTGCTTTTGTTCAGAAGTATAAACAATACAAATATTTCACACAATTGATGCATTTACTATGACTCTTAAACATTAGGCATTTATACTTATTTTACACACATATGACAAATTCTGCTATCTATAGTAAGATTTTATAACGTTTTCATAAACAGTTCAAAACAAGAGGATTAAGCAAAAACGCATCATCAAAGTTCTGTCCTTTACTCCCTCCCTAAAATGTTTTTCATCTTTAACATCAAATGGGCTTGTGTTATCATGCAAATAAAACTAAATCTATGGTGAATGCAAGAAGAGAAATCCAAAGAAAATCAAGCCCTCCTTTTTAGTTTTACAAAAGTATCAGGAGACGTTCTGAGGGTGGGGGAAGAGAGAGAGCAAAAGAAGAATTCATAGCTTGCTTCTATTCCAACCTGAGGTCAGGATTTCACCTTTCCTCTTCTGAACAGTGTTAGCCACCTCATCAGCCTATGAAACTATAAGCATTTAACTTTTATATTTCAAGCTCTAATAATCCATGGCTGCCCTGGGAATTCATGGGGGGAATAAGTTAAGCACTTCAACTTAGAAAGCAATATTATTAACATGAGGTATTTCAGCTTGTATTTATTTGTGGGTACAAACCTGGGCTGTGTTGTCTGTGAAACTACTTTATTTAGATATAAATGGAAATAACTGCAATTCTTAAACAGAAATGTATTGTTCTTTCACACCATACAGGAGCTGATCGGATTCACGTCTGTACATGTCTGACCAAGAAGCGCCTTTGATGAAGAAGCTGATCTAGGCATAGCCGTTTTGCTATTTATAGGTACAAGTATTGTCATAACCAGTAAAGACAGGAATATTTTACAGCTAAGATGGTGCCTTTAAAAAATGTACCCATTTTATTTACACTAAATAAAAGCTAAACTATAGCACACGATTAATGTAACATTTAAAAAGATTCTGTGCAAACAGTCACCAACTTGTAGATTTCCTCAGCGTGATCCATTTCCTTCTGTAGCTTAGCAACATTAAGACTATAACAAACAAAAATTAATTGTGCCAACGCTAATTTCCATATGCGATGCTCATCCGAGTGCGCTGGAACCATTTACATTTTAACCTGCAACAGACCCTACATCACATGCATACGATAATAAATTATTACAACGCAGCTCAGGGAAAAGTAGCCTTGTTGTGTTGCATGTAAGTAGGAATTTCACCGTATCAGTAATGTTGCCTGTCAGTGGGAGCCAGTGCAGCTGAAGCAGATGTTTCATGTTGATAAGCAGAGACTGGAAAAGACATTTCTAAGCCACTTTTTTCTTCATTTTCTCTACCATACTTGGCAATAACTGATCTAGTACATTTGCCATGTGTAGCCACTCTGCTTAGCGTAGACTTCCTCATCTCTTTCCATAAATCCAAATTAGCGTTAGTCATGCTAAATCACAAACCTCCTCCTTTCAAAGCTCCTTCGCGGTCCTCCAATTGGGAACTCTCTCTTGCTATCAGATAGGGGTGTTTAACTTTCTTTTGGTTATCCTTTCGTAGGGATTTAAGAGGGAAAGACTCAGCCTATGTCAACAGTATTTATCAACACAGCTATAAAAATTCACGTACAATGGGAATCTACAATCTAAGGCATACATTATCTTATTGCTAAGACATCTGAATTACAAAATGCAAACTTCAGTACAATTCTATAAAATTGTAATTATACCCTGTCACGTTCACAGTATTTGTTAGATCCACGGTGGCATGAATAGTCAAAACCAAAGACTAGCATTACAAGCCAGAACTAAGGAAATTGAAACCTCATTCTGAAACTAAGCAAAACAGGACGGCTGGTACAAAAGCTACCCTGGATTTGTAGAATAGTTTCTATTGGATGAGATCTCTGGAGATCATCTAGTCCAACCCCCAGCTCAAAGCAGATCCAGTAAGACCTGGCTGCTCAGGACCCTGCCTAGTCAAGTTCTCAATATCTATGAGGATGGAGAGCCCATATCCTCTCTGAGTCCTTATTCCAGGATTTGTCCATGTTGAACAAAATTTATCCTATATCAATGGAAACATCTTGTGTTGCAGCCTGTGTCTCTTGCACCTTGTCCCACAGGTGTGCACCTTGAAGAACAGGCTGGCCTTGTCTTCTCCACACCCTTCCGCCTGACAGCTGTGGGCAGCACCATATGCTAGAGAGGCACGGGAAGGGCATCCATGGCAGCCCTGCGTGCACCTGCATGGGTTTTGTCATTTGAGGGCAGGAGTGGATAGAAGGTTAATCACTTCTCCATGACCGTCCCTGAAGAAACAAGGCAGTGTACGCTGAAATGGTCTCAGATGATGTGCCTGCTTGTGAAGTCCCTTCTATAAAGCACTGATTTTCCCTGCTGCCCTTAGGGCATGACTTTGGATACCCACACAGGTTAGAGTTGTCCTGGATAGTGTAGTTTAACACTTCACTTTTCTCTGACCATTCTTTAAATTTGGGAATAAACTCCTCCCTGTAGGTGACATCCCAAACAACAACCTAAAGGACAAATTATTTTTCGACTATCTGCAGTTTTGCTCTCCTTCCCCACATGGAAGGGCCACGTTAGCTGTACATACCAAACTTTTGGAAGTCAACTGAGTTATTTAGAGTTGTAGGAATTGTGTATCAGCCTGAATTTCAAGGGAAGACAACAAGTTTTGCCTTACAAACTAGTGTATAAATTAGATAACAGTTTACAAATAGAGAACTATGCTGGAACACATTCTGGAAGATGTGAACACACCACTCAATCTCAATGCAACTTGAGTTACAATAAAAAACAAACACATGGAAGTCTAACAATAAGACAAATTATACCTTCCTCAGGGGTTAAAATGTTTGAAGTAGAAAAAATAATAAAAATCTATAAAACACGCTCTGGAATTTATTGCCCTTTAAAAGCTCTATAATATTAGTTGCAATCACATCCCTGCGAATTAAATATATATTAAGCTACAGAAATCAATGTAGTTAGAGAAAGTAAATCAAAGGCAGAATGTAACTTACCGATTACAGTGAAAACAGCTTGCTAAAAAATGTAAGGACTCCTAAATACTGTGAGGCTTTTCAAGATGTTTCCTTATCATTAGGCTGCTAGTTTTGTGAAGTCAGAAAATACGTAACATTTATTAAAATTCAGTTGCAGAGGAACGGTAATATGAAAAAAATTATTTTCAGAAGTATAATTTATTTCATTAATCGAATTACTAGCATTAAAATGACAGAAGTTAGAGGACATCAGGGACAAATTTTTAACACTAAGCTAAACACTAGAAACATTTTTTTCTACAAGCCATTATGTAATCATATCATCTGTGTTGCCTGCAAAATCTTCAAGAGTAATGCAGGTAAAAGGCAGCTGCTGTTTTAAATTTCCAGATGCCTTCATCACTGTCATTGAAACGGCGCAGCCTTTTCCCAGTCATGGATCACTGCAGTATCTACCCACCTTAAAACGGCAATGTGTAAAGACCAGTTATTCCAAAACTCTGCCTTGCGAGCACCCATCCCGTGAGGTCTGCTGTGAAGACCTACAGGCAGCGTCTCCTCTTCCACCGTGAGATGAATCCAGCCTGTTTGATCCGCCAGCTCAGGGCGCGGCCACCCCGAGAGGCAAGTCAGGGCTCGTGATGCTTCAGGGGCTCCCTGGGGGCGAGGGCTCCCTGCGACCCATCGTCCACTTCCATCAGGTCAGCTCAGAACCACTGGTCCAGTTCAGCCTGCGCTGGTGAAAGAGCAGGAGCTGAGCGCACGTGTGCAGAGGAGAAAAAAGGGGGACTGTTGGCTTTGTCCTGTTGGAGAGCTGGGTAAACAAGGGCAGAGCTTACACAGGGAAGAAGGGCAGCTCCTATGTGTCCAAACTGCTTTGGAGCCATGGTTTTGGAGAGATATTCCCTGTTTATGTTATGCAGGGAAGAGGGAAGTTGCTCTGGAATAATGGTACCGGACAAGAGACAGCCCTCTGACAGAGATCTTTCTGGAAAAAAGGAGAATTCACACAAATAGATTTATTCAGGCAAGTCACTGCACATGAACAATTAAAGTAGGGGAAGGAACAGGGTAAAATACTCTGAAGCACTTACATGACTTGGCAGTCTTCATTCTGGAAACAGACCAATTTTAGTGGGAGTCTGAAATTCCTGTCTGCATCTGATGGTATGTAAAAATCTCACTTAAGTCCTGTGAAAATTTTACCTTGATGTAAACCATTAAATCTGAACCAGAAGGTGAGTTTGATTTCCTGTCTTCTGGTACAGTATATTTAAATAGATATATATAATTTTTTTTCATATATATTCAGCTTACTATGTAAGTAAAAAAAAAAACCACAACTGCATTTCTTAATTCTTGGATTAAAAACTACAGTATCATTAAGACACCCTAGTCACTGATGAAGACTTCTGCACATATTATTTGTATTTTCAGCTAAAAAAATGCAACACCAAACCATCCAGACCTCTAGCAATGAAAAACACCATGAACCTGGTGCTGCCTGTGAGACCTGTGCCTGCAGGTATAAATCAGTATGTTGCAATAACTTTATAATCATGCATAAACAAGAAGTATCTTTCCATCTGGATGTAAATGAACCATTTAAATACCATTAAGATTCTAAACTTGGTGATTTCTATATACACATAAAGCTTCTAATCTCCTTTCCTTTCTTTTCACCTATTCAACCTTTGTGGTATTAATGACTGGTCAAACATTTATGTTTGTTTGAATTAACTAATGGCTTCAGGTTTCCTGAAGGTCACCATCCTGGTTTACACAGATGGCTGAACTGCACATCTCCAGAGCTAAAAGCATCTGATATTAAATTTTGAGTTAAGTAGCCTTTCTAGCAGGGACTGCAAATCACCATCTGCAGCAGCGCCTGCCTTCAACCTTGACACGGCCCTAGATGTCAAACACCAGCACCCAGCCACCAAGGGCACACGCCCTTCTGAGGGTCACTGCTTCCACATCGCCCGGTCTGAGCTCAGACACCCAGCACGGCTTTCTCCTGCGAGCAAGCCTCTGTCCCACCAGCAGCCTACGGTAAGCTGGGCCACACCTGCCACCCTTCAGCATGGCCACAGGCACACGCGACTCCCTCCCTCTCCATGGGATGAGGAACCCGGTGAAGAAAGGAGCCTGCAGGAGATACCAGCCTCACAGATCTGTTGTTTTGCATCCACTATGGGACATCTAGTCCTACCCACAGAAAACTGAGAATATGAAAAAGACCCCGAGCATCCATTTAAACCCACAAATACTCCTAAAACTGCAGGACAGATCTAACATCTGGAATGCTCACCGTCAAAAAAAAAAAGTACATCGGTATTAACTATGTAATACTCCGTAATGGCAGCTTCTGTCTTTTCCCCTATAGCAACTTTGCTATAGCTACTGGTCCCACAGCACACTGCCAAGAGACAAGAGAGGAGAGAATGAGAAGGAAAGGAAGAAAAATGAAGAGCAAAAACTTAGCCAAACTTGCTTGGCTTAGACACTTACAAGAGGAAGCAGCCATCTCCCATAACTACACTTGACTGCAACCCATCACAGAAGGAAAACACAACAGGCAAAGAAGCTGCAGCTGTTACTGGAAAAGATGTACGAAGAAATGCTGCCAGATTTATTTCCAGAAGTATCACAAACCTGAACATCCCAGGAACACTGAGTGTCTGCAATACGGCTGTATGTAAAGGAGATAAGAAATGCCATTATATGTGTTTATCTGCCTGCATGAAATCAAGGAACATGTAAATATTCATTCCCTCTTTCACAAAAGTTAAACAAACAAAAATCCCACAACTTATTAGCAACTACTTTGGGGCCAGAGGAAGAAGTAGCGACAGACCTTGCCTGGGAAGGCTGGCTCGCTTTAGGGGATCCTGTAAGTTGCTGGAAGTTATGCTAACCTTTTACTGCAGAGCTCTTTCCAAAGCTTTATCTAGGGGTAATGCATTAAATGTATAATGGAAATGCAGAGTCATAGAAATGTAGGCAAAAAGCATCAAAAAATGCATATGCATAAATTGTGTGAGCTAATGCTATTTGAATCACCAATATTTTAATTCTATCTAATCAAAATTAAACAGATACAAGTTTCTCACAGTATGGGATCGCTAAGGTACTGTGGGCAGAAGCGGACACATCTTACAATGTATCTGAAGATTTAAAAAAATTTCCTGCAAAATTGTACTATAAAGTATAAGTTTAAAAACCTTTTTGGGATCACAACCAGCAGGGCTAACCTTTCACATATTATCCAGATGCAAGAATATTTTGTTGAATACAGAGTCACCCAGAATGACAGCACCTAAAGAGGTAAAACACTGCTGTTCAGCACAGCACAGCACTAAACCTGAAGCTTTCAATCATGCCTATTTAGCTCCCGACTTTGTTAGCCACCTCATATAGCCTCTTAGCTGGTTCAACGAGCTGATGTTGGTAACACTAACCCAGGCAGGTATCTGAATAGTCAGTGATTGAGTTGACTGCAACACTAAGGCAGGGTGATAGGTTCAATCATCTGTGGGCAAAAAGAACAAATTTTAAGTCACGTTACTCTCCTTTCCCTCTTCTAAGGAGAACAGTAGGAACGCTGATGAGTTATTTTACCTGTACAAGAAGGCTTAACCACCCTCCTATACTAAAAAAATGTATCTTGGAGCAGCTGAGCAGCAGCTGAAGAAAAAAATATACTCACATTATCCTGAATTCTCAAGAAACAAACGATGACATTCATTCCACGTCATTATTAACCTAATGGACCATCAAATGCAAATACACTAAAGTATGGTTCAATTAACGTTTTAACAATTACAGCTTTTCTTAATAAACACATCCATGCCTTCTACAGATTATTAAAAATAAAAAAAGAAGAAGAAAAAGAAGCTCAGTTCCATCTCTATGAACTTACCACTTTTTAATAAAGTATAATATAGAAAAAGCAGTGTTTCAAATGAGGATGCATTTGCATGAGAAAAGCTCTAAGAAGCAAAGACACATACTTTATGTACCCAGGATCATTAACCAGCCTTACAAAACCTTGTAGAATTTCAGCTTAATCTAGTTTAGCATACATTCTATTAAGATCAATCCCCGTCAACACTAAGATGCAGTATGCTGTCACTACTTAAAAGCTCAAGATAGGGTCTCCAGTTTCTGGATTACCAAGGGTGTTGTCTGGCTACTCAGTGTGGAGACTAATTCTCACCTTCTTGGCATTGTAGGCTTTAGTGCTTTGGTAGGTACGATGGCAAAGTTAGTTTCAACTTTGTTAATTGATACAACTTGCCTGAAGCTGGCAAGGATGTGTCTGTGTGGATGTATTACAGACATATGTACGTATATATCTTCTCTTTTCTCTGTTTTTTCCCAAAGAGTGATTAGAAAGCTGCATTTGGAAATTCAATAAGCAATCTGAGAAATAAAATAAGATTTGTTTTTGCTACTTAATGAGTTAGTTGCATACAGGCTAGTGATGCTATCAACACAGGCTCTACAGCTGAGCGAGAGATAATAAAACCCAGGGACCAGCATCCTCTGAAGCATTTCAGCTCTGTCGCTCAGGTGGGTGACATATTAACTGATGACAAACCAACTCCAGAACATTTCAGTTTATGGAAGTCAATTTAAAATCCTGAAATGTACAACATTTTTGAGCCTTGAGAAAATTAAACTTTGCTTTGGTTTCAAAAGATTTGGCTTTGATACCAGCAAAAGGTAATATGGTAAATAAATGGAAAAATATGGAGCTATTTGAAGTGCAGCACCTTCTAGAAGAGGAAATCTTAGCAGAATTTCTATCTCTGGTTGGAAGGCATCAGCCATGGGCTAAGAAGGAAGCAACAATATTTCTACAAGTAAGAAAGAAAAGTCGTTCCAAACAGGCTGGCTTTTCTCAGTGCACCTATCTTATCCTGAATGTAACTTGTAAAATTAATTGAAGCCAATTACCCAGGTTTCCATATGAAAAAAAAAAAAGAAAAAGAAAAAAGAAAGAAAAAAAAATGTAAAGAAGAAAAAAGAAGAAAGCTAGCAGGGAGGTTAAAATGAAGCTGTAATATTTAATCGGTATTAAAACTGGGTTGGGAGCCAATCAATACCCAATAAATTCATTTTGGTGGCAAACTATTTAAGTTACAGGCTATTAAAGGATTTCTCTCCTCTAATGAATTCATGTCTCACTGCTGTAGAGAATTTCTGCAGTATTTTATTTGAATATTCTATTAACCCTTTGATGATAAAACCGTAATTTGTTGTACTGTTCTGACAGGCAAAGGTGTTATAGACTTAACTAACATATATAATAGATCTATTTTTAAATTACAAATAACTTTCCTTTTAATTTTATTTTGAGACTCAATCACTTTCCCCCCCCATTTTGCCTGATATTGCATCAATGGTGCTGATGAAGTGACATTAACTTCAACTAAAGTGAATCAATATGCCTCAGACCCTTGCAGGATTTGCCTTAGCACCAGCTCCAGAGACCCTTCTCCACCTGCTTGCTTCTTCTGAACAACCCCACTGACACACAGCACAGCTTGTGTGGGTAGAGCAGGTCTGCAGGCATTCAGATTGCTTTCTTCTGGAAATTTTTTAAAAAATTGCTGTTCTCCAAAATACACTGCTACAATTGGTGTTAGATCTGCAGCAAAAGACAAAATTTCATGCCACCATTGATCAGTACGATCTGCATAATTGTTGCTAGAACCCTGGGAGCTTCACCAAATTTTGCATTCAGTAGAGGCACTTTATCCTGTACCACTGCATTTTTGTTATGGTAATTTAAAATTGACAACATTATTCTTCATGACAGAAACAGTTCATTATATTACATGAATATTAACATTGCAATAAAATACATGCATCTTGACAAGATAAACCACAAAATTTTAAAAGTAATTAAAATAACCTGAATCAGGTTTTTTTTGTTAAACTACATAGCGCAAAGTTCTGATATCTTATAAGGTGTTCTTTTAAAAGGTATGTTGGTCCCTAATCCTTCCTTTTCCCACGTCCTAAGAATAACAACCCTTGCACGTTGGGTTGTGTGTGTGTGTGAACATCATTGTAAGACTTAACAGAATGGGAGAGAGAAGAATGTTTGTCACATATGAAAAGTAGTACCAATAATTATTCAATGAATTTAGAAATCAACTCCAGCAGTGAAGTATATGAGATTCCCGCTGATATTGGTCATCTGAGAAATAATGATTTATTGCTGTTCAGTGCATGCTTACTTATGTGGATACAATTTTCCACTCAGAGATCAAAACAAAATAAGAAGCCCAAACATTTGCATGGTCCCTTAAAAGAGACTGAGAAATAAATGGAATACTAATAAGTATGTTTAGCACAGCTGATTTAGTCCACATCCATGAAGTGTAAAACATGCAAATACCCCAATGTAGTCAACTTCATGTATTTTTTTGTAAATGGCTTAAGAAATAAGTACTCTTCTGTGCAAAATTAGAGGGAGACTGTAACATTCATTTTTTGAGAACATTCTTGATGCTTGCTATTAGTTATTTTAACATCCATTCATAACGTCATTCCATTGAATGCAGCTACTTTTGATTTACAGCAAGGTAATCAGACCCCACATGTGAAATTTTAAATCAACTCTGATGCTTTAACAGGTGGTGGTGGGGGAAAAGTAAAACTTTCAAATCTGGCCTTTCAGTTTGTGCTTTCAACTATATACATATTTGATGGCTGGATCTGAAAATGGGTATGCTAATAAGCATGAAAAGTATCCAGGTATCACAGTAATATAGAACATAATAATATGCAGCATTATACCCCACAGACTCATCGTAAACAGGATTGCGAGACTGGTTACTGAAAAGAGAAGTGGAATGCCCCAGCAAAGCATTATTTGATGGGTTTTTCTGCAGAGTACTACAAGACCTACGCAGTCATAGGCTTAGTTCCAGCACGTTGTGCACTATGTGCAGTTCTAACTCATTAGCAGGGTCAGAAATCATTGCAACCAGCACCCTAAAAACCAAACAAACACCACGCCGCCCCAAAACCCCATAGTAATAATAATTGAAGAAAGCATTTCAAGATGTTGAGTGAACATTAAACCAGCTAAAATTAAACTCGTTCCTATTGTAAGCAAGAGTTTTGCAGCACTATGAGACAAGGGTAAAGTGTTGCCACCGATTTCCTGCCCCAGTTCTCTGGGGCTACAACCAGGAGGGAGGAGAGGAGACACACAATTCCTGCTGCTTTTTTCTACACGTGAACAATACTATCGCCACACCTGGTCCTTTTCAGTTGCCTCAAAACATATAATCAGAAACTCTAAGGTTCCTGTTTTAATTACAAAATGCACAGTTGAACTAATACAAATGAAGTAAGTTTTCATGAAAAAAGAAAAGCAATAAGGAGCTGTATTGTTTTTAGTCTGTAATGCTATTTCTACAATTTTATGTGGTTAACCTACATGTTAATAAAATAATCTTAATTTCTTTTTCTTTGAAGCAGATCTGCCTGTTTTTCACTTTGTTTTACAGAAGAAGAAATCCAAAAGCATTGCCTCAATGGCAATGCCTGGATTAAAGAGATTTTAAAAAAATAAACCAAAATCCTCTAAACCTTTGCCTGTAGATGTGATTGAACATTCCCAAAGTTGGTAGAATTAACAATTCTAAAAATGTACAGTAATGCCAGATGCTGTAGCCAGTTGTTGTTGACTATTTAAAAAAAAATATGTAAATTTGAACGCATCCTGACAGTATGATGCTCTCTTGTTTCTTACAGAGTTCCAGCTGGGAAATTATAACTGGAAGACATCTGTCCTTATATCTTATATTCCAAAAATCTGTAAAGGACAAGCTTTTTATCAGACTGGTGAGAGCTTTTTGTTGAAAATATAGTTTCTCAGATAATCAATTATCTATCCAATTAGATAGCTTTTTGAATAAATCCATCTTTGCAGAAAAAGGAATGACAACTCCTCAGCCTCCCACTAATATCCTACAAATATCCTAATCAGCTTCCTACAGTCATACATGCTCTGTGAAGCAAAAGCCTGATTGGGTCCCCTTGTAATTGTGAACCTAACTTCATCTAATAGCTCTTGCTAAGTAATAAGCTTACCAGATATCACAGGAAAATGATGGCACCAAGTTGAATACATACTTTGTACTGCTCCTGAATGAATATGAATGCCTGTTTAACTTTACTTAGCACTTGATCCTGAATTCATTCAGCTCACAGAAGAAAAACAGTCCTTGATATTAATGCAGCAGAATCAAGTCAGTAGGCACATAACCCACTCAATTTCTGCAGAATACTCAGTTAAGGGTATGTATCTCTAGTTAAATAGATGCCTATGCACTCCTGGAATTGGGCTTAAATATTTGAAATTCAAGAGCCAAATATTACACAGTGAAAGATCACTTCCTTCTGGTCCAGCTGTCATGCAACTCTTGACAGGCTTGAGTCAAGGAAATCGGACCATTCTACTCACCGAGTTGTCTAGGACCTTCCTCTGCAATCACCACGCTGAAGACAGTGGACAGTCCATAAAATGCTAGGGATGAATGAAGCACTTTATGGGTGAGATAGTGACCTCCCGATGATCTCCAGCCATTCTTTCCAACCTAAATTGTTCTACGGTTCCCTAACACAGACTTAAACTGAGGACACCAATTGTCTTTTTAAAACACACATAAATCAAAAGATCTAGATAGCTCCTGGCACAAGCCCACTAAAAGAGAAAGGTTGTTCAAGAGAACCTTACGAAGCTGAAACAGAACCGTGCATTTCAAAATCTGATTTATTTATGCAGCTCCCCCCTAAAATTTTTACACTTCCAATTGAGTTGAGAAGAATCAAAAACGGACTTAATTTTGCTCACAGTTGTATCACGGGTTACCTACCTTTTCAGCTCCTCAGTTAAAATTGCATACATACTTAAGAGAAACTCACGACTTAAAAGGCTTTTGATGATTATTTTAGCTTTAAAATTCACGAGAAAAGTAGCTTTTCTTTTATATGGCTCCCTTCAAAATCTTCCAGACATTTTTACTAAATAGAAATCTTGCTAAACATCACAGTCAGATGTTAGGTACTTGTACTCCATCAGTAATTTCACTTTCAACGGTCAAACAGCAAAGTCAACCAATTGCTACTTTGTTCCACTTCCTCAAAACAGATGAAAAAAAATATTGCAGTGGTAAGCACAAAAAAAGAAGCATTTGAATTTTAACTGGAACTAGTAAGGTCAAAATGATCTGTGCTTACGCAGCCAAGTCTAGTAGCACAGGGTATGAAATGACATTTGGCGAGTATTCCAAGAGTTAATGAATACCAAGGGGGACACAAATAAATTTATGTTGATATTTTGATGGAGAATTGGAAAGAGATTAAGTTCATAGCATGCTCCTGAGGGAACCATGACTAAGATAAGAAGTATGAGCTATGAGACTTCATTTCTGAGAATTACTTAGAAAATAAATAAATAAGCAGCGACGGAAGTTTTGATGACTGGTGTACGGAGACTTATACCTGGCTTGCGATCCTTGGGGAAGAGTTAAGAAAGAGAGGCCAAGAAATAATGGATTTCCAAGCAAAAATAAGATGTATTGAAAACAAGTGAACAGAAAAGACAAAGTGGGGTGGTGGTGGTGGTGGAAATGAAAACAGGATGATTCCAGTGAACTACAGAAAACCTGCAAATTGTAAATAACACGTTTACACCATCATGAAGATAGATTCATTGAAGTCCTTGGTATCTAAATGTCATTGTTCTATTTTTAGGTGTCTGGTATTTAACGCAAAATATGACCTGTACTAATTGATATTTAACTACTGTGTTCAATTTGTAAACATGATATAAAGGAAAAGACAAGACGAATGCTTTATAGACATTAAGAAGACGGCGTCAGCAATGACAGTGATGAAAATTGGAAGAGTTTAGTTTACATCCTCTGAGATAGCATACTGTACACATCAGTCCCTCACTGTCTGTTTCACTAATTTGCATGAGCACTATAATTGACAGCTTGTTAACAGCTTATTAGGGACTCTGAAACCCTGTAACAAACACCACACACAAGACAACAGAGTGGACAGAGACTCTAGTTATAAATTCTATTTTAACAATCAACTGAAACCCGCAGGTCAAAAACTGCATCTTGATTGCATAAGAAATAATTATGATTAGGGTGGGGCTAGAAAATCAGCAGATACAGGAGTGAGGATATAAGAACAGCCAGACCAGGTCAGACAAATGGTCCATCCAGGCTGGTTTCTTGCCTCCACCAGCAGCAAGCACAGCAATAGCTCCTGCACACTCTCTCAGCCTAAAGCAATCTGCAGCGCTGGGACTGCCTAAGCCAGGAGGGGTGTTTCATGTTTAATAGCCACTGATGGATTTTCTTCGGCTATGAATCCCTCTAAATGTATTTTGAACCTCGGTAAAGTTTGAGCACAATTAAATGGTTTTAAACATCTTGCTATTACCGGTCTTTCTGTAGATATCACCCTAATGCTCATTTTTGGGGGCTAAAATAAATAAACAAACAAATTAATACGTAAGATGCAACTCTTATTTTTCTGCATCTCTAAATAAAATGTAGTTACAACATGGCGTTACTGCAGCCTACGATGGAAAATGTCTATTAGCATGAATTGCAACATATCACATGAAAGACAATAACAGCATCATAACACATAGAGAAAGCTATTTGTATTTTCTGGTGAGGGAGTACAGAGCTACTGAATGTTGTCCTTACTTATCTTAGGATGAAAGCCTTATTATAAGCTCATTTCAGTTGAACAAATCTCTCTGGGCTCCCTGCTGAGCAAGGCATTTAAACTTTAAAGCTAAAGGCATTCATTTTCCTTTGCTGACAGTGAAAACCTTACTGCACAAGCTCCACGATGCACATAGAAGCTTTTAGATCGCTCAGTGGCAGAATGCATTAAGGCATTTAGCTGCTTACTGCGTTTCTCTGCAGTGAACGGACATCAAAGGCATTCATTTCCACGGGCAGCAAGAGTGGGCTCTTCAGCGCAACTATCGTTATCCTGCTCAGGTTTAAGTGCTCTTTAGATTCCAAATACAGAATACGGCGACAAAATATTCTGGGCAATATTTTTCAGATCATTTGGACTTGCTGCTCTTTCGGAGTGTTTAGCATAGTGGTCCAGGCACTGGAGAGCTGAGAGGCCCTTCTCTGGGTCGAGGCATAACCATCAATGTGGAAAAGGCACGTGGTTCGTAACCACAGCTCCCTGCTTGTCACTGACCATGTTCCTAACAGCTTCTACTAACAGGGCTTGTTTTGTTTTCTTTTTAAACAAAATAATCTTTTGCTTATTCCAGCTGGCGATGTCTGTCTATGGAAAGTTCCCGTCGAACACAAATATTCAGAAGCCGGGCTGCACACCTCAAAAGGGACCAAGCACTTCTGTACACACACGTATAAGCAAGATCTTAAATGCTTATCTTCTTAGGTGTTGGGTGACTCAGAGATCAGAGCCCAAGTTCAATCACTCCACTTCACCCAAGTGTAACATCACCCCAAATCAAACACCCAATTCATAAAAACTCCCTGCCACGTACAGCAAGGCAAATAAAAAATAGAATTATTTTCATCTCATTTATCTCTTCAATTCTACTTAGCTTAAATATTGGATCTAGTCCTACACTCACTGGTATGCAGTGAAATCAACAGAAGCTGGCTTTATTTCATAAGGGCCGCTTTTGAGCACCTATTCTTAGAGGAAGCTACTTCTATTGTAATACCAAAAAAAGTATTTTAAAATAATGATGCTGTAAATATGGCAAAAAGAGTAACTCAAAAGAAATATTAAGTTGTCTGTTATAATTTCTGTGTGGGGATTTTTTGTTGTTGTTTGGTTGGTTAGGCTCTTTGAAAACATATTCACAGTTTACTCTAGCAAATAAGCATGAGAGTAACTTCATACTAATTGTTATCAGTACATAGATCAGGAAGATTAGGAAATTACTGTGTAATGGTAATGTTCATTACCTAGTCTACATGCAAGTAGCAACACAGGGTTCACAATGCTGCAGTAATAAAGCATAGGACCAAGCCAAAACCTCACTGAAACATGCACCGATGCACATCTGAAGAGCTAAACAGATGCAAGAATTATGGAAACACAAGCTTACCAGGCTATATTTTTTAATATATCTATAAGCTAAAGGTAAAACATAAATCAAAAACAAAACACCAGCAACCACCATTATATCATTAGGTGCCAACTTCAGGGAAGATTCTGTCCAGGTCAGTCTGAAAAAATACATAGCCCTAAGAACTCATTTTGTTAGCCAACAAATACTTTATCTTAATCTACAAAGATATGCATGGATGCTACTAACTTTTAAATGTACGAGTATTTGAGCTATTTTACATTAAGGTCAAGGGACTATATGCTTAAACTAAATACTGTACGAATAGTTTTCTTAATTAACACCAGCATTAACAGTAGAACTCAGCACTTTACTAGTATTAAAGACTTCTACGAGTAAAGTAACAAAACTGTTGCCAGTACACGTAACTTAAAACTGTGGTGGGGACAGCTTTTTTATGACTACATTATACTACATGTTTTGCTTAATGTATTAACTCTAAAAAATTAATATATATGACTCAAGCACAAGATCTGAAATTAACCTAATAATTACATTAGGAGAGAAAATCTTAGAGCAGAAGAAACAATCCATTCTTCATTAAAAAACAAACAACAAAGAGTGGGATGCAACTGTGGTAAAAAAGACTTAAATTAAACAGTAAGAAAAACTTCCTAATGACAAAGACAGCAAAACAGAAGAAAAGATGACTAAAAGTGGTTAGGTCTTCATCATGTGTATAAACTGGTATGCCTTGCCTTGGTAATCTTCAGAGATCTGTTTCAGAGCACAGCTATGAAAATGTTTCTCTAAGCTTAAAATTAGAATGTGAAATTTTTTTTTGAAAATGAAAAAAAACCCTGTATTTGTTCCTAAAGGTGCCTAATAACATGCACAAAGGAAAATCTGCTGGAGCTGACACGAAGACAAAAGCAGTTCTGCTATCTGGGTGCCAGGCAGCAAATACAGAAGTCTGAAGAAGCGTCTCCAGCGCCTATGTACCAGGAAGAGATCACAGGAGGGATCAGAAATTATGTAGTGGTTAGCTATAAAATTAAAAATTCCTTTTACAGCTCATCATATAACTACTAAAATTATAATGGAGTATTCCATGCTTTTCCTTTACTTTACAAGAGTTTTAACTGACATACCAATATTAACAAAAATGACTTAACACTTCACTTCATGAAGCTCAACAAGAATTTTAGTCCAACATTCAGGAAAGATAATATATCCATAGTACTACCAATATACCATTTATTAGGATCACAAAAAGAAAGAGTTAACTATACAATCTGTTGTCTTTTGGTGTAGTCTGCTCGCTTTCATATTCAGGCTCTGCCTGTTACTACTTTAAAATATATTTGTAGAATTGACTTTAATAATTAAGGATATTACAGAGAGTGCCAACCCACAATATGGTAAATGTTAAAGTGGCAAGATATTAAATTCAAATTCCAAGTGTCCAGCAACCAAGCCGGGCGAGCTGAAAAGAGTGGGAATTGCTATAATGTTGGCCATGAGTCAGTTTTTACATGCTGATCACCTACTGTAACCACCAGCAATTTTGATGGTGTTTGGCAGTCTTTACTTACAAATATTTGCATAAAAGCAAAAGACGACATTTAAAACAGCCTCAAATCAGTTGTAAGAATAAAACCCAGCTGTATTTACTGTCCTCCTATAAGGCCCTGCTGCTGTACCAAAATTTGTGGTGCTCTATAACTATTGAAATTGTGATACGAGATCGCATTCACTTTTATCTTACCCTAAGTAATACTATTTTCTACAACTGTAAAGGAACTGCACTGTCATATACTATGCACTATCATATCGTAATCTATTTAAAAGAGCTGGCACAGCTACAATAAAAGTCATCCTTTTCTGTAGCTTACTCTTTGCAAATCACCCAAATGCTAGCAGCTGAAGAGAGCCTTTGATTTCTTTTCATGTTGGCACTGTAAACCCCCTCTTGTTCGATACACACATATCCCTCAACTTCTGTCAAAAGCAAGAACAAATTTCCTAACCAAAACTGAAAAGTCCTTGGCTTTTCAAATGACTATAAATTGCATGGCTAAGTGCATATGGCCACAGGGCTGTCACAGTTACTTTTCTTGACAATTCATCATAGCATACTAATTCTGTAATATCATTACTGTGTCTCTTCTCACTGTACTGATCCAGCCAGTTAATTTAATCAACTAATAATAGATTCAGAAATGGATGCAAAGGGCCCTAGCACTTCAAATTATATTACTAGAGATGCACAGCAATGAAAGCAACGTATTCTTGCCATTAAATATAACCCCAGTAAGTTATATTCTTCTAGTAAGCTGGAGATCTTCCTTTAAAAGGAAAAGAAAGAAAAAATATTTGTAGAAGTTTAGAAAGGTCTTTTTCAACAAGATTAAAAAAGCAGTTTATTTCAAACTAAGCATAATTTACAACTACACTGCATTAAGTTGAAGAAAAATTATAACCAACTATTTAATCAATGATTGTAATTACTGCAGGTAAGTTTCAAGGTAAAAAAACACCGCAGGAAAGAAATATATGTCTGTAGTGGAAGCTAAAGGTGTATGATTAACTGCAAAGTGAGCTGTTCAAAAATGGACAATTAATTTTATTAAATTTTAATCTTCTTTGAAAATGTCAGTGATGATTAAAAACATTATTCGCTAACATCTCAGTCCATTTTGCGTGTCATGAAGACTAATACTTAAACTTTGTATGATAAAGAAAAAAAGGAACCCAAAACGCAGGCACAACTGAAACGCAGACTGCATCCAATTTTTGCTTCTAAAACTCTGACAAAAGTAGCACCCCGTGAAATTTTCGTGTATGCAACACAGACTCTGACCGGGGATCTGCTCACTTCAGCTAAGAAATCTCCACAATCCAAAGGGCACATCCTGCAAGATGCCACAGACCTAACGCGAGCGTAGGCAAACACAGAACAACTCGGAGATCCCTACGTGTGCGTGGTTGCGCCCGCGTAAGCGTATCTAATATACACGCGTGCATGTCCCAAGTAGCTGTACCCTTCCTCACCGACGTACTCCTGCTGTACTACTCCCCGAAGCTGCGGAGCACAGCTCTCCCGCACGGCCGCACGGGGGGCGGCGGGGGCCGGGGGGCTGTTCCCTCCTGGCAGCGGCCGGGGGCCGCGCTCACCTGAAGCCGCTGACTGAGCTGCTTCCAGTCCCGTTTGCACTATCGGAGCGTTAAAAAGGACAAGGATGCCACTCTGGATATGGTGAGGAAATCGTGTTCAACACACCCAATTTCAACCCCCACATAGAATTTTCTACTTAAGATTAAATCTAGATGAATTGCCAATGTCAGTCCAATTAATCTTTTGGGGAGCTTAGACTAAAGTCAATGAATCTCTTCACTTGCTGAGGCATTTTGTGTATTGGGGCCTAAAACAAGGCAAAAGAGTGTTTCCTGATGTAAACAGAGTTAATTTTGGCAAAACTCAGTGAGCAAGGGTGATAGAGATTTATAGACTTACTCTCTGGCCATGATTCAGGAAGGCAAATGTTTAACATTTTAAAAGCGATTAGAGGCCTCCAAAATGCAATGAATCTTCTGTACCTGCCAAAGCACTCTCCCTGAAATGAGGGTGCCTGAATTCAGACTTCCATTAAGGCCAGACTAAATACATATTTCTTAAAACACATTATGCAAAGATCACTGTGTACTCTCTCTTTAAGGTGCCCAACGTCACTTGTTACTAAGCGCGATTCAAATTATGCCTACCTAGTCTAAAAGCAAGGCATCTGCTTGAGTACCATAATCTAACAAAACAAATAATTTTCCTTTCATCAATATACAACAGCTTTGTTCATTACTGGGAAACGTTAGGTGGTGAAGTATTGAGTGCTATGCATTTTACGCTTAAATCAATGTACTGTCTTGCAGTTATGCCACCTAATGTGTTTTTAAGCCATGCGCTACAGAAATCAATGTGGTTCTTATTTGATATTCAGTGTTAAGTTCAGCCTCATAAATTTAGAATTGCACTCTGTTATTTTGATGGTTATGTATTAACCATGTCCTGTAAGTTTTATGATTTTATATTCAGACGTGCAGTAAATCATGCCAGTTATACACAAATGGCATACGGTGGCTTTATTTTTACCGTCCATTCTGGAAGAGAAAGAAAAAGATGATTCATTTGACCTATCGGGGAAGAAAAATACAGTAGATCAGATAAATTTCAGAAGGTGTATCAGTAACAAAATTAGGCTCCATAAAATTTAAGTGAGTCTTTTCTGAGACAAACTGATTTGCAGCAGATAAATGTGTTTGATATACTTCATCTTACCGATATTTTACACTGGAACAGGCACACAACAGTTGATCATTCTTTGTAACACATCTAGCAGGTGCTATGATATTCTCTAGAAATCAAATGTTACACTGCAAGTATTTTTTCTAAAACATTGATATTGGTATACAGAATAAAAACCAAGCCCTTTCCCAGCAACTTCTAAGATATTTTAATGATGGAAAAAACTTTTCTTACCTCATTATTTTTTTGAAGTATCAAAATAAACTTTCTCTTGTACAAGAAGCCAGAAAACCAGTGCTCTGCAAGGTATGCTTTTTTTTTTTTTTAAGTGAAAATTTTATTTTTCTCCCAATTTACAATTTAATTTCTTTTGTGAAACAAATGACAGGTTCCTAGACCACCTGGCAATATAAAGATTTTTTGCTTGCTTCATTAAATGTGGCTTCTCTTCAGCATTTTACACCATATTTTTCTATACAATGCTAATGTCACTACTTATTCAATATATGTTAAAACAATTGTCATCCGTAGTTAATCTGAGAATTGTTTTTCCCTTCATCATTGTACTGGTTTTGGCTGGGATGGACTTAATTTTCTTCATCACAGCTCATATGGTGCTGTGTTTTGGATCTGTGGTCGAACAGTGCTCACACTGTGTCAAGCCCTCCCGTTTCCCACCCCCCTTACCAGTGAGAGGCTGGGGGGCACAAGGAGCTGGGAGGGGACGCAGCCAGGACAGCTGACCCCCACTGACCCATGGGACATTCAGACCATATGACCTTGTGCTCAGTAAGGGAAGAAGGAGGAAGAGGGGGTGTTCAAAGCGATGGCGTTTGCCTTCCCAAGTAACCATTACGCGTGCTGGAGCCCTGCTGTCCTGGGGCTGGCTGAGCACCTGCCTGCCCATGGGCAGTGGTGAATGAATCCCTTGCTCTGCTTTAATTCCGTCCGCAGCTTTTGTGTTACCTATTAAACTTTGTCTCAGCCCATGAGGTTTCTCACTTTTCCCTTCTGACTCTCCCATCCCGATGCAGGGCGGTGAGCGGGCGGCTCATTCCCCAAACAGCACCAGAACAGCCTCCCGTACCTCTGCGCGGACCAGCACCACCAGATTTTGCCAGCCTGGCCAATCTCCAGACGAAATGGTGAGCCGGCAGCAAGGCAGTGTAACACCCCTAGTGACAGAGGACACCACGGCTACACCAGACTGCCTCTACTGTCTCCTACTTTCTCAGGTGAAATCCTGAAAATAGATCCTCTTCCATTTTCCGTGAGCTGTTAAAGACTGAAACGGCCACTTAAAATCATGGTGTGTGGCATCATAATTTTTTTTTTTAAGGTCACAATAGCTAAAAGACAAAATGGATAAGAATCACAGGAAATACTGTGCGTTTCTCCCGATAGCAATTCAAATGACAGAAAGCAATCTGACAGTATCTATGGTGTAATCCAGGAGAAAAACAAGAAAGCTTTTCTTTAAAACTAGTAACGTATACACTGGGCACTTGTATGGATTCCCGTCTAATCATACCTCAACAGTTCATTGCTATAGCAGAATAAGAAGGTGTTAACTGCTGCCACCCCAACGGGCTGGAGTGTCCTGGCCCTGGGGGAGAGGGCAGCGCGCTCACCTGCCCACAGGTCACCCTGTCAGAGCTCCTTGGAGCTAAGCCCTGCATTTTCTGAGTTATGTTAGATCTATATTCCAGTGTATGCTGCACTTTATGGTTCGGAATTAGCCCTGCCACTACAGCAATAAAACCAAACCATAAATGACCCATGAAGGCACTGACAAACTACTGCATTTGGGTTTGCGTGACTTCTAATAGGCAACTCGGCTCAGTTTTTCAGGTTGTACTGACTCGGTTGCGGTTTTGAACTTACTTTAATTAGTTGCTTTTGTTAATAAATACAGAATAACTGCACAGGTCTAATTTGAGTGACTTAAGAATCGCAAATAAAGCCACTTTTACGTGGCGTTGTTAGAGGAAGGCAATGAAAATTTATTCTGTTTCTGCCTATGTAGCCTTTGCCTGCACGGGGATAACTACTACATACAAGTCCTGATGCAATGAACTCTTTCAGTACAACTTCTAACAACTAGAACTGCAAACGTCCTAGGGTAGGAGATTTATTATTAAGGCTATTCTGAATTAATTGTGAAGCTAAAATATAGGTTATGCTATGCATTATTAAAATACGTTATGGCATTTGATTTTTCATGCTTCTGCTAGCAAACTATCATCATCTGGTGCTAGGAATTAAAACCAAATTCTCCTGGGGGCAGGACCTATTTGTTCTAGAAGACACATGGGTGCAGAGAGCTCTGCAGTTTTGGAGGGCCATAGGTCCTTCTTTTCCTTTCAAAACAGTCATCAGATTACCAAGTGCACTGTACACACAGAGAAACAAAGACAACAATCGTCAAGAAATTCCAAACGACTGATATGAAATGCAATCGCACCCCAATCAGCTGTTGTACAGCGGTTCCTGTATTCTTTTACAGTACTTTTTTCTAAAACACAGCGACATGCTGGCAAGCAAAATTAGATGCTTTTATCTTCCAATTCTTACTATAATCCCGAGTTCTGATTTTCTCTGCACAAACCACATATAGATTTGTATTTTGACAGTAGGAAGTGGGAAATATTTATAGTTAAAGAGAAGGGAAAAGGAGCGAGTGCTACAAAGTGTGTTACATAATAATTATCTCTCTCTAAATGAGAAATGTTTTTACTCATCATATCGGGTAAGTTGAAGGAGTTCACTGCCACAGTAATTTATGGAAAGGATTCCCTAGAACTGAAGCAACTTGTTGGTTGACTAAAGCCCACAGAAGAGAGGAGGGCTGTGACAATTCTCCTTTGAAGAAAAGCTACATTTTGTGTTAACGGCAAAGGTCAATGTCCATCGAAAAGTCATTTCATAGAGACACAGAAACAAGGGGGGGTGGGGGGGATCGGGGGGAAGAGACCATAATATGGAAACATAATTTTATTAAAAACATTAACCTACAAAGTCCATTTCTCCTGGATTCCTTCAGCAAAAACCTTTTCAGGCAGGTTTCACCAACACACCAATAGCCCATGTTTTAACAACCCAAGGGGAGATATAAAGACAGCAGGCTCTTGAAGGATAAAAAGTAAATCTGTGCAGCATGTTTCCAATTTTGCTATACTAGCAGGGAATTAAAAAAAAAAAAAAAAAAAAAGGAAATCCAAACAAACAGCAGCAACAAACAAAACCCCTTTCCAAACCACAAACATTGCTGAAGGACCTAGCCCTTGACAAACCAAGAAACCAAACTCTCTAGGAAAGGGTGGTGCTAGAACAGATCAACACAGGGACTTTCATGGAGCAAGGGAATATAGGTCAGACTGCACAGAAAAGTCAAGAGAAATGACTCCTCCGCACTCCCGCTCTGGGTCATAGCTGCCTAGTGGCTGGCAGCCAGGGCCAGCTTTTAAGGAACCATCAGGTGACAAAGCCTTTGTATCTGATAAGGAGAAGTAGCGAAAATGCTATCAAGGAACACACTCTATTTGCTAGAAAGGGAGAGCAGGAAAATGCTCGGAAAACTTCATTCCAGGTATTTTCTTATCATTTCCTCTCAAGGAAGAAAGGAAAAAAACCCTCTGCTACCACCAGACTCTTCACACCACACCTATGCCTCAGAACTAGTACCACAAGGCAAAGGAGCCCTGGCTTACACCCGTGTCCTTGCACCTACAGTAGGACGCCAACACTTCAGCATTTGTACATGATGTTCGTTTATATAACCGAGGTCATTAAGAGTTGCTTCTACTATACATACCAAGGCATTACATCCATCTTTTTAAATCTCTGCTTCTCACTGGGAGAGCACTGTGCTTTAAAACCTGCAATGTATTTTTTCTGAAATGTTCTTCCTACCTACCATGGGAAAAGATTTTCCAGCAGCCATTAGCTACAGCCATTTTCACATCTCATTTTAACAAGCTATAAAAGCAGAACAACATGCCAATTACATGAAATAAATAAAATGAGTGGGTACAAGATGGCTAAGAAAACCTCTTGCACTGCATATATTTGTTAGAGAGCGTATTAGGGTTTCACTAATGCATTTATAATCCTGCAGAACAGTCTGGCACATCTGCATCTTCAGTACAACAGAACGGCAAAGATGATACAATCCTCAGAGAATTTCTATTTGAAATAATTTTAGATCTGTTTTATGTATACCAAGGAAGCTGCCAGTCAATCTGATCTTCAAACACGCTGAACTCCACAGAGGGAACTCTGGTAAACTGCAGACTGTTCACCTAAATGCATTTATTTTAGCAACATGAAAACTAGCTGCTGTATTTGGCTAATAATACATTGCACATTTGGAACTTTGTTAAATACCTTAATTGTGTAGCAGAGAATAAGGCAGTTAATTTTCACAAAAGGACACAGAGGTGAATTTTATGTCTACATCTCAGAACTAAATAAGTAAATTCACTGAACATATGGCTTATTAAATTTAATAGTTCCTTTCCAAGATGATTCTGATTGCCATGTTTTGAAAGATAGGATTTTAAAAAAAATTCTTTTGGATATTTGCCGTTAAGCAGATATGCCATCTGTCTCCCCGAACGAAAAGAAACCCAAGACTTTGATTACTATTTTCCGAACCAAGATTTAGGGTAATGTATTTCTAGTACGCTGATTAACTAGATCTGACATCACATCTTGGACCTGTTTATTATTCTTTTTCAAAGAACTACCCACACACATGCACAAATGTACTACATGATGTACGATGAGAGAACCATAAGGAAGCACCATCACCTCTTGCACCGCTTTCAAGCACTGTTGGTGACACTGTGTTATTCAAATAGGCATCTTGTATTTTCACTCAAGTTTTAAGGAGACAGATGTCTGAAGCATAATACTCCAAACTGGACTTAGAATTACTGTCATAAAATGCTCACATTAAAAAAGAAAATAAAAAAGGAAGTCACTCACAAATTGTAAAAATATATACCATAAATAAGACACTGGACCGAGCAGACCACACAAATTCTGTATATCAAGGGAAAAAGTGTAAGCCTGACAGTATGCCAAATTCTTGTAATTTGCATATTTTATACTTCAAACACTCAAAAGGCCAACTCATTTTTGCTGTCTAGTTATTTTCTAGGGAAATCTTTTTTGCTAGTAGCCTTCGAGTCAACAGAAGCAGTAACTCACCTGTGTCCGAACCAAAACGATTATTTCATTCCCACCAATAAAAGTATAGATTATGTATCTACTTGTTAAGTCACAAAGTATCTCTTTCAAATCCAGGCGTGAGGTGGGAGAGAAGCCCAGGAGCAGCAATCAGTGGGCCGCTGGCCCCCATCAGTCAGAGGGGACAATAAGATAACACAGCCGCCGCTGCCGCAGACATACTGTACGGCTTGGTCCTGGCTCAGAAGGTGAGTATTACTGTTCATTTAATTCACACGAAGCTTCAGTTGAGACTCTGGGGCATATTATGTTCATCACTTTACAACAGAGCTGAACAAAAATAAACCCTATATATAGTCAAAGGCATGGCGGAAAACCACAAGTGGCAAAAACCCAAAAGTAAATAAAACCCAGGTTTTATCACCCAAGACTTATGAATACTACAGATCCGATTTATTGGTACAACACTTTTCTGCTGTTATAACAGCTGTATTAATCAAAGTATTACCCAAAGCAGCTTCTGAACCAGAGCCTGACTTCTAACTCACAGGGTCTCACATGGTGGGGGGCCAGTGGGGGGCAGCCCCTTTTCTGCACACTATGGTCACAAATGGGTTACATGAAGGTTGTAACGATGTAAAATTAAAAAAAAAAAAAAAAGGTTTAGAAGTTGCATTTTAGGCTAATCTTGTTTTAAATTTTCTTTTATCCGGGGACAACACAACCAAAGTGGAGGCTGGTGTCTCCCCAAGGCGGGGTGCCTGTCCTCCGCCTGGACAGAAGGGCTCTGGATAACACCTGGATGACTTGCAACAGCGTATGAACATTATTTAACACCATAGCACTGTGAGAAGCACAACCAGCAACAGCACGGAAGCATTTTGTAACCCTGTTAAATTAAGTACATAAATAATACATAACCGCATAGGGGACAAAAGGAGGGTTGTGATACAGCTGGACATGCGGGGCATAGGGAAAGACGTGCCTGAAGTAAAATCCGCAGGAACGAGGGCTGGAGAACAAGCAGGACAGGTGTCCAGAGGAACATAAGAGCCCATAAGATACGCTATGCTGGGAGCAAATGAGAGCCTTGCTTTTGGGAGAGGGGGACAAGAGGCAGAAAACCACTGAGGAAGAGTGAGGAAGACGGGGGAAGATGAAGTCACTGACTTCGGTTCCAGCCCCCCCCCGCAGCCGGCAGCCCGCAGCTCAGCCCTGCGCACACACAGCCAGCGCCCGTCGGCACCAAATCACGATCAAGACCTGGATGCTTACTGCTAATGAATACTGATCCAGTAGTCTTGTTTTGAACTTTCAAACTGACCGGCCTGTCAAGCGCCCCCCTAACCTGTAAATAAACATACTTCAGCTGGCGTTCAGCTCCAGCACACACGGCTGCTCACACCGGGAGTTCAGAGTCGCAGGCGGGAGGTGATGGTCACCACAGGCGAATGCCAGGCAGCCCAGCCCAGCCCGGACCGTGCAGGTACCTCTCCTCTAATGCAGAACAAGATAAAAAGAGACAAGGTGCAGCGCAACGCTGGGAGAGCACCAGCCGAGGGGCTGTGCAGTACCATCACCCCATCAAAGGGCATCCTTAATCGGGACATAAAAAGCAGGAATGCTCGGAGGTTTGCTAGGCGCTGCTTCAGGTTTGAATCAAGCACGTGGTGTGAACGCAGTTCAGGTGCTGCCTGTTATGGTCCCATGCGAGAGTGCGCCTGGGTGACAGATACTAATCCTTACATAACAAAATTACCGTGAAATAATTTTTCTTCCAGATATTTGATCTGGAGTATGATTTGGAGTACTCGAGCACGTGTTCAACCTGCATGATGATCTTGCTATTGCTAAATAAA
Organism: Ibycter americanus; assembly: GCA_035590275.1. NCBI lineage: Eukaryota > Metazoa > Chordata > Aves > Falconiformes > Falconidae > Ibycter > Ibycter americanus. Next base: position 49,376,813 of record JAVJGI010000064.1, read on the forward strand.
GGTTGGATGGCAAGGGCTTTGTAACATCTCTTTAATAATAGCAGCTGAAATGGATTCACCTAACAGGATGGGTCTTTCATAGAAATTCTTGTACAAAATTATCAGAATTCACTCACTTTATGTTTCAATAGCATAAGAAAAAGCCTGCAAAAAACATTGCCTTTGTCATTTTCATTCCTCACCCTTCAGAAACTCTTTAAAAGATGGGTCAGGTATTTTGAGACCATCATATCCAGAACTAATTTCACCCAGTTGGCAAAAATTTCCCAGATTGATGAATACTTTTTTGTGCACAAATAAACGGAGCATGGACTACAAGCTAGTATACTAGGAATTGCTAGAAATGTGCATGTTTATTTTAGGTTCCGTATCTAAAATGATTACATTTTTATAGCATTGCCATAAATTCACAATTTGTATGCATGCAACCTAAACTTTCCTTCATTATTACTGATAAATCATAATAATGAAGTTACTTCTCTGATTATTTCTCAGAATCCTTCTTACAATACCATTAGTATTATTTAATAAGAATTTAAATGGACTTGCAGAACCAAGCCTTTTGTTTCCAATTCCTGCAAAATTCCTTTGAATTTTAAGATTTACTAAACTTGATTATGAGATACTGTGCTTACATAAGCATCATAACAGCTTACAGAGCTGTGGAATTTACCTTGCCTTCCATAAAGAAGTAAAATAGATCTTGAAAAATTAGATGAACTGCAATGAAGACTATGAATTTAATTACAGTGTATCTTTCTTTTGGGGGACGGACAGGTAAGGCTTATCTATGAACCTCATATGTAAAGCTACAACACAGACTCCCCTTTCCTGCTGCTAGCTTTTGTGGCAGCTGTCTGTTAGAACAGGTTTCACTATATTTGTATTCTGATGCAAAAATTATGAACTAACCAAATGATAAACCCATTCACAAATGAAATTTAAGCACAAATGAGTCATATACGTTCTCACACAAGAAATGTGAAACAGAAATTATCATAGTATTAGGTGTTTTGGTCCAGCATCTGCCTTTGGATACGTATGTCTCATTGCCATGAAAGTCTGTTGGGCTTTTATTAAATAGCAGAATTTGTTCACAATTACAGAGTCAAGTCTGTTGGTTATAATTCCCATCAGAATACTGTATATATACATAGTGATATGTGTTAGCTAAATTTCTCTCAGTGTTAAGAAGAACTTTTTTTTTTTATTATTTTTTCTTTAAAGACATTACAAGAAGGTATAGTTTTATCCGCCCTGCTTGGTATACAGCTCATAGTGCATAGGAGGACTTGAGTGACACCCAATGCTAATGCTAGGTTTCTGAACAGTCATTGCATCCCTCCTGATTATTTTATGTCAGAGCATTCTAGCAACTCTGTAAATACAATAAAATATCTGATAAAGTATCTGTGATGATATCAATAATTTTTCTCATCACACTCAACCCTGACACAGTTCAGTTTTCCAACAAGTGCATATGCTCCAGTACTTGTCGGTTGGCTTATAACAAACTTCTGAAAGCATGTTTTTAGGTCTATATATATACTAATTTCAAAGTCACTGTCTACTTTCTCTTCTCTTTCCTTGTGCAAGTTTGCACATCTTTATAATACCTTCTGATTAATTTATCACATAGTAAAGATTTTAAAAAATCATTATACTTTTGATCTAAAAATCCTTATATTTCATCTTTAATATGTTCTTTTGAGGGGATCTTTCTGGAGAAGTTGCCGCGTATGTTCTACTCCTCTGAGACCTAACAGTAGAGCTCAAGTAAGACTTTAGGAGCTTCAAATCGCATTTAAAATTGTTTGAAAAGTTTTTGTTTGTTAAAAAAACCCATTTCTTTCATGTTAGGAAAAATGAGAGTACTATTGCAGTACATATGGCACAAGATGACTAACAAAAAGGAAATATATAAAACCAATATTTAAACATAAAAACATATTTGAAAGAGTGTCAAAATTTGTCATCACAGAAGTGATTTGAAGCATTTCTAACACGCAGTTATTTCCTGAACTAGACTCAGATAAGAAGGGACAAAAGCAGAGAAAAGAAAAATATTGATTTCTTCAGATCATTTTTCTAAGATGACCATTATTACTGTAAGATGACCTGTTCCTCTGTTTTTTTAAGCCATGCAAAGAATTCATCATACATAGGGAAAAACACCCCAAACCCTCACTTTGCACATTCAGACTTTAATATTCTGCTTTATAAAGGGTGCTTTTAAGCCACCACATGTCAAACAAAACTAGGAGATTATCTGGAACCACATTAAAGTCTTAAGCTCAAAGCACTATGTTATATACTTTAAAAAATGCAGAAAGTAAGAATAACGGTCTTTCCATCAAAGAATAGCAAATGCCATAATATTGTTACCAAGACTGAACACGATGGGGGAAAAATATGGTGAAAAATATCAGTAAAAAATGACCTATCTAAAAAAAGAAAGAAGAAAGGTTAATATAAATTAGCAGGGAATTGGTCAAAGCTGTAGAAAGTGTACAGCTACCTGGTCCACCTCCTTTACTCTTCACCATGTACGATTTTTTTTTTTAAGTGATGGTGACTGTGAAGTCCTCAGAATTATGTTCAGGTCCTCCCCCCACAACTCCAGCCTTCAACTCAAAGTGTTGCAGTACCAATTGCTCCCACAATGTTTTCTCAGGGTCTTTAGCAAAACAGCTGGACTGAAGATAAAATAGAAAACACTGATTATTAATGTCTGCCTGCTGAGGTCATACGTCAGTCTTCTAAACATTTAGCATAGGTTTTTTATTTATCTTTTTTCTCAAAAAAAAAAAAAAAAAAAAAAGTGCCACACAAAATATTATAATTGTAATCACACTAGGCTGCCTTCATCTGTCCTGATATCTAGGAAAGTAAAATTTAATGAATTAACTCAAACCACACAAAAATCTGAAAACATAGGATAAATTCTTCTTTTAAATTAACAGAAATATTCATTTGAAAGGATCAGATGGCATTCTGTCATCTAAGTGAGCTGATAGAGTGGCCCATTATGTATAGAATGTCCATTAAGTCTACAAGTATAGAGTCCACAGGGGAGAGGACAATGAGTCCTGATTGAGACAGACAGAGGACAGGCTTGGAGCATGATCCAATCCCAAAATTCAGAATTAAACCGCATATAGGTACCCATCTTCAGATACTCTTAGGGAAGTCAAATTATAGGTCAAGAAATAAAAGTATCTCGAAGAATAAAACCTGGCTAAGTATCACAATAGACGTGGTCTTGAAGTATGCATTAATTATGCATAAAATTAGAGCTGGCAAATCAATCTAGATGATCGAGACTCAAGGAGTCTTTGAGCAGCTACCCAGGGATATATCGACAGGACTGGGCAGATAAGGTTTATTATTTCACAATATAATACTGAAAATGTAGAGAACTCTGCAAAGGAAGGAAGTGAACTAAATTATTTACATATATTGTTAGATTTAGAAATAACTATGAAATGCGGTAAAATGAGAAAGAAAACCAAACTCCAAATGTCTGTCTCAGTCACAAACATGTAATGCAAATACACGTATTCAATCCCTAGCAATCTTGGGGTATTCACTGATGCATTAACCCTTCAAGGCCAACAGCTTAGAAGGTTTGCTATAGTAAAATAGGTTATTAAAGGGAACATTGGCACTTACATATAGATGAAAACCATCAAAACTTATTCTCTGTATTGCTACAGCATTTTTTTTAAAAATAGATTACACACATGGTCAGTGAAAACATTTTTGATGGTGGATTACTACTTCCTTGTACAGGTGTGTTGTTTCGTTGGCTGTCCCAAAGCCAAGCATTTCATGAGTTCTCTGCAGCCCCCTTGGACTCCTCTTTCCTCTGCACCTCATGTCCCATGACTTGTTTTCACTCATCTTTTTGCACTGCAGGTGACAATTTCAGCCTTTACCTAATCCTTCCTACCCCACAGCTTCTTCCTATGCATTGTACAGACCTGTTCAGAAACAACATTTTAGCATGTGTTACTGATGTTGTGCTTTAATTAGCAATATACGTTTAAAAGAAAAAAACCAAGCGTGCTACAGAAGACAAACTCCACTCTGTTAAGCAGTTATATTTATTCTCTTGGTTTTTTTTCCCTATTCATACTGTGTAATAGAGCTTAGAGCTATAGCATTATGTGGGAGACACAAAAATAGCACACAACTTTTCTAAAATAATTCCCCTCTTTTGAAAGAGAACTGCAAAGAGGAGTAACTTCACTGTAATTCATCTTATTTCAAGTTTACTAAATAGAATTTCTATGGAAAACTGATAAACCCATTTCTTATCTAGTACCACTCAAGTGTGGTTTTTTTTTTTTAAAAAAACCCACAACTATTTCCCCCAGGAATCATGATTACTCATTCTTACAGCTCAGCATCTGAGGAAACAGAAGCTATATTTTCACTCTTGAACGCTAATTTGATGTTGAGAAAAGTCCCTTAACCATTTGTGTGAAAAAATCCAACTGCTACCTTTCAATATTTCTGAATGACAGTCGTGGCTCTAAGCAAACAAATGATGCTCACATATTGTGCCTTGCCTACAGGCATGTTGTTATAATTGAATGATATTATGCCTTCTTACAAGATGGTATCTCAGTTTCAATAGGGCAAACATGGCAAGGAACTATCAGTTTCCATAGGCGTCTTGAACTTCCTGGCAAATACAATTCCATCAACTGAACAGTCTTCCTCTCTGTATCAGCAACGCGCTACTGGAAAGCCTTAGAATGACTCAAACAGTCAGCAACTTCTGAGATATTTATAACAACTTCAGAAATGACAAAAGCCATCCTTTCCACTGAATTGTTGCTCAGCTGTAAAATGTATCCCAGAGATGTTATTTGAAGGCCCTCAATAACACCAGCATGTTTCTTAATAATTCAAAAGTGAAAAACCTACCAAAGCTTCCTTTTCCATCTTGGCCTATAGGAAAAGAAGCTTGATAACTACATATTCATATTTCATTTACCTGGATAGCTACATTGTGTATTTGGGAGCACAGAGAAAATACCAAAGGACAGAAGGTATAAATATAAGTCTACGTTGTGTAAATACAGTCTGATATATTCTGTGAATGAACTGTACCTGTGCTATGTTCCATGAATCAACCAAGTTTCTCAGAGTCCAGCTTGTGCAACGCCCTCTCTCCGATCCCATCACCTGCCCGCAGAGGGATGATGAGTGTGCAGCCACAGGCTTGGGCGGGCAGATGACAGTACATACAAGCCTAAGGCTCTTACAATATTTTTCTAGTAGGAAAGGGACCTTCAACTGGATGCCTCGACGAGCCAGCACAGAGTATATCATCAACTTATTTTTTAGTAACTATACCTCTTTATGCTACTTCACTTGCAAATAAAACTGCCTCTTCTTCTGACCTAACGTTCTACCGCACAGTACTAAGCACCTAGAAACCTGAGGTGGTTTTCTTGGTAAGAAATGAGTTATGTAGAGTTTGTACGCAACTACAGTGTTAGGTGTTGTTAGTTAAAAGTATTTACGTAACAAAGCCAAGCAGATAACTAGGCAACAGACCCTTTTTAGGACTTAGTTGTCCCAACCACTGCTTGATTTTCTGAAAGCAACAGCACCTTGAGAATTGAATCTACACACAGCTCTGCTGCTAGCTGTGCAAATTGTTCTCCATAAACCCACTTTTTCTTGCCATTGCTTCACACTACTAAAGGAAGAGGTACCGTTATGAAGCAGTACCTCTTCCAAAATTCAGAGGGTTTTAGAACAAGAGTGTGGAAGATCACAGCAATGGCACCCTCTGGTGACAAACAGTAACACATTATAATGAGATAAATTATTCAGCCTGGGAAAACATTTAAAGCTACTGCTTTATGTAAACCTATTACATGGAAAGCATTCCTACAGCAAGTTGCAAAACGTAGGCGGCTATTTTCTAACAACGACAACTAGCCTTCAATAGCAGGAAACTTTACTGAAAAGGCAAGTTCTTCAAAATACTTCCATCTCTCCAGTGTCATCATATCTTCCTTTCATGGGTTCTAGTCTAATCTGATGTTATTTAACCATCAGACAGACAAACTATAAATTGGAAAAATGGTCCTCTATTTTTATCATAGCTAGGATTTCATGTTCACATATGGTTAAGATTTCAGCATGGTCTCTGTAGTGCTTACCAACAGCTTTTGAGACGTTGAAGAACATTGATGAGAGGTCTGCGAGCCAAAGACTTAAGAGGCGAGTGTTTTGGACGTGGACAAACAGCTGCTCATAAGAAATCTTTCACTCGATTTGAAAGGCAGAACTTCAGCCTTTCTGAAGCACTGCCAATCATCCCCATAGCTTCTTAAAGCAAGAATGTCAGAGTCAGCAATTTCAAATGCTACAGAAAGACTGAACAAATACATAAAAGTATTTCCCTTATTGGTGTCAAGGAAGGAGACTGTCCTAGAATGTGGGAAAGCTTAAATTGAGCAGAAATCTCTCTTAAATCCGTGTGAAATATAATGAAATTAAAAGTAAAAACAGTTGATTGCTCCTATAGCATCCCACAGAAGAGGTCCAAGTCTGCCAGCAGTTTCTGCAAAAAGTTGACTCACAAAAAACTTGATGGGTAAAAACTTAAAGCTCAAGCTCATGAATCAGATATCCCCTCCTCTGATCTAAGGAATGGAACTTACAGCACATTTTTATCATTTGCTGCTTAAGAACTAAGTGAAAAAAGTTTTTCTTAATAAAAGAGTAAAGTAATAATAATCTCTCTTGAAACTCATGAATTATGGGATTATTTAGTTTTCAACAAGTTCTGTTTATTCTAATAGATGCATATTAAAACTTTGGCACTAAAAGAGCTAAGGTATAGTTGCTCACTCATTTTCTAACTGAGGATTAATTCTATTCTACCTGAACAGAACGTTACATTTCAACATCACATGAACAATCAATTCAAGTACATTGTCTACAACAAGCTGCCGGATTACCTGAAAAGAACTGTGTGCAGAGTTTAAACACAAAGCATAGCAAATGAAATATTTAGAAACAGTAATAGTACTTAAATAGCCATATACATGTGTAGTTTTACACATACGGCAAATAGGCATTCAATGAGCTATCAGAGTTGATTGGTCAGACTCAGGCCAAGTTGCATAAATGAAGGGTTAACTAGAAAAAACAGTATGTACCTTGACCTAATTATGCACTAATCAGTGAAATATGGAAGTCTTTGTAATTAGGAAGATTATTAATAGTAGGATATGCTACATGAGCAAGGGTGCCAGTATCTGACTTGACAAATTTAGAGGCTTTTGGTAAAATTTCACAGCCTTTTGAAAGGGAAGACAGAAAATAATTTCAGTGTATGGATTCCTGTGATCTGTGCTTCAGTTTACAAGGCAAATGTGAAATACATATGCTTTTTGGATGTGGACAAACAGTTGCTCATAAGAGCAGTTTCACCATGACAAATTTTGTTAAACGCCACGTACGTACAGGCAAACCTGCCTGCGAAGGTTTTATCGCTCATCGGCCATTCACAATGCATTTATTACCAAGCTGGATTAACTTTATCACATACACATCTCTGTCATAGAAAAGTATAAAAAGGCATTACTCCAACTCAGCTCCACTTTGAACAAAGGCGCTTCCGCTTGCTTACCTAGGTGACCTGTATCATCTAAGTTTGCTTTACTAAAACTAAAAATTGAGAAACTGAAGAACGTGCTGTAATGGAGTTCTTGTTTAACATAGTTTCATCATTTCTCTCCAGTAGATGGAAAAGCTCATAATTAAAATATTAATTGAAAAATCTCATGGTTATTTTGAGAGTTTTTTTTTTAAAGCTCTCCATGTTGTTCACACAACGAGGTAGATAGCTGCATGCAAAAGCTCTTTCCCTATAAATTCAGGAAAAAGGCAGCTAGCCTCAGCAATTTATGAACCTAGCTGTTGCAGTATTTCCCAAGTAGCCTTAATTCAGCAGCCTATATTTCTGTTTTCCTCAGTTTCCTGGCTAAATACTGGATTTCATTTCCCACGTCTCCATTCCCTGTTGCCTTGATTCGTGCAATTATGTAGGGAGCATTCATATAACCAAAAAAACTCACCCTGAAGAGAAAGACTGCAAAACAGGACACAGCTTCAGCCAGCTCCTTGTATGCTGTGTGGACAAACAGCGCAACGCTCAAGGCTCAGCAGCCAGAGCGTGGCACAGGCTGGCAGAGCTACTAAAATCGCCAACACCTCGGAGAAATGACAATTCACGAATTTTACAGTCACTGAAGCCCTGACTCAAGTGAATGGACAAGAAAATTACAAACACCCATGGTATAAGACCTCACCATACCATGCATAAGAGGTTTGGGGGTTTTATTGATTTTTTTGGGGCTTTTTTGCTTTGCTTTGCTTTGTGGTTTTTTTTTTTTGTTTGTTTTTGGTGGTGGTTTATTGGTGATTTTTGGGGTTTTTTTTGGTTTGTTTTGGTTTTGTTTTTTTTTTTTTTTCTTTTTTAATACCATCCATTTCTTTTATAACCATGAGGGCTAGAAATACATATATCTCTGGGAGACTAAAACCTGAGATCCTGTTGTACATCTCTCTGGTCAGCGCTGAACTGAATGGAAAATCTAATGGCTGCCAAATTGCTGAATGGCAGCTACAAGCAACCGAATGTCAAGATGGCATGTTTTTACTTTTTTAGACCACCTAAGCAGAGCTGTCACTTCCCATATCTGCATCCTTACTCTCTAGGATATCACCAAACACTGTGTTCCAGATAGTATTTATTTAGGTCTTTCAATATACCTGTATGTTTAGCATTACTTCCATTGCATCACCCTGCCAACCTACACTGCAGTGTTATTGGGTTATATTAAAAATGTAACAAATGTTTAAGATTTTATACACTGTCATTTCATATTCCTGTCTTCCACAAGGCTTTAAGGTTTACCAGTGCTACATATCCAGTTTTGGTCCTTAACCCCATCACCTAGCCTCCCCCTGCACTGAATGCATAAGACATTTACCTGGACAAAATTGTAGTTGATGTGTAGTTAAGCCTTTAAAAGTCATTCCTGCTAGTCAATTCCCTCATTAGGAAACCACTTCCTATCAGAAGTGCCCTCAGGTTTTGAGAGCACATCAAAATTGGATCCACTTAAGCAACCGAGCTTTGATACTGTGCTTAATGACTTTCTAAATTTGTCATTTGCAAAGTACTTTACAAGCCTTCCTAAAGAAGAGATGAAGTATGCCCATGCACGAGCTAACCTCCCTAGCACTCCTTCTTAAGAAGTCTAGTTGATGTATGACGTATGCAATTCCATTTTCTGAGTATATGACATTTCATTTAAATCTCATCATTTCCCTGGGACCATCTGGACACTTTGCCAGCTATGAACAGATCGTACAACTGCGGCAGCTCTTCCTCTCTCCTGTCTGTCCCTCCTACTGTTTCCAAGCTACCTGGGTCGATCTGGAAGGGAAATGGGTGCAACGTTCCCAGGCATACTAACAGCTGAAATTAGCACTCTACTATGCAATATACAGAAAGGCTACAGCTTCCCTGCTTCTGCTTGCACACGAAACACAGATATACTGGCTCAAAATGAGAAAGGCATCTTGACTTTTTCCCTCCCAATTAAAGACTACACGGATCTGCTTCTACTGCATCACCACTGTTTAAACACCCCATTTTAACAAGGAAAGGACTTCCCAGAGGCAAAAGTTCGTGGGAATATTTAGGAAAGAAGCTTAATCTCCCACTGCTTTAACCCAAATGGAATTCTATTACTAGGAACGTTAAAACCTTCTACTTTCAAATTGGTCTTACCACTCAGGGACATTAGCATGCATACAACAAAACCAAAATCTTCTCAAGACTAGAATCACAGTTTCACCATAACCTTCTCTGCAAATTATGAAGTGTGAAATAAAAAGCTGAATAAAAATTAAAGTAATAAAATATTGAGAACAACATGTCAAAATTAAAACAGTAAAAATAAGAAAATAAACTCCTCGGCTGCCATCTGTCTGGTGCCTCTTTGTAAACTCCTCTGATGCAATAATATCTTTTCTATTGTAAGTCTAAGTCTGTTATTCAACAACATCCCAGGACAATCTCAGATTATACTACTCATAAAATTGAAGCAACAATAAAATATGAGGTCAGTTTGAATTATGATGTTTTTTGTTTGTCTTTTTAAGATTTACTTTACATATGCATTTGAGAAATTACTATATGAAATCACAACTGAAAATTTCATAGCAGGGAAAAAACAGAAAGGAAAATGCAATTTCCCTGTTTTTTCATAAGATTCAATCAGAAGTACAACATAAATACAGTTTCTCATATTTTATCTTACAATTTGCCCAATTTCATTTTAATTTATTCATGGTACTCCCCCACCCCACCTCCCCACCTCCAATAAGGTATATGCAGACATGGTATTGTCTGGTATTCAAACTTTTAATTACTACAATAAAAAAAAACAACACCAAAGTAATGCAGAAAAAATAATAGAATTCATTGTCACAAATATGTCTAGCATAGCAAATATTGATGGATATTGAACGTGAAAATATCTGTGAAGCATCCTACACCACCTTTCCATGTGACTTGAACCTTCACACATGGGGCTGGAGACAGGCTGGCTCCAGTGGAGTACGGCAGATCTTCTCCAGGAAGAAAAGGAGATGAAATAAAGAAAGGGAAAGTGCATGGCACTGCCAGATTCAGTGTCAGGACTCTCCAGGTTCATACCAATAATGCACCACTTTTCCACACCTCACAAGGTAGAGCTGGGCTATCAACACAGAAGTGGTTCTGTACATTCAAAATTATTTGCTTTCCATAGGCATTATCTACAAAGAGCTATCAAAATCACAGTGTTTATTGTGGATTTCTTTAAAACAGACACACAGGTTACCACAGTACGACCTTGAACACTTCCCTTGTTATGCTGAAGTTTGAGATTGCTTTATTTCTTCCCATTCATTCTTGTCTTGCCGCCCCATTCAGAAATCCTACTACTAAGATAAAAGCATTCCTTGACCATCTTTTTGGTTTGGCGTTATTTCAGTAACGTGATTTCAGTCCTGGAAGTTCTCCTCCTCCCCCGAGACATGCTTTTTTTTCTTTTCTGACACACAAATGTAAAACAGAAACATCTCAACTGTTTGACATTATAGTATCAGAGCAGAAATCTCACAATAAACATTTTATGTTGTGTCCCATGCTACTAGTGATGTTATACATTATATACAATAATGGTACTAATACAAAAAGCGTTACGGGTAACAACCTTCTACCAAAAAAAAATGTCACCAACACCATTCCAGATATTTTCTCTTTTACAAGAGGAGAATTAATATGACCTAGATTCACATCAAACCGAAAGCCCTCCTTGTGGATTCTCTTTGGGTCTATGAGTTGATTTCAGCACTTAGAAATATTACTGACATGTGCTCTGAGTTTACACGCTACTTTTCCCTTCTCCCACCTAGGATTATGTCTTCTCTTCTGTATTACTGGTTTGCTCGGCTTTTCACCCTCATCTGCCTAATGTCAGTTGAATTTAATCGCCTCCCTAACAGCCTGTGTAACTGGTCATTCAGAAACCCTGAAGCCAGGGAAAGAGAAAACTGCAGATCTGTTGCAAAAGCATCCTGTGCATAAATCCTCCTTAATTATAACTGTTCTGTTTTCATGGATTTGTAAATTGAAAGTTACTTTATTCTACAACAGTAGAATACTACTACAAAGAATAATTTATGTTTTTGAGAAGAATGTAATTTTCAACTCAAAAATAAAAAGAACTGTTCTCCTTTAAATAATAATAATAATAATAATAATAATAATAATAATAAGCAGCCCTGGAAGAGTACTTGCTTCAAGGTCACTACCTAAACATAATCAGCACCTAAGCTTTACTCTGGATATAAGAAAATTGTAGGCTTAGGAAAGAACACATAACAACTGAAAACAAACACTACTTTTGAAAAGTTTTCCATGATTTTTTGGAGTAAACAGTTACAGAATTTAATGAAAGGAAAGAAAAAATAAGCAGTCAGGAATTCTGGCATATCCCCTATACTCTGTACCTGCGAGTCCCCACAGATAAATCTCTCTACAGAGCTGGCATATGACATCAGATGTGATATTTCTATTTCTATAGTTCTAATTGACTTTTTACATTTGTATGTATCACAAAAAGATTTATTCACTTAAATGTCACAACTCAGTACACCATGTTGAATAACAATTTGGTGACACATTTGCTGTTATATATTCACATTGTCATTTCTACAGAAGAGATGGCCAGATCGAGACAATAGTAAAAGCTGTGAGTTAATAATTTAGAACCTAATCAGACTTATGAAAATAAAAGTGTTGCTTTTCAAACTAGATTGTCAATAAGGTGTTTTCTTAGGAAGAATTTTAGTATACGAAGTAAAACATCAAATTTAGATGTTGTTTCCATTTTTTCTCATATGATGAGTTTCCATTATTTCAATTTATCTATAAGCATTTCAAACCAGCTAATATTTCAAGGTTCACAGAATTCTAATTTATGATAAAATTAAATCATACTAAATCTAAAAGTGCAGAAAATGGTCATAAGGTTTTTCGAATAGATGTGAATGGGAGCAAAATCATATTGTTAGAGCAATTTTTAGAAATTAAGCCTCCTCTGTCTGTGCTACTCAGAGATGTACTAAAAGTACAAAACAGATTTAATATTACAAGAAAAGTGAAAGTTACGGTTTGTTGTGGTTTTTTTTTTTTTTAAGCACAAATTGTGATAGAAATTGTGATATCATCTTGATATAAAAAAAAATAATCACCTTTCAGACTTGAACTACTGTTTTGTAACACAACAGTTGAACTGTATTGGGAAAAAAGCTTGAATGGTACTTTTAATAAATTCAGTAGTCAATGCATCATGAGCTCCCTTTAATATTGCTAGGTTAGGCATAAATGGATAAAAATCTCATACCAAGACATGTCTTGTTTTATGCTAGTATCCTGCAAATCCGAAACCACATCACAGAGCACATTTCTCCTGAAGTGCAGATTTCTTGTGACTTCCTCTTCAAGATGAATACCTAGCAGGTTATTGATCTGCTTCTGAAGGACAGTGTGTTTATTATGTAGGAAACCACTGCTCGGCTCAAGCGTGAGAAATTAATGATGGTTTTGTAAGTGTCCACACTGTGGTGCTGAACCAGTGGGGCAACTGTCAATCTATATGATAATGCATCCCAAAACTTCATAAAATCACTGATGTGAAAAAGCATTGATTTTTGAGCTAACCAGGATTTGTGAGAGAGTAAGACTAAAAAGTTTACTGAAGTTAACACATCTGTGTATATAATAGTTGTTTCATACTTGCATGGTTATGTTTTTTTTTAAACAACCAAACATACAGAAACCCTTATCACAAAAACCTTTCCAAGTAAAAATGAACTCCACATGCTGGTTTGCTTCTTGTGTGCTGTTTGATCATGTCCTTCTTTCTCTTATAAACATCATTGTTAGAAAAATCACCTTCTCAAAATGGATCCACTGCACTGTATTTCCAATTACTTAATAATCCACTCATCATAAGGAGGAAAACGAAACGCAAGCAGATTCATTCTTTTATCAATTGTTTGTGACAGCATGTAAGAAAGTAGGTCCTGCGATTAAATTTTCTGAGGCAAAAGGTGTGGCACTGTGCTTCCACCAAAATGGAGACAATCACCTTCAGGGAAGTGAATTCATGCTACAGAAATGAATCCCAATCATTCCATGATGCCAGAATTTCATTAGTCAGTTTTTTAAATTGCAATTATGCACAGTAGCGTTATCAAAACTATACTAAAGTCAATGGAAGTTGTCATATTTTCTGTGCATGGTATTAGTAAAAAAAAAAAAAAAATCAATTAGTTATTGATTTTTTTAAAAATATTGGTTTTCTTGTATACACCATTATTAGTAAATATACACTTCCTCTTTGGTTTTGAGGAAGAAATGTATCATGCTATGCCTACGGAGAGGAGAGATTATTTGAAGATTCAATTTAAATCAACAACAAAAAAAGACTGCTGTTACAAACAAAATCAATTGCACTTTTCTGAACTTTTTTCTATCAATATAAGAACTGTAATTCAGTCTTGCCTTGTCTGCTTTGACAAGCAGTTGCTTGTGTGTCTAGTGCCTGGCACACTCGTTTTGTTGAAACCAAGAGAACTGTCAGTAAGTATGAGGAGGAGCCTAAGATAAACAGCTAAAAAAATCCTCTTCTGAGAGACACCCAACATAACAAATTAAGTTTTATCACAAGTACTATGCGTAGGAGAGAGCTGGTTTCATTAGCTAGTATCAGCTGCCTGAATAATTGCTCTGAGGGTATAACATCGGTGAGATTCCTCTTCACCTTCTCAGAATGGCAACTACCAAAATCTTTAGTTCATTTTGTAACCAAGCTGAGTTTGCACCTTCATCACCCTATAGGACGGAGGATAAATTCCTGCAAATCCATTTTTACTGGTTTTCCTCTTCTGTTCAATTTGAAAATATGTCAGCACAGAAAATTGCCCAGGTAAAAATGTTTAACTGATACGTATGAAGAACGTGAATCTCGGTACAGGCATTTGAAAGGACAGCTGACTTACTGCAGTTTACTTTGAGAATCAACCCATGTCTAGGTGTTTTGCCACAAATTATTGTTGCACTGTCTAAAGTCTCATTTCTATGAATGGAATAAACTGTACTAAATAGAATTGCTTTGCCTCAGTCTGATGCATGCTTTGCTTTCTAAAAGCCCCCCCAGTACTTACCAATCAGCAAACAGCATTTTATTTTTTTAACAATTTCAAAAACATGGAAAAACACGCAAAATTGAGTCTGATTGTTACAAATTAGTACCATTTTACAGCTACTAGCATAGTGTAATTGTTAATATTACTTCAAGCTGTTTATAAAAATCATATATCAGAAACTATTTCTCTTAAATATCTTTCTGATTCTCATCATTGAGTTTAATTTAATGTACTCTAAGCACAAACTTCTGCGAAAGATTACTGTGTGAAAAGTAAATTCTAAGATAAAACACAATATATATCATATGATATACATGTAATAGAGTTTCCTGATATTAATGCTAAAACAGCCTCAACATTAAAAAGCAGCTTCAGTCAAACTTTAAAAGAATACTCATGTATTTTTAAGTATGATCACATTCTCATACATGTGCATTAAGAATATATTGAAGAAAAAGGCCTACCATTTTCCTCATCTGACTTATTTTCATTGTCGGAGTCAGTAAGCGTGAGAGCTGAGTTTTCACGACTTGACAGACCGGAACTTCTCCTGGATTTGATCCCCCTTCCCCACAGCCTGATGGCATGCTCCGGAGACATTCCTCCCTCCGTGTCTGAGTCAGCGTCAGAGCCGGTGCTCAAGGAATAGCCTTGATGGAGTATTCCTATGTCTGAGCAGTAGCCACTTCGATGGGGAGAGGGCTCACAGATCCCTAGCTCTGCAAGGGTGAAGTTGGTTCCTAGAAGGGCAATTGAAAAAAAAAAAAATTATAAAATTATACTATGCTGTATGCCAAGCCTTTGTAATGAGTTACAGACAGAGAACTCTGGTGTGCAGATCTAGCAAGACTTAACTAAAACACACTGAATACAGTTAAAATGGATGAAATACACAAAACAAAGGTAGTAAAGGTCTCTGAATTTTAGGTTACTAGTTTGGCCTAAATAATTAATCATTTAGCTATGTGGTTAACGTAAAGCTCATGACAACTGCTAATGACATGACCTGCTTTATTACGTATCTAACCTTCTATTTGTAGGACCAGAGCGTAAGCTTTGAAGTTGAGCATTTGGTTACATAAAAAGAGGACTTTTTTTCCTATGAAGTTACTTTTCTCATGCACAAGTCTTTCACAGAAGCAGGAGTTTTAATTCTAATTTTCATATAGTTTCCTATTTCATAGAAAATAAACAATTATTTGGGAAAACAGTTTACAGATCAGGATCACTTGAAAGAATGCAAACCTACCAGCGACATGACATGAAACCTCATCGCCAGTTTTGCGCTTTTACATTTGGTGAGATTGGTAGTTTAATGTCCGCTACAGAAACCAAGACAGACCTCAAAATCATTATAATTGTTTTCCACCTTTTTTCATCATATTCAAGAAGAAAGCGTGCATTGATACCAAAATCAGGAGGTCATTGGGTTTAAAGGCAAAACTTTCAGGAGCAATGTCAAAACATGTGACCTTTAGCAGTTAATAACGACTCAGTGGACAGTCTCATACATTTTTAAAGCACACGGAGTTCCCCAGGGTTCTCAGAAAGTATAGACTTGCTGGCTGATTTCTGCTTATGTATTTGTTTCCTACAGTAATGAACAGGATGGTAAAAAATATAGGGAAATATTCACTGGTCTCTAAGGCTTTCAAAGGTTTTGAAAAGCAAAGTGATTTTAGCTTCATTACATTAGCTAAAAATGAAGAACAAAGACAGCTGCAATTGCTGGCAGTATAACTGCCAATTATTTAATTAATTTCTTAATTCACAGGGAAACTAGATCTGTGGTCTGTGTTTCTAAAACAGTAGTTTTATTTTGTCCAAAAGCAGTTCGTATTTTCTCCTTTTTCTCTATGTATCTATCAGAATTAAGCTATACACTGGAAGTTCATACACTAAATAAAAAACCACACTTAAGTGTCTTCTATTAATTAAGACATGAACTGGAATCTTTCTTTTTTTTTTTTTTTTTTTTTTTTTTCAGTATTACAACTTCTTCCACAAATTAACCAGGAAAGATCATACAGTATTAAATCTATCTGGTTCATCTATCTGTATCAGCCCTCCCCAGTCTCACACCATGCTGTTAAAGCATTTTTTTAGATATGGGATGTACGCTCACATCCACAGAAAGCAAAACTGGGCCTTACTTAACATTTATTCCTATAGCTCATCAATTAAAGAAAGGTGATGGATTTGGTTTTGGAAGACTGAGCTACATCTTCATCCAATGGCTAGACAGCAACATTGAGCGTGGCAAGAGGGAGACGCTCTGTCACCCCTAGTTAACCTGTAACTGGCCAGCAGCGAGAGCGGTCGACAACATCAGGTAAGGAGATATCACCAACTGGATGCTTCTAAAGGAATGAAAAACATTTAGTGGCAATGTTTAAAAAGAATATAAAAAGGCTGACATTAAAAAAGCCAGCTCTCTTTTGTCAACACCAAATTAACCTGAACCCTCCTAGTTAGGAGTATATTTCAACCTGCCTTCTAATATTTATTCTAGTAATCGGAAATATTATGGTTTAGTCTAAAGCAATGAACTGAACAGTCCGAAAAATGAGCTTCGAGTGCACTTCACTCTAGAGATTTTTTGCCTTTTTTTTTTTTTATTAAGAGCTCCAGATGAAATGAAGTTATGAAAATGCAAATTTTAATCATGTGCAACATCAGTAGAAGACTTTTAACAAAGCCAGCTCAACTGATTAGTTTTGTTTTAGCCATATTGGCAAACTAGCCTTAAGACTCATATAAAAAGGATCAAAATAGAAAATATATATTTAAAAAATGGAGTGAATTGAAGCCTCCTAGCCCCACACTTTCTGACCTACACAGAGTGCATGTCAACATTAGATACATGTCAAAATTACCAAACTCATCATGAAAGTGAAGTTTTTCAAGTTTTCTTGCTTGCTGGTGGCATAAATGTCTACAAATACACACCAATTATGAATATATTAGCTTAATTAAGCTGTTTTACATACACAGTAAAACATTTTAATGATATTCGGTGGATTTTAACAGCCATTACAAGCCCAGATGATTTCACTTTGATTAGCATCCTGTATTGATGTCAAAATCTGACTATAACATCTGATGCAAAAAAGCAACCTTGAGAGAAATTCTTAGTATTTGTCTGAGGAAAATGGTAAAGGCACTGAAAATGGGAGGAAAATAAAGTATTCACAGAAATCATTCATCCCTTTGAGTTTTATTATCTGAGAACTTGGCATCTTCCAGAAACATGGAGAAAAAGATTTGAGAACTGACCAAATTCTAAAAAATTGAGAAGTGGATCAGATGAACTTAAGAACCCAAATGGAATCTGCCTCGGAGCCTCTGGGAAAGGATTTTCTATGCTGCTTCTCCGAAATCTCCTTACAGTCTTACGACAGAAAATTACAAGCATCCTGATGATAGACCTGAAATATTCTAGAGCTTTTCCTCTCTAGCAAGAACATATTCTTCTCTGGTAGACTCTAAATTATTTTTATTTATTAATTTTCAGTGTTTGCTTCTGCGAAATTTTATTTGACAGTGTTCTGTAAGACAGCATACAATAGCAGAAAAACTTGTCCTTGGGTACCCATGGATAATCATGTAAGAACATTTTCGAGATGTTTTTCACATCTATATACATACATGGGTTTTATATATACATACAAATACAAAAGCATTTTTCAGATATATATTTTATATCTAAATATATAAAAAAATTATCTATATATATTATCCTACCTGATACCTTCATAGCCCTTAATTTACTGTAATATCTGAGGAAAAGGAGACAGAAACACTACGGTTATGCTCCCCAGACCTTTTCTTGATCTGGATCGTGTTCTCCCACGTACCTCATTTCCCTAAAATGAAACTGCCCACCATCTCTTGAATAACGTATGAACTACTTTCACTTTCTCACTTGCTCAGCCACTAGTATGCATTAAGGTATTAATGGCATTAGTAGACCACCCTTGTAAATTCATATAGAGGATAAATACAGTTCTGCATGCACAGAAATCATTTATCCAATAATTCACAGCAGAAAGAACCCTACTCTTACTTTGTAAATAAAGTATAGTCTTACAAATAACAAAAAAAATAAAAATCTGACTTATTGCATATCCACTCATACTGGGAGAATACACTATATGGGATCGTGATGACAGAAAGGTCACCAAGAACAACGCAGCCTTCCTCGCCCCCACTGCCAGTAGAAACTACAGCACTGACGAGCTGGAGCGAGGACCCATAGACACAGCCTGGCCTGGGTTTAAGATTTAGCATCTCCTTCAAGAAGTATCTTCCTTACAGCTCTATAAGTGATAAGGACGTTAAGCAATCAAGACCTCCCAGAAGAAAAGCGAAGGAAAGAGGGCAGCAGTACCTGTTGCTTGCCATACATTGGGAACTCAAATTATACTGCTGTGTATTCACAGAGAGAAATCTGGTCCATGAGCTAAAATGCACTACTAGCGCTAGCAGGCAAGGCAGACAGATGGCTTCTTGCAGTATAATGCAGCGTACTCTATCTCTAGGGCTTGCATGGAGTTGAGAGTAACTGCATTTTACTGAAACTTCGCTTGCCAAGTAAGACCTCAATGTGCAGGCAGAATCCATTCGTGCACATTCAAAACTTAAGGGTGTTTTCTTTCAGATTCTTGTAGCATCTACTACGTTGCTGGTGACACTAAGCGAAGAGATAAATAACATCAGATCCTTATTGGTGGAAAAGAAAGAAACCTCTTTCTCTCGAAGAACACACCACAAAAAAGAAAATGTCACAAGGTTTTTTGCTTTTTTAAGCTTTTAGAGCTTACTAGCCTCCATCCCCAGTCCCTTCATCCCCACCTGCAGGAATCACTGGATCATTCTCATTAAAGAAAAGCAGGTAATACCAGCTGCTCCCTTAAGGTGTATGTAGTCTCTCATACAAAAATAGACCAGTAGTATACTAGTTTAGAAGTGTAATATAACGTTATGTACTTGATGATCATTGCCCATAATCTGCATGCTGTGAACAGTCTCTCAATAGAGTAGAAAAGATGTTTTCCTTTTAATTAGTACATTATTATCTTTTGAGCACATTTCCTTTTACATAGATTTATTATTTAAGTTATTTAGTATATAAACACTTACTAAAAGTGTGTTTAATTCAACAATGTACAATTCTACTCATTATCTCAGCTAAGACTAAAAAGCATTACCATATATGCAAAGGTTATTTTCACCTAACCTCTAGGCAGCGGTCTCATTTGGGTAATTACAAATTGCATGAATTGCCCTTCTGAAGATTAATCTAATCCAGCTGTGATCGCTACAAGATGCCTCCGAGGAAGATATCTGAAACCAGTAATGCACAGATATGATAAGTTTGCCTTCAACACTGGATCAGCAGTTCAAAACTGGGCTAAGTCTAAAAGCAAAAGGATAAGTATCACGCTCTTTGCTACTGTAATCAATTACAAGAAGTAAGGATAACAAGAATACATTTATTTAAGACATTCCATCCTTTCTCAAATTTTTATTACATTCACGGCTATAATGATTTTTGCTGGTATGAGTACCACAATTTAGCTCCCATCTGTGGTATATGAAGAGGTCATTCTTTTTAACAAACTGATGCACACTTAAGTTTTCTCAATTCTTTATGCATTCATTTATTATAATGACAGGGAGAACAGATGATTACAGTCTCTTTTTTTTATCCACTTATGTACACATTTTTAACATTTACCCTTTTTATTCATCTTCCTGAGACTCCAAACCTAAGCTGAGGGATACACTACTGTCTTCCTGCATTTTTGAAATTGTGTACTTTTTTTTTTTTTAATTTATTATCAAAAAAATTACATTAGTGTTAGCCCTTTCATTTATAAATGTCCCCCTCCCCTCCCCCTCTCCCTCCTTGATATATCATTATAAAATGTACTGCATCTTTCTGGTAGTTTAAATATACTTAAATCAGAAGCATCTTTTCTGTGCAACACGCAGGAGTTTTAACCACATAATCACAATGAATAGACTCTGTGGCAAATTTAATATTAGCATGAAACATGCCTGGAAAATTCTCTCTCTTAACATCATTGCTATTACAATGACTGCAATATTCCATTTCTGAAGAAAGCACAAATTCAAAAAGAAAAGCACATGGAAAAGGTAAGCTCTTCTTGCACTGTAGAGGAAACATGCCATGGTTCGGGGAGGCAGGTAAGGAAGAGGAGATACTAGCCACTCTAGCCATGAGACTCACCCACCTACAGCGGGTTTATGGGCTAGCTTGTCCTCCCGTTTGAAATATTCACCAATGTTATTACATAAACTGAACTGTTTACGTGGAGTCTCCTCACACTCCTATTTCCTAACTCCGTATCCGTTTTTCCCTAATAACAGTACTTTGGTAGTGTGGAACAAACTCTTCACTGATCAAACACTAAAAATACCAGAGAACTAGGAAGTTAGAATTTAGAAAATAAAAATAATGAACAAACTATACCTTGTTCTAGGTTTTAAAATCTATAGCTGGGGGTTAACACTAGCAGGGCCTCCTATATGTTTCTGTTAACCCCTACCAAGGATATTAGCAGATAACATACTTTCTTTTAAGATTATTAAAAGCCAGGTATTGCCAGTCAGGAAAGCTAAACACTTTATAACTAAGCAAACGTGAACGTTAATCAGTTAATGATGATAAATCTTACTTTCATAGAGCACGTTTGTGACAAAGGCATTGGGAAATGCTTTAGAGCGGTTACTGAGACATACGGGAATGCCAGAGAGGCCTTGAGGGCCACCTCCGACATGCTGTCACCCAGCCCGCACGTGCGTACGTACACACAAACCCCACGCCAGTAATACTGAAATTTAGAATGTACATGTACAGTGTGAAATTTTGTAGTATGCAGAGAACAATTTTTAACATTCAACAGCAGCACAATTATTTTCTCAAAAGTGAAACTCTGGCAGCCTCAGTCCCTTTTGCAGCAAACTGACTAGAAGCAGCAAAGAGAAATCCATACACACATTGCAACACGTGGTTCGAATAAGAAATATATTTTCTAGCTTCTGTCATCAATGACAGCGAAATCCTTTAATTGCCTTTTTTATAATCCTCTTTTTGCCTTGCTTCTTTCTGACCTGGAGATCCCCAAGCTGTGCTGGTCTTCACTGGGATAGAGTTAATTTTCCTCACAGTAGCTGGTGTGGGGCTGTGTTTTGGATTTGTGCTGGAAACAGTGTTGATAGCAC
>JAVJGI010000064.1:49399178-49506603 GCA_035590275.1 Ibycter americanus
GCAGTGGTGAATGAATCCCTTGCTCTGCTTTGATTCCGTGCACGGCTTTTGTGTTACCTATTAAACTGTCTTTGTCTCAGCCCACAAGGTTTCTCACTTTTCCCTTCTGATTCTCACCCCCACTCCGATGCGGGGTGAGCGAGTGGCTGCACGGGGCTGAGCTGCCGGTTGAGGTTAAACCACAGCACAAGCCTAATACCAGGACACAGATATTTCTGTTCGACAATAAGTCTGTTGACAGTATTAATACGGCGGATTCCTATCCACTTAAAAAAATCATTAGGTTTATAAAACCAGGTATCTAATGAGATGTCACTCTGGCTCACAATATTATATAATCTTCAGTTATGTGACCATATACTATTTTTTCAGTAGAATTTCCTCCTTCAGTGAAGTGACTGTGGAGTTACTCTCAATTATTTTTTAACCTTCCTCATTCAGTCTTTATGTATCAAATAGAGAATACAGTACTTTAATTACTTCATACACATTTTTTATGGTTGTGCTGAATGTAGTGTCTCTGAGAACACCTCAAACACTACTTTACTTATCTCCACCTCCTTGTGAGGGGAGCTTTTATCATCCCCTTTTTATAGCTTTTAAACTAAGGAAAGGGAGAACAGAACAGCCTCCCTTCCAGAGCACACGCTAATTTTGGCAGAACAAGTGCCATCTAAAAACTCTTTCCAGCATCACCTTACAGTGATGAACTTCTTTTTAATGATAATGCTGGTTTAGGGCAAAGTATGCATTTATTGTTTTCTCCTCAAATGCCGACGTTGATTAAGGAAAAAATCAGATTTGGGAGGACAAGAGGATGGAGCTAGGTGGAAAGCATGATTACTATTTATTATGTACCCAATACAGCCCAGGTTAAAACATAATTCTTCAGACTAATGTTTTATTTTTGTAGGCAGTCCTTCATTTATTGTAAGCTTTCCAACTTATCCAAGCTCTGAGGAACGATAAAAGGAGAACAGCTTCATTTATTACGAAGGGATGTGTTGTTCCTATAGATCTGTCCATTTTAAAACCTGGAGAGGACAGGGAAAAAAGTACGCCATTCTCTAAGCAATCGCTCTGCTCTCCTCTGCTGCTTCACCCTTGTGTGCCCTGCCTAGGCGCATTTCTCCTCCTGCTCCTTGCCCATTAGGTGCCAGCAGAAAGCAGATTCAGAGCCGAGCCTCCCCGTTACTGGCCATGCCGGCGTGGGGCAGCGGTGCAGGAGGAACGGCCGCGGGCAAGCCCGGCTCAGAGCTGACCCCACCGGCCGCAGCAGCTCCCAGGCACACACACAAGCTTTCACCGGTCCTGAAGCCAAACTCCTGTGACTCTGCCATATTTCAGCAGAGATGCACAGACAGATAGCAGGGAAAGATTCTTCCCAACATGGAATCTCTGATTGAAGGGATGGATATGCTTTGGTTTGATCAACACAGTGGGCACGTGATGCTTTCCCTGCAGGCAACAGAATGCCTTTTCTCCAGCATCATTCCCATAAACCAGTCAGATACTCCCTGCCTGGTCTCCAAAGAAATCAACCCAAAGCACACAAAATTCACGGCAAATATCAACCTAAATAGTTCCATCTATCAAAGTTTTGAGGTGTTACCATCAGAAATGCGTGTAAACTCAAGTATACACAACACATTAACATGCAAATAAAGTCTTCCTTTCTCAAAGCAACTTTAGGCCTCTGCATGTACCCACTTATTTCTAATGAAATGTACCATCTATCATTTAGAAGGCAATGACTGCTTTTGTGATCAAAATCAAATTACAAAATCCCCAGGGTTTTGTGTGCTAAACAAGCACAATGCATACCTACATTTGCATAAGTATGTCCCGCGTCAATGGTGGCTTCCTGGGCAACCTCCAGCAGAAGGGAAGAAAATCTACTCTTTTTAGGGCTACCTAGTGTCTAGCGACACAATGAATATGGCCAGTAATCTAAACCAACTCTAATCCGATTTTCTGCATTTTTTGTTAAAGTGACAAGAAAACGTGAGAAATGTTTTATATATAAACTACAACCATACACTTTTTTCCTATGTGAACCAGACTGGAAATGCTTCTGCAGGTATGACAGTAGACGTTTTAGCATTCTGAAATCAGTTGTGCCACATTACTCACGCCAAAATAGACTCATAAAAGTACAAAGTTAACAACTGGCTTGTTGTGCTGCATTGGGCACTAGTAGAAACTAACTTCCACATACTGAAAAAACAGACTGGGAGCATCCCCCAAAAACAGTGACTGGGGGGAAAAAAAGCACAAACTCTGTTCTTTTCATCTGTAAAGTGTAGATGACAACATTGTGCCAACACAACTACCCAAATGATCTAACGTACCTTTGCAGTGACAGTGTATTTTTGGGATAAAATCTGTACCAATTCACAGCTATGTACTGTGATAGACTCCAACAAGAATGTGGTTATCAATGACTAAAATACAGTCCCTATTATTTTTTCTTTTATAAGCAGCAAAGAAAGAACAGAATGCGAAGCTTCGTGGGAAGTAATGATGTTCTTGCTGTAAACTTCCCAGCTCCACTCCAAACACCAACACAGTAACAGTGGTTTTTGGAGGGGGTTTGGGTTGGGTGTTTATTTTTATTTTGATAGAATCTTATGAAAAGGTGTTAGAATGCATATTTTCTATTCCCAGTCCAAAATGACTCAAACAATGGAATAATTTTGCTATACACCTGTTTCCCTTCTAGAGATCATGAATTTCTAAATTAAATTCACCACAGAAGCACAAAAAAGATTAAGAATATACTGCATTTGTGTACATAAAGTGATAGCTACCATATAAAAACACAGAAAGAATTAATTTCAAATAGCCTTTTCATGTTAAACAACCTGCTCAACACCTGACAGTATCTCCTGTCACACTAATATAATGCTTTCCTATGAAGGAATAGCAACCACAGCTCCATGGAAAATGCAGACTTCAAAGAGGAGTCAGTTTTAAAGTCAGCAGAAGGACAAAATAAAGTGCTATCCCATAGAGATAGACCTAGCATTTAGTATCTGTATTGACTGTCCATGTTTGCAGTGCAGTTAGGCTTATTCGGCACAAAGATGTACAATAACTAGACCACAAAATCTAAAATCTAAGTTTCTACCACTAAAAAATCATACGAGTCATTTGCATTCTAGTCTAGCTCATGAAGATGTTGGTCTTCTGTTGTAACAGCATTTTAGTTATGTCAGAAAAGGATAGAGAGTTTTCTTTGGTCTCCAGAAAAAAGAAAAAAAAACCAACCAACCGACAAACAAAACCAAAACACCTCAGTTGGCTGTAAGTATATAGTTATGAGTACTTTTGGATAAAATCACTGTACAGCTACTAATCTTCATTGATACAGGAATCTGAGTAAGATTTCTATGAAAATCTGTAGGAAACTACCAGGGGATAAATTAGCTGGTGATAATTTGCTGAATTCATGAAAAGCCTTTCCTTATTTTTATACTGTTAAATCAAGATTTAAAAAGCACTAAAAAAATAAACCACAGTACATGACTTGGTAAATAAACTGTGCTCTCAAGAAATAGTAGAAGTCACAGGTAATAAGCTTTCATCTTTCATAACTGTTTAATTGGGAACTCTCAGAAAACCTGAATCAGCTGTCATCACAGACAAAACCTTAATCGTTTTCTTTTATACCTTGCTACACAAGTTAGGAACATGGATACTCTATATTTTATGAAGGTCCCCAGGCACATATAAAGATTTCTTAGCACTAGCAGCTGTCAGCTGCTTAGTCACAAGGTGCTGCTTCACTGTAAACATCATGCCACCTAGAAATAATGGCAATGTAAATGGTATTCTGTACAGTAGAATAAAAGAAGTTTAAACCATTATTTGACTCAGAACTTCTGTGTTTACATTCTGAATGATGTTGCTCATAACAGGTTTTAGAAATGCCAGAGATGCCAGCCTTTAACTCTGCATTTCTAATTCTGCTAGGAGGACAATCAGCAGACCAACACGAATGACTTTGAGGACTGATAAAGGAATTAATCTAAAACGGAAAGAAGAGCTCCCCCAAAAATTCAAACAATTTAAATGGAGCACTATATGAATTAAAAAAGCATATTGAACAAATCTATATAACTTCATGCCTAACTTAAAGAATAATGACATCCAATTCAGTTGAGCACTATAATTTTGAAGAAAAAAAAATATATATTATAATCAGGTATCAAGGGAAAAAGATTAAGCTCTTTGAGATGGTATACCTACTAAGAAACAGACACAAGCACATTTTCTTTTATTCATAATTTGTGTTCATTTTATGAAGAGATCAGGAAACGTCTTTATTTATTTGATTGAATTATAAATTGCTTTCAGCTTTTCACTTTTAATCCTAGCAAAATAATTAGTTGTTTTCACGGCCAGTCAGTTGTGGTATTATAAATGGAACTGTTGGCACCAATTCAGATTGCTATTGGTCCTGAACTTTGCTACAGATGAAATATACACCCTTAATACAGGATTTCTTTTATCTACCAATGACTATAATCTGTGGACTGCGTATATGATGGCGAACACAGAAACTGAGTGCATCCTGGCCTTTCTGGCACGTACAACAGCTGCAACGCTACAGGCAACAGTGCAGCAAACCCATCAGTTCCATCACTGGAACTGACTGGTTTTTACCAGGCTTCTGCAGAACTGTGGAAGGAAGAAACATGACCTCCTTCCATGCACCTCTTTTCCTTCCCTACAGTAGCATTTTGCACACAGACAAAACATGCTGTTCTTCTGAGTTTCTTTTTGCTAGCCACTGTATTCCCAAGTGCAACATCATCATTTCAGCCTGTTGCACCGGGGCCGCTGTGCCGGCAGGCGCCTGCTGTCCCACCTGTGCTCTTCTACCCCAGCAGCACAGCTCTGCTTGGCTAATGCAGTCTGTTTCTCTGTTTTATCTAAATTTCTGTCTGTTCCAGTAGCTTAGAATTTCAGTTCCAGTGTTTTAATTTTAATTTAGATTACTTTTCCCTTCTCCTTCAATGAAGAGAAGTGAAGATTTGTGGTATGTGCCAATAAATACCTTACAGATTATGTCTATTCCAACCTTCTGCTGTTTGAAACGATGTCTTTGTTTTTATAGAACTACATTTTAACAATAGGGCCAGTTATTGCCCTTCTGTTGTCCTTTCCCATCCATGTTCATCTAAGGTTTGAAGGAGTGCTGGCACTGACTTTAACTTGGTTGATAACAGAATGGAGATGCGTATGTGCCAAGCGGCAAGTTAAGCTCCAGCCACCACCTTCAGCCCTGAGTTTAACAATTAGCAGTGTGCGTCCTCTGAAAAGGCAGTTTTCATACCTCAGCTAAAACAACAATTTTGTCAAATGTGTGGGAAAATGTTGATCTTGATTTTTAAAAACTGATTTTTCCCTACTAGGTCAACTGTTCTACGCAAGAATCAGTTGTAATAAAAAACATTTTACTGCCTAGCCCTTCTCTATTGCTTGGTTCTGCATTAAAAATCTTCAGTCTAAACCCAAAACGTTAGTGAGGCATTATTATTAGGAAATAACACAGTAAATACCACGCAGACAGCCAGACCAGAATTTGGTTCATTTGAGAGAGTTACTGTGCAGGCTGTGTTTTCTGACTATTTTTAAGGCTCACGTCATCTCACTTTGTAAGTGCCTTTACTTGCTTCATAAGTGCCTTGCAGATCAGGTGAATTGATACATTCACATCTCACTGATAAAGGTCAAGTATACCTAGGTATCACACGATGCCATTATTTTTTTCAATTGCTTTATTATTATTATTATTATTATTATTTACTTTACAGACTCCAATTATAGCATTCTTTGAATTTAACAAGAGGGAGATTAGATTGGGTTATTCATTAATCCCCAGACTAGTTCACATATTTTAACCTACCAACCATTTGCAAAGAAGCATTTTAGGCTAATTCATGTATCTCCTTTTCATCTATATAGGAGTCACAAGCAGTGTTCAACCAAAAATCAGGTTTGTTTTGAAAGGGAGTAAGGCGTATGGAGGTAAGGACAGCACTGAAGACTAGGGATGGAAGAAAAAAATCTCTCTCCTGTTTACAGGATACTTAAAGATGAGAGAGCCTGCCCATTCTGCTCTGGTCTTCCCATTATGTGAATACTTACAGAAACACTGTGGCTGCATGGTACTGTTGCACATCTCTTGCCTGTGGCCATTCAGTCACTGTCTTACCGGAAAAAAATGTTTTCTTCATTACTGGTGTGATAGAGCACATGAGCTAAGCTGGCCAGTAGCTTCAGACAGCTTAAGCTACCATGACACGCTCTGGGGACTTCACAGATTTATCCATCACTTTTAGACTGATGAAACTCTGATTCTGCTAAGCATATTAGAACTTGCCAACACATCTATTTAAATTTCAGATCTGTGGTTCTCAAAGGTTTTTGGTTGCTCTATAACTTCAGAATAAGGAACAATAAGTTTAATAACTTCAGAACTGGGAACAGGCATACATGTTGGAAAACTACCCTTGATTTAAGTTCTCCTATAACTTACTTTGGTCATGGTAACTGACCACAGCATATGTTTTATAGCGCTTTTTTTGTATACTTTTTTTTTTTTTTAAACTGGGAGTTTGGCAAACATTATGCATGGATATATAATCAAGGAGAAAGTCATTTCACCCTGCAATGGGGAAGCCAAAAGAAAGAACCCTCAACCCAAAACAGTAGACAACCCAAAGGTTTCCAAGGATTTCTGATCTGGAAAGTCAAAAGACAAATCTATAGCTAGATAATCAGAAGTGTACAGTACTAATCAACTGCGGTCCTCTAAGATATTTTAGGGATAACTTCAGAAAGTCCAGAATGGGGGACCCACAAATCAAGTCATTCAAGCCAACTATCTCTGCAGAGGGTAAAGATACTTTTTTTTTTTTTTTTTTAAAGCAGAAATGATCTACACAAAATCATAAAATGGTATGAAAGGTGGTCTGGTAAAAATCAAGCACTGAACTAATACTTTTCCTGTTGATTCTTTTTAAAATTACTAATATCTAAGAATATGTTTGAAAATGAGATCTAAAGTAAAGTTGCTTTTAAAATTAAATGCAGGATGGCATGCGTGGACACCATGTACCACACATCCTCAGGAACTGTTCACCCAAGTAAATACTGTGCACTGATCCCATAATTTTCCAGTGTGGTTTTGGGGGCTGGGCCTGGAGTGCTCTTGCTACCACTGTGGTCTCCATGTCCTCCATCTCATAGGACTGGCTTGACCAGTCACCTCTAGCCAGAAGGAGTGAAGCCTGACTTCAGAGGGCTGACAGCAGAAAATTTGTGAACAGGCAACTGAAACAATGCTCACCAGGCACATGCGCCTTCCTAGCTAACCCACTGGAGCTATATTCAAATGAGAAAAACACTCTCATTTTGTTTCCACTTTACCTAAAATGTTGGCTTTTTGTCTTTGACCTATTTAACAATACTTGCCTCTTCAGAGTTCCACTGCTGGCACAGCACACAGCTAATGGGTAATACTGCTGAAAATTTGTTCCCATTGCAGGCTAATGCCACTGTTATTCTTTTATCAGCTTTTAACACTTCTGTTATCAGCACACTGCCCTTTTTGGAAGGGGGGAAAGAACCCTACAGATGTCTGCTTTTATGAACGCCTCAAGCCTTCAAAATTAACAGTGCGAATCTTGTGGTCACTGTATACTCCTGTCTTAAGAGCAGATGTGACACTGTATAGTTTTGGTATTAAGTACTGTCAAGCTCCCTTTCAAGCAAAGAACTATTTATCTACTTAACACAGAACATAACCAACTTTTGTAAGTCTCATATATTACATTTATTTCAAAATGCTTGGCATTATTAATCCTTTTTATATTGTTAATATAAAGATTCTGCTTCAAAACCTCAAAAACCCAGAAAGTTTATTTTTTTCCTCTTTTTTGCATTGCATGCACTGATGAACTAGCCTGCTCAGCAAGCATTTAACAGATTAGACACTTGAACATGGTTTCAGGCAATGCTCTCTCATGTTTCTGCGTATTGCCTGATAAACACTTCAAAGTAAACCGCTCATAAATATGAAATGAAAAGCCAAGAAGTCGTTATGCACAGCTTTGAGATACAAATCTCTTTATTCCCTTCTGAAGTGGAGTTTGATTGACATAATGAGTCATAGATCCTGTCCAGGGACACACTGCCTTATCCCCTTTTCCTCAGGAGACAGGGAGTCTTTAAAGAAATCCACTTCAGAACTTTCTGATAGACAGCCACAGAAAAGTTGAACACTACACAAATTTATTATTTTGTATTAATACCTACCGTAACTACCGTGACATATGTCAAAGATTGATTCCAAAGCCAAAAGGAGGCCCCAGCATCTAAACCTTTTAAAGGAGGCCAACGCCAAGACGTATATTTTATCTGGTTATCACTGACACAGCAACACAGGCGTTGGATCTGCAAACAAAGGAAGGCAGAGCCAGCGAGGGCCCGTGCTGAGCTGGGTACCGCACCTCGTTGCTGCAGGGACCCGCGCACCCACAGGGTCCCTTTGCGAGCCTGGGGAGTAATAGCTCCAGTCCCACCCGTTCAGGACAGCTGCTACTCATATTGCTCCACAAAGAAACAGGTGAGCCCTTCTGGCTTCGGCCAGCCCACTGCGGAGCCTCACATGTTCCCTCTGCTGCCTGCACAAGCACCTCCTGACTGCAGAACTGCACCTCGCGCCTCTGCGGCACTGACCCCTCTGCTGCCTGGCTCACCTCTCGTCTTGGAGGGGAGAGGGGAGGGGAGGGGATGCTGTCACTCCAAGGAAGTCCACATTGCGACCACCCTCACTAGAAGGAATGTTTATGCTCCCCTGTAGTCATTTCCTATACTTCACAGGTCTGTGCTGTGAAGGAGATTAAGACTTTGAGAGAAAGAGCAGTTAAAATCATCTAGCCTGAAAAATCTCTGAAATGCTAATTTAGATGTTGCTGCTAATAAATGATACCCATATGAAAACGACAAGAACTCTGGCATGTGTAATTGTTGGCCATTGCTATTCCATAAAAGTCCATATTCACAAAAAGTCGAGCTTTAAGCCACCACAGTGAAACTGCTAATCAGCAGCGCCATAAAAAAAATTATGGTGTAATAAATTGCTACCCTACAATGTTATATTCACAGCCTGCATTTGTAGTATTTGTGGAGGTTTTTAGAATGAATCCAGCAAATTTCCGTCTAAATTGAGATGCCACTTCTGGCACTTTACTTTCTAGCCATACTGTATGCATTAAATTATACATCGTTACTGGCTTTTGTTAGTCTCTACTCCCTCTGAAATAACCATACGTAAAGTATACAAGATCCACTACTCACAACTTCACTTTCTTTTGTTAATGGTAGTGCTATTATTAACATTAGACACAAGCCATTCACATAATTTATAAAATAATACATACATCATTAAGATTTTAAAAGCAACAGTAAAAAATTAGCTTAATTTTGGTGTTCTAAATACTTTCATTTTGCCAATAAAAATGAAAAGGCTAGAATCTATACAAAAGCATACAGTGAAACAATGAAATGGTGAGAAGACTAAATATTACAAGAACTGAATTCATGTTACATGTAAATAATGAAGCAGTCAAGCCTAGTTTTACAGCAAAAGGCTGAAAGAGAGATTTAGAAGCTTAAGGTGAAAAAGCCACAATGTGGTATCACCGTCCATCTGCAAAGACCATTGCTGCTTCTTCTCAGTCCTCAGTGACTGAGATTACCAAGACATTATTTTTCCCTTGAAACAATTATTGTTAAAAGCTTTTACTGTTCTTATTGTTTGCAAATTGCAAACATATTTTGACCCTGCCCTATATATTGTGAAAGTTTTTCCTTCTCTGCTCTATATAATGATTCACATCTTGAAAGCCAATAGTCTGCACTGGCTTTTCTAATCATGAGTAAGCAATATATATTTACATCAAAATACAAATACATGAATTGCAACAAACACTGAGCAAAATGGGGAAGTGCTGAAAAAGCCAAAAACTAAATCAAAGCTTATAACTATGAACAAGCATTCTCCAATTTTGCAATTTTTGATTGTCAATTGTCCTTTTTATGTAAATTAAAAATTTTTGGCCCAAATTGCAGCTGTTTGTAACTATTTTGAATATTTGTGAGCAACTGTTATTATACACACGACTAAGGAATTATGGGCATGCATCTGAAAAAAATGTCATGCACAAGTATTAATTTTAATACACGTATTATTCCGGTGTACTTTTGATAGACTGCCACACTGAAAGGCAAATGAGGCATCTGAAATATTCTGAATTACTGAAAGTCTTCTGCAGCACTCACAATTCCTATGCAATTGAATTAATTAGAATACGAATAAAATTAGATACTTCAAAAAAGAACTAGACCCTAAAATAAACAATCCTTTTTGATGCTATTTTAGAAATAAAGTCTGTTTCTATAAACTAATCTTATTTTAAGAGATTATACCTGTTAGTGAGCTTTCGTTACAAGATGTGAAATATTTTGATAGGGCTTCAAGCAGCATTAGGTATTCTGATGAGGTCCAAAAAGTACAGCTGTCAGTCATACCCTTGGCTCTGTCAGTCACTTCAGCACACTGAAACCAAGTTGTCTCCAGGATAAGTGCTCCTCAGAGATCTACAGTTGCTGCTTGACCTACAGCTGAAAAGCAAGTGCTTCACTCACTAGATCTATTAGCCCTTTGACTTCTTTCATTCACTAGCTAATATAAATACATTGCTAAACTGAGTGATTAATTCAATTTCTTTAGAGAGAATGCTAAATTCTTGAAGCCTCTAGTATGACTATCCATGGAGGCTCCAAAATATTCATATAATTAGTTATTAATCATGGAACTGCAGTTAGAAATCTGGTAAGAGCCACTAAGTTTTTAAATTTTTTTCTTTCATCTTCCTTCCAAGAACAGTCTTCATAGACACTAAAGCCACTATCATCCTTACATATTTTTATGTGCTTTTTTGCACTGGCAGCCTGTTCAACAAAACATCATCTTTCCTTTTCTTGTCCATGCTTTCCAGGTTTGACACCAACACAACAGCTTACTGTTGCTCCTAAAGAAACAAACTTACATTAAAAACTGCAGGAGTTAGATAATTTAAAAGCGAGGAAGAAACCCCCAGAACACTTATGCACATACTGTTGAATGCAAGCCTTTCCTTCCATTACTGGAGAGAACCAACAAATATTTAAAATTACCTAAGATGTCAATGTGTAACAGGGAGTCCAGAAAGCATTCTGACATAAAAATACGGGAATCTGACCTTACAGGCCACTGCTTTGATACAAACAATGTCATCTTTTTTTTCTTCTACATTTAAGATACATTATATCTTGGCATCTTCTGATCCAAGTATGGCACTGTGATGAAAATACTAGACAACGCAAGTGTCCAACCTAGAAGAAGTAGTTCCCTTCCAATCGTGTTGACAATTTCTTTCATTTGTAACCAGACACAGACTATATATAGTCAGCTTTGAAAATGAGGCTTACAGAATCAAACAAGTTCCACATAGATGGACATAACGGGGTAAATGAATCCACAACATACTTCGGAAGCATCTATAGGGACTTCCTTCCCTGCTTAAATGTCATTCGGTTGAGAGAAAAGAAGGAATACTTTTATGTGTATTATAACCAATTCTAGTTTTACATACTGGAACAGTTCCAAGTGTAAGAGAGAGGCCATATCTGCTACTTCACTCATCCAAATTGCCTTAAGCTTCACCAGTTTTCCAAAACCAAAACAAAATAAAACACATACACAAGAATGCCACAAAAGCCCACCAAAGTCTGCAAAACACGCCAAGAGGAGCACTTCGCTTTTAAAGCTGCTGGTAATGCAGACATTCATTTTCAGTACACACAGAACAGTCACAGCTTAGTCCGCAGAAATGAGCAAGAGTATTTTCAACTCATGCATATGCTTATATTTACAGAAAGTTCTTCCCATCTATGCCACTAGCTAAATATTATTAAATTAGCTAAAAATTTCCGATAAATAGTTAAACATTCAACACTAGTTTAACTCAGAGCTCATTGGAAAGCTGGCAACCAATTGGAAGAATATGTTTTTGAAGACGAACTAAAAAAAGTGAAATATATCTAACAATATGCACTACTTTGGTTGTCATTTTCAACAAACTGACACACATATCCTAGTCCCCTCAACTCCAGAAGCAATTATTTTTGGATTAAAAAAAGCTTTCTTCGGATGACCTGCACTGCACAGTTGTCTGTGCAATAGCTAGCAATAACCTGAGCTCGACATACCTTGAAGGATGCCTTCCGAAGGACCGCGTTTCAGTGATGGAAAGCATGAACCTTCTACACAGTATGCACTGCACTATGCATTTAGTCCTTTGAGAGCTTTCAGGATGAAAAGACTATAGTTATTACTACCATCATTATTATTAATGAAAAATACACATGTAAAATTAGGTTTCGAACACAATGTTTTATGGCCCCTATTTGTCTCTGTGGACATACGCCATAATGGCTTTAACAGACCTTTAACACTCACTGACTAATTAATCTTTACGCTCAGGACCCAGCACTGAGTTTTATTCAGTAAGGAGCAGAAAATAGCATCTGTGGATTGGGCTTGCAAGGTCCACTGCATGAATAAATTGTTAGGCTACAGGAAAAGTCAGTATTAAACAGCTCCTTTTCTCCCCTCAGTACTCCTGTAACAGCCTTCACCAGCCACTGAAGCTTCCCTTCGCAAACTTCTACATACAATTTATTTTTATATCCTAAAGTGACTCTTTTCAACCTTACAGAGACTCAGTCTTCCAAATACATTGACACTGATAGAAAAAATATTACAGGGACTAGGTATTGCTTTAAAATATAACTGCATTTCCAACACAACCAAAGTACGCACCAGCAAATTCAGCTTTCCTATGGAGAGCACAAACGAACCATACAAATTCATAGACCCCAGCAATTCGTCAGAAAAACCTTTAGGCTTCCATTTCAAACTGAAACATGTTCTAAATATGAAAAAGCACAGGGAATATATTTTGCAAAAAGGAAGCACAAAGAGAAAATACACCATGCAATCTCTTAATAGAATAAATTCAATCTTTATTCATCTTAAAAGAATTTTAAAGTTATTGTAAAAGAACAAGCATATAGGGGTAAATTTCCCTCATCTCATTTGCATGATACAGTTATAGTCAATATAGCCTACCTGGAGTCTTGCCTTACTTTAGCTATAAAGCCAGGCAACCAGAACATCATCTTCAGTTACAAAAAATATAGTGTTATGTGTTTACTAGTCAAGCTTCAGCGGTCGAGATCTCATCAAGATGAAATTATTAAGGTTTCTAATTGTTTTTTCTAGTACAACTATAGGTGAACCCCGGTAACACTATGAAATACAAGAGCATGATATCTCTTTTATTCCATTTAGCTACTGTCAAGAATAGCTTAATCCATTTCTAAGTAAAATTATATTAGGAAACAAGCCTTGTGAACTGCAACACAATAAGCAGTAATGACGGCAGTACAGCACTCATTTTGAGAGTCAAAAATGACCTCTCTAGACTATCACTTTATCAAGGAAGTTCACAAATCAGTTGTGGTGTATTTCTTACAACAAAGTGTTTATTTCTCTGTATGCCTACAGAGATAATATTTGTCAGATTAGCTCTTTCTCCTTTGGAGTTCTTAATCACTTGTTTAGTGAATCTACTTTTCACAGCAAAGAGCTATTAATTAAAGTCCAGTAGGACTGAAATCTGCACTTATTCATGGTTGGACAGACCCACGTAAAGACACGTCTACTCCTACACCTCAGTCTACTCGCCTTGTTTTCCCTCACTTGTTGAAGCACATTTTCAGTTTCCCTCCATAAATTCCACAAAATCCTCCCTATCAATGAGCCACATTCTACCCTCAAGCCACCTATAAGAGATTTCTCTGTCTGGAAAAGGTAACGGGAGGTGAATCAACTAGGAAACAAAATCCTCATCTGCTATTGCTTGATCAGTTACAGCTTATGGTGTTATCTCCCCAAACATTTTCCCATTATAAAAAAATGAAGGCTAGTAATGCTCTATGCAGCAGTATACACAAAAAAAGACTTCAAAATTTAATAGGAGTTTATAGGGACTCAGCTTTCTGAATTACACTCATAAAAAAAAAAAAAAATTAAAGTAATTTCTATTTGATTTGAATCCCATTTATGTATGACAATATCTGCTCTGTTAAGAGATCCTGAGAGGAACAGTCCAGCTGAAACTGCAAGCCCATGAAGCTGGCAGTTGGCTCTCTTCCCACTGACCCGCAATCCTCTCAAGTCGGGGAGGAACATTACCAAGCACTGTGTAAGCCTTCACTCCTGCTTCAGAATTCAAATAAACCATGGCATAAAAAATATAAGGACTCCATTAGATTAGCTTTTACTCAGATTAACCATTTACTCAAAGGTCACATTTAGGCTAACTTCCTAACTGGCAACACGTTATGCATACATTTTAAAAGCAACATGGTGTGGAAACAGTCATTTTGTGAACAGCTACATCACATTCACCATTAGGACTGAAATAGTCCTAAGCCCTGTCCATCAGAAAATGGTAAGCACAAGAAAAATACAATCCCAGTGTAAGAAAGACTGGAAAAAGCAGCTGCATAATTCCAGTTTATTGGTCCAGTTCATCAGAAAACACAAATAATGATCCACAAAACACTTACAACATGCAGGATATGTCTCAGGACATGAAAGGAAGGGAGCTCAGTATTCAACGAGCAACGTGACTTCTATACCCTGCCACCACTGCCTCATCTTCACCGTGATGCAGTTTCATGGCTAGGAAAGAATAGGCTAATGGCTGCTGTGAATTAAATCTGTATTACACACAAATCAAAACTAATGTAGGACTGAATCTAGATGGTATCAGATGGGCCTTGATTCCTTCTTCATGTACATGACTTGAAGATGGACAGTGACCCTTGGAACTAAATTTGTTAATGGCACCTCCAAACTGGAACCATAACAAGCTTTTGTGTCAAACTAAAAGAGAAACTAATGGTAAATTACAATTTAAAGGGCATGACAGAAGACTCTGGCTTAGGTTTCTTAGTTTTGCTACATCTATTCTGAACAGAAAAAAAGATCATCATCAAATGTGTCATAAAATAGGTCAGCACATACAGTCTTCACAAACCAGTGCCATTAAAGTGCTTACTTACATAGAGCATCTAGTTGTACTCAGAATATATCATTATTATTTGGAAGCTCCTGAACAAAACATTCACCCCCCCGCATTCTGTGATATTAGTTCTGTAGCTGAACATCATTTGCAGCCACGACTGTGACAGGGGACCAGGAGCTCGACTTCCACTGGGACTTCTGCATTGGGGCGCTACCTGAAGATGTTTGATAGCCAAAGCCTTTATAAAACTGAATCATCTGTATAAATGTGTCTGGGTAAGGATTTAACAGCACAAACCTAGAAATGTTAAGAAGAAAATCTGAAGATTAAACTAATAAATATACCTATACAAACTCCAATTTTTAGAAACGTAATAGCTTTACTTTGATGTAATGGCTTTACTTTGATGTAATGGCTTCCAAAAATCAACTAATGAAACCAAAGTAAGGTCACTAAAATTGTGACTAGGAGTGCCCAAAAAGTGAATTAATGCAGTTTAACTACTCCTATGATTATTTTTTCTCAGTACCTTCATTTAGATACACCTATAGTTTAATTTTCTTGGAGGTACCGATAATTGCAAGCACTGTCTCCATATAAAATGTTTCAACTTTTATGAACAGATGTTTAAATTACTCAGATTATGTATGTATGGGATTGTTTTAATTAACCACGTACATTGAAAATCACCTGGAATTTAAAATACTTCTTGCATGCATTTTTTCTAAATTTCCATGATTTCTAAAGGCTTTATCCTGCACTTTACAGTTACCAGAGAGTAACACATATTTTCTTGCTTTCTCAATATAAATGGGTGGATAAAGAAACTCCTGTTCTCCATGGGCAGATGAGGCTGGCCACCACACATATAATCTATACATGTATATTTAGCACTGCCCATAACGAAGTTGCATCATTTTTTGCAAACACACTGAACTATCACAGAGAAGAGACTCATACCATTACCCTCCACGCTACAGGTAGGAAAACAGAGCTCTTAAATGAGTGCTTGCTTCAAGACTGAGAAGGATTATTGGCCAAAGTGCAACAACTCAAACCCTGCATTTTAACTTTATGTTTTAAATGAAGGCTGGCTAGATAATTCTCTAAAAGGAATATTTATTTTTGACAGTGAGATGTACCCTGAATTTCAGAAACACAGAAAATCATCGTTTCAGGTTCTTAATGAATGCAGTGCAAGATTTACATTGCTTAGAAGGATGGAATAATCTGAATAAGCCAGCCTGGAAGTGTTAGCTACTTCATTTTTTTGTTAAACACTGTAAATATTGCACATGGGACTGCAAATTGCTCTGGCACAAGCAATATGAGTTACCAACACCAGCATTACAAAGAATGAAGTGACCACAACAGCATACTTGAAACACAATTTTCCTTCAGCACTTCACCCACAAAAGGACTCATCTGCTAGAATAATGAAAGTCCTTCAGATTTAGACCAAGAAGGTGACCGAAATATTTGTCCTAGGCTTCCAGATGTGAAAGGGGCCATATCCACACCATGTTAAACATTGTCTTTTTTTTTTCCTTCACAATGCAAGGACATCCATGCTCAGCTCAGGAGCTGCATTTTGCCTGCTGCCTTTTCCCAATGGAAAGCTGATTTATGATTAGATCTCCTGACACCACAGGACACTAATAAGTAAGAGAGCATTACTGTAATGAGGACTGTGGTAAATTTTCATTTAGAGTACTACTCAGACAATCACAAAAAATCCTACCTCTGGAAAAGATTCTGCACAGTGAATACAGGGTTTAGCTGGCAAGGTGAAAGTCGTCTTAAAACATGCTCAGTCAAGTAGTATTTACGTTTTCTGAGGAGTCACCACAGTGAGAAAATGAACTTTGATTGACAATGAAAGGCATGGCTATCACTGACTTCTGAGATCTTATTCCAGCTTATAAATTAGAGTTAGATGACTCCTAAAAATTTTGGCAAATTCAGCTTTTTTTCTCCCCTTCTTCTTTTAATTTTACCATTCATCTCTAAGGTTTCAGAGTCCTCACTCAGCCTCCACTATTCTGTTTCTTGAAACCTACTTTTCCTATTTCTTTGACTACCTTTTGTTCTCCCCAATCCTGCAGTGTCAGACTTCTTTATTAAATAAATTATATTAATAAAGCTGTCAAACTGCTTGAACAGGAGTAATTCCTATGTTAATAAAACCCAGTAAAAGCATGTCTTTGACTTCACCTTCATATTTTTAAATTCTATTTTGCAACAACAAATAAAGCACTCTAAGTTTTGGGGTTTTGTTTTGTTTGCTAAACGATTATTACATTTATGTGATGGATAAAGGCAATATGTATTTGCCAGAAACACCAGAAAATTAGATGAAGGCAAGACACAGAATTAACTGAAGTGAAATTCTCCTTTGTGATGGATGGCTTGAAGTTTCACTAATCAGAAAAGTTTGCTTAAAATCAAAATAATTTTTGATTAGTTAAGAATACATGCTACATACACAACAGATAAGGAAGGAGAAAACCAACAGTGAAAATACTAGCTAATACAAATAAAAATGGGTTACTAATCTAAGTGCAAAGATATTTTTTTCCCCTTTTTCTGCTCATAGTGTTATTCATGCCCCTAAGCAACTCACTTAATCTTTTTTCTCACACATTTTGTCTGTAAAATGGGAATGAACCAACATAATTTATCCCAATGGCATAATATGTGAGTTAGAGTAAGACAAAAAATAACAAAATCCAAACATCTCATAATTATTTAAATAGGATTTGGTACATCAGGATGACATATATAATTGTAGCCTTTGTTCTCTTCAGGAAAAAAACTATGAATTACTTAAAACGTATACATTTTTCACTCTTAAGCATTCAACTGAGTCTTTGTCTTCCTCCATTTTATATCACTCTCAGCTACATAAAAGATGAAGTAGATGAATTTCAAGTTGTTTTCCTTAGACTTTAAATCTTGGGTAACTCTTCTCATTTACCACCTTTCACCACAAATTAACATGCACATCAAGACAAGTTCATTATCATTTAGAGTCCTGTTAAAAAGATGAAAAAAGAATTGCACCTTAAAGTGCCCTGGATTATCTGCTGGTTAATAAAATCAGTACTGAATAATTTTATATTTCATAATACTCAGTCTGCTTTTCTTCCTTTCTAATCAAAGAGCTTTGAAAGCAAAATTTACATTCTAAGTAAATAAATGCTCATTGTTGGAAAGTACCATCATATTTGTTTTCTGAAGGTAAGAATGATGTCTACATAAAATGAATAAAACCCACAATTATATAAATGAAACTATGATATGAATGCATTTTGATGTTTCTAAATACAGTACTTTGGGGAACTGTAGCTGAAAAATTACTCTTAGCATGTAACAGTCCTAATTCACAGAAAAATGTCATCTGCATCTTACAGATTCATATAAAAGTTCCATTATTAACACATTTCAAATGTTTGTACATTACCTAAGAATATATATTACATTCTTCTGAAACAAATAAACCGAAGTTTAGCATATCATTGCCCTGCTGACATGGAATTTCACTTCACTTCACATTAGCAAGTGACAGCTGCTTTATACGCAGCCCCAATGCAGGAGAACTGTAAAGCAAGCAGAGCGTTCAGATAAATGAAAAATAGTGGTGGCCGAAGAGTCACGAAATCATTTAAAGCAAGCATTATTAATGTCATAATGAAAACTGTAAAAACTAAAATGGCTGCTTTTTACAGTGAACTCAGATTTACCATGGCTATTAATTATTAAGGGTTAAAAAAAAAAAAAAAAGAAAAAAAAAGGGCAGCATTCTAGCTATAGGCGCTCCAACAGTGAGGTACTTCAAGCTCTAAAGTAGTCTCACAGAGATGTCACAGACATGACAAATATGGCTAGTGGGGAAAAAAACTTAAATGGGAAAAGATGATACCACAAGAACAATTCAAAATCCATAGCAGTCTATGCAAACACTGCCTCTTGAGTTCAGCATTGTCTGAGCTTGAGAGAAGAACACCTAATAATGCACCACACACTACCTCTGCCTCCAATAAACTCAGGTACCTCTAGTTTTTTAGTATTAGACCTGCACTGAAGTTCTCCAAAAACCACCTTTAAATATATTCTAAAGAAATTGCTTTTTTTCGGGGGGAAAAGTATTTGCCTACTGACCAGTACAATCTTTCAGTCCCAACAGCACTTTCACAAAATTAATTTTTGTTACTTATCACTATATGTGAATTCATACTGTATTTCTAAACACGCTTGGACATTTAAACAACAAATAAAACCCCCTGAACTCTGTAAAGGATGTCAGGTGATCGCAAAAATCCTTATCCTGCTAAGGAACAACATGTTCCCAGATCATAAAGTGTGTTAAAAGAGACTGAACATTTGAGGTTGATAAAACACAGTGACAAAATACTGATGTAAAAGTACACACAGCATTTTGATTACTCATTGTTTTGAGAGATTTTGCTTTATTTATTCCGTCTTTCTTTTCCCAGTCTCCAATTTACTGTTTGATCCAAATTGCTTTTGAAAGTCTTACTATGATTTGTTCTGGAAAACAAACAAACAAACAAAAAATTCTCCAAATAATATAAGCATCACGGCCTTTTCACTTGTCAGCAGGATGTGTTGAAACTTCACCTGGCTATGAAAACAAAAACCTTGTCTTCAAATTGATGTTCCCCCAATGGGCTACTTTAGCAGATCAACTTGTATATTCAGAGCATTTTAATGCATTGGCATTTTAGCATGCCACTTACGAGCCTGGCACTCTTGGCTACATCTATCCTACAAAATAAACACACAATGACCTGGAAGGTGGAATCATCATACGTACTTCATAATGTTTTGATATTTTAATTCCTTGATTTTCTATAAAATTAATGCATTGTTGGTTGACAAAGACTGAAAAAACACATAGTGTTAGTAAAACATATGATTCTGTTCAACAGTGAGCATTCCTCCTCAATTCTTATTTAATGATCTAATTAATTCACAGTTAATAAGGCAAGCTTTTTTCTGAACTCTACTTAGTTAGGTGGAACTGCTTTCCAAGATGCCAGCAACCACTCACGTGGCCCCCAGCCCAGGCCAAGGTACCCCGTAAAACTGGTCTCAGCGCACCACTGCGCATGTCACAGTTCTGGGCAAGTCATTTGCTTGTGCCTCATCCCCCCCAGCCTCAGATAATGCTTTCTCTACTTATCATCTGTTAGAGCATTCTTGCACTTATGGACAAAGCCTGCTATATTAAAAGCTATGTTTTATTGTGACAACTGTATGTTTAGCATAGGGTTATTTTGAAACCATGCACATGAAGTATCCCATATAGATATGGACTTGCTACCTACAGTTTGGAGCGAGTCACAGTTGTACCATTGATTTTTCCTTCAGTCACTCTGTGGTTTTGAAACATTATACAACTACTATATGGCAATGTGAATTTAAGAGGCTTTTTCCATCAACAGCTGAGATATTTAGGCTACAAATGTAAATACTACTTCTTAAAGGACACTGCTGAACTTGGGAATTACTAAAAAGGCTCTGTACGAGGAGAACAGTTCCTACAGTTTTAGTAAAGGCATTTTGCACTATTTTTTTCCAAATTAATACAAAAAGCCAAATGACAATTTAAGAGAGCTGGCAGTAAGATCATTAGAAAAACCCCTTTAGCACTTGTTAAATTAGAACCACAAGCTGAAGAAGAAAGGAAGGAATGCTAAACGCCGTACAGTCACATCACCTTCAGGTAAATAAAGCCAACCACATACCTTTCAGCCATCCTTAAACATCAGTTGTGCCATATGCACTAAGCAAGGAGAGTAGAGGAAAGAATGAGAAGTGTCAACATCCATTATATTTGCCCTCACCACTCATAACCTCTTCTGGGCTTGGTCCATGGAAACCTCTGGAAGACACCCTCCCCTTCCATCCTTCTCGTGACATTGTCAGATAACACTTCCCAGGTTGTAAAATACGTGATCCCTTTTCCTGGCCTCCACTTCCCGAAAGGGAAATACTGCAGATAACAGAAGAGGAGGGTCCAACAGGAGTCTGAAGGTAGGCGAGGTTACAGCAGCAACTGCCTATGTTGCTGATGAGCTTCAGGGTACTGCCTCCAGCTACAGCCATGCTTTTTGCTTTCAATAGATCTATGTTAATGTTGTCCATAGCTATTTGCCTATGTAGGCAAGAAGCAAAACCCAATCTTATATCATCACCACCAGTGGATGCTCCCAAGCTGTACAGAGCAATGCCAATTGACACCATCTTGCACATGCTTTTCCTTTTACCTCCTTCCAGGTTATTTTGCAAAGCCATATATCCAGTTCTTTCCATGGTTGGGACAGCCACTTTATTGATATGACTTTCCAGATAAGAGCTATGTCCAAAAATTCTGCTAATGCTTTCTCTTTTTGCTGCTTCTGTCCAGAGTTAAAGCCCATACTGATACCTTTCTTTGTTTACCCCTCTTTCAGCATTGTTCCTGACCAGCCTTATCCATCTTCTCTTTATCTTGGTAACTCTCTTCCACATCGGTCCTCATATCTCAACATTTA
Organism: Ibycter americanus; assembly: GCA_035590275.1. Taxonomy (NCBI): domain Eukaryota; kingdom Metazoa; phylum Chordata; class Aves; order Falconiformes; family Falconidae; genus Ibycter; species Ibycter americanus. The sequence goes on from JAVJGI010000064.1 coordinate 49,420,954, forward strand.
CCTTGCCTTTTCAACAGTGAAGATACTGTCACTTCATTTAGCTTCACTAGAAATTTTTTTTCTGGGATTTTAGAAGCCTTTATTTACCAGTATCGTTCTGCACAGGTTAGGAGTTCTTAAGAAAGGACAACCAACATGAGACACTCATGTAATTGATCGGTGAATGGCAAAGAAAAAAGAAAAAACACAAATGCATTCAAAATATTTTGCCAAGAATCTAAAGATTCTTGTGAAGAATTCCTTGAGAGAAAAAAGAACTAGAAAATGACAGACACACTCTACCACCTGCACATCCAAAAATATCTACAGATTTCAGCAGAAATATATAACTTCAAGCATAACAGTCTCCTTGACAGTAAGACAAGAAGCCACTTTCCACAAGTGCCCTCTCTCCCCTCATCTGCATTTCAGATTACGCTGTATGTTAATTTACAACCTTGAGTCATCAGAAATTTAAGATAGTCCATACAAAGATGTTTTTAAGTGGAACAGGACGAAGTTAAATGATAAGGATACACAGTTTGCCCTCCTACGCCGCAGTGTCTACTCATTACTTTAGCTGCTCAAACTACGAAGAGATTTCCTTTGTTTTTTTTCGGGGGGGGAGGGGAGGAGGTTTCCGGCTGCCAAAGATCATATGCAGAATTAAATCACAATACTCTCGGAGCTGCTGACAACAGAAAAATATCTTTTAATAAAAAGGCTGTAGGAAGGTAAATTCTGTGCAGAGATTTAGCTCAGCTTCACCCTCCGTCTTGAAAGTTGAAGTGATAAAGGCCTTTTACATATGTCATCTCTGTAGGGGTGAATTTCTCTCACATGAGCAAACAATAAATGAAGTACTTATTTTAAACATCTCTTTACATATGAACAAGATTAATTTAAACCAAACAATTTGGCATTTTTTCAGGCATATTGAATAAGCATAGCTCTAAGTAAATTATACTGCTGGACTTAATGTAGGCTTTAAACATATTAGGTACAATATTTCTTATTTTAAAAAAGCATACTTGATATTCACTGATGCTACCAATAACAAGTCTGTTTCCTTGCTAAATAGTCATATGACCTCCAGAGACACAGATTTTAATTCCTGTTCTGAAAAGCAGTACTGTAAACATGTCCAGGGGCTTAATTTATTCAATCATTTTGTGGAAATGTACTGTGCATTTTGGTAACAACACTGTTTGATGTGCTACTATATTTTCTCTCTTGCAGAACATTATTTAAGTAATACGAAGAGGATCTAAGGTAAGTATCTATCAATTTGAGCCACTTGTTTAATGCGTGTACATTTCTGGTGTGAACGCAAGTATAGAAGTCCTTCCTGTGCCTGGCAGATATACTATTGTAATTTCTTGCGGACCACTTGGTGTATAAGGAATTGGTTGGATGGTTGCACTCATGGAGTTGTGGTCAACGGCTCTGTGTTCAAGCGGAGACCAGTGATGAGTGGTCCTTACTGGGACCAGTGCTGTCCAACATCTTTGTCGGTGACATGGATAGTGGGGTCAAGTGCACTCCCAGCAAGTTTGCCGATGACACCAAGCTGTGTGGTGCAGTTGCTGCACCGAAGGGAAGGGATGCCATCCAGAGGGACCTTGACAGGCTTGAGAGGTGTGCCTGTGCGAACCTCACAAAGTTCAACAAGGCCAAGTACAAGGTCCTGCACGTGGGTTGGGGCAATCCCAAGCACAAGTACTGGCTGGGCAGAGATTGGATTGAGAGCAGCTCTGAGGAGAAGGACTTGGGTGTTGGTTGATGAGAAGCTCAACATGACTCAGCCATGTGTGCCTGCAGCCCAGAAAGCTAATCAAAGTCTGGCCTGCAAGCGTGGCCAGCAGGTCGAGGGAGGTGATTCTGCCCCTCTACTGGGCTCTCCTGAGACCCCACCTGGAGTACTGTGTGCAGCCCTGGGGCCCCCAACACAAGAAGGACATGGGCCTGTTGGACCAAGTCCAGAGGAGGCCATGAGGATGCTTAGAGGGCTGGAGCACCTCTCCTGTGAAGACAGGCTGAGAGAGTTGGGGTTGTTCAGCCTGGAGAAGAGAAGGCTCCGGGGAGACCTTACAGTGGCCTTCCAGTACCTAAAGGTGGCTTATAAGAAAGATGGGGACAGGTATTTTCAGTAGGGCCTGTAGTGACAGTGCAAGGGGGAATGGTTTTAAACTAAAAGAGGGTAGATCTAAATTAGATATTAGGAAGAAATTCTTTGCTCTGAGGGTGGTGAGACACTGGCACAGGCTGCCCAGAGAAGCTGTGGATGCCCCATCCCTGGAAGCGGTCAAGGTCAGGCTGGATGGGGCTTTGAGCAACCAGGTCTAGTGGAAGGTGTCCCTGCCCCCGGCAGGGGGCCTGGAACTAGATGGTCTTTAAGGTCCCTTCCAACCCAAATCATTCTATGGTTCTATGAAAAAAGGTGTCAGCTTCACCCTTGCCAACTACAGCTTAAACAACGAGGATACAAAAATCATGATGCTGGGGTAATTAAAATATTCTTGGAATTACATTCAAAACCCCTGTATGTCAGGAAAATCATAATCTTCAGGAAAACAAATTTGAATTGAAATTAAATTCCTGTTCTCCCAGCCCATTACTCCACAGCTGAGCAAATTGATACTTTAGATTCAATAACTGACTCAGTGCCATTAAACAATACTTGTATATTTTACGACACAATATTACAACTGTGAAAATCACCTCTTAATTTTGGGTTTGTTTAATATGCCATGTAATTCTATTTATTCTGCGTTGTTCCTATACACAGATACCCCATCTTGTTCTACAGACAATCATCATATTTTGGAATGCCAAAGTCTCTCTTTTCTAAATATCACATCTGTAGGGTAAAAGGGTAGGTTGCCACACTTCTGTCTTTTTTTTTAATTTTTTATACATTTTCTTAAACTGGATACCAAGACCCTCAGCAGTGAAAGAAATACTGAAGAAAAATCGGATAAATCCCATCCCATTATGTTTTTGCAAGCTGTAGAAATAATGAGGAAACACACAGATCAACAGAAAATTCACTCTAAAACAACACTTCAGAGAAATTTTGTTAACAAGGACTGTTCTGCCTAACATAGTGATGTCCACAAAGAAAAAACGCCACACAGAAAACCCCCTGTGTGGGATAGATATACTTGGATCAAGGTATAACATTGTTATGCTGTCAAAAAAATGAAGGAAGAAGATGAATTTAAGAGACTGAATTTAAGATGGAGGAGTCTGTCATGCAATAACAGCTTATAAGAGTTACAAAGCCGACATATAAACATAAAAAGCAAAGCTGACATATTTGATAACCACAAAGCCTGCTTATTCCAAATATACTCTCAATTACAGTCATTCTGGATTACACAAAATGAAAAAACAAGTTCAGGGAAGTGCAGTATTACAATGCTTGTTTCAGTTTCTGTGCTGTCAACCTCTCAAAGCTTCCTTACATGTAATGGAGTCTCCCCAGCCTCCTGCCCAGGCAAACACTTGTGGGAAGAGAAGGCGGTTTCACAGCTTCCGACTGTTCAACCACACATCCCACCCCTACACTGATTCTCGGGGCAATGCAAGAACGTGTAAAACATGTCACAACAGCTTCTTGTGGTTCGAAGCTGAACACCAGCATGGAAGTTAGATGTTTCAGGTCAATTCTGAAAATACCATCTCCCAAAGGCAAACAGTTGTGGGTAGTGGACTTACTCAAAAAGACCTTAATATATTAAACCAGCACCTCACCTGTGCTGCTTTATGGCAATTACCCCAGAATAGTCAATGCACAGTAACTAAAGTTTCATTATAGCTTGTTAATAGTAAAAACAAGCACAAAGGTACATTTTACTTAAGAAATGGTAAAGAAACAGGCAAACACAGATGAGAGATTGTTGCACTGAGTCAACAAGAGAGAATCACATAACTGAAGTACTGAAGACATCTAAAACCACAATCTGTTGTGTACACAGTGATTTCAGAAAGCAAATAACATTTCATTTTTCTGTGCTGTGTTCTGGTTGAAGTGTCCACATTCAAACAATCCTAAATACAAGTACAGGATTTTGGTCTTCTATCAATACTAGACAGTACATATTTCCAAGTCCCTCAAATTTAATGTTCTTTCTTCTAATTAGACTGCTGCTAGATCTGTAGGCAGTCTTATAAACCACTTTAACCTTATTTTAATTTTTCATTATGAAAATTGTAACTGTTCATTAACTTTGGAAGACATAGCATTACAGCTGTGATATATCATTTCTCATATTATTAACAATCTACTTTATAAATTCAGTGCTTGAAGCAGATATTGGTAATAATGTCTTACAAGTTTTATTTTTGTGTTTGTAAGAATTTAGAAAAAAAAATAATAGGAGCATACACACTTAGTTCCATATTCATACATAAAAATTTTATTCACTATCATGATTTTAAAATTAGTGCCAAAACATAATTGCACCAAATTTAGCAGACTCATTAGAAACTAAACTCCAAACTCCCCAAACAAGAAACTGTTTGACTAATACTACTGTTTCCACCTCTCCAACACATCGGTAAGATCGCTTAAGCAAGAATGGTGTCCAGTTTATCAGTTTCTGTGTAGTACACTTTTAGCATATTGTGAGTAATGTTTATTGAAGGTAATAGCTTCTCACAGAGGTTAAGCACCATTTTAGCTTTGCTTCAATACTGTTCAAACGCTTGAAATCTTCTGGATAGAAAAACTTCAAGAGACAATTGGATATCGTGATGAAATCGAATGGAATATTACTTATGTAAAGCTTTTTAGGTCCTGTACCTACATAATTTGAAATTTCAATATTATATTTATAATATTTAATATGTCATCTTAAACTGCCGTCTTTACATCACAGTACTGTACTGGAAGTAACACAAAAGAACAAGAATATTGTGCTATACCAGTTACCACAGAATGGGCCATTTGCTTGAGGGAATGAAAAATCATGCAATTTGTTCTACATGATAGTCTCTCTCTCGCTCTCTCTTTTTTTTTTTTTTTTTTACATTATTGGACTTAACATTGCCTCTGGCTTAAGTCACAAAATCTGAACTACCGATAATTTTTACTTCAATACTTACAAAACCTGAATTGATTAATGTATTCAAGAAGCAAAGTTGAGCACTGACTATTTCATATAACCAAAAATTAAACTTGTTTCTGGCCAGCAGTCAGCACACAACTTGCTTATTTCTAGGTAAAAACTGACCAAACGCTATTCTACCTTTTCCCCATGAAATAGTGGAAAAAATACTACTGATGTCAGATATTTGTTTAAATTTTCTTAACATTCGACATTTCTTTACATTCCACACAGCTGGCGGAACGGCCAAACCAAAAAACCTCAGCTGTAGCTCTCTGTGTAATCCCACCATACATGAAACTTTCCATGAAGTTTAGGTCACATATGACTAGAATGAAAACATACACCTAGAGAAGAAACCCAGTGACGGCAACCACCAGGATTCAGAGCTTAAGAGTGGATAAAAGAGCTGATAAGGAAAGAAAGAATATGAAAGTTACATACATGCAGCTAAAAGATGTTTACAATACTAGGCGTGGCAAGGCATACCTGGGCTGATAACTTGGATAAAGGAAGCAATGCGAGGAATAGAACAGAATGGATATTGGTAAGATCATCCAAGCAAAATTTTTATTAAGCTGAAGAAGCATCTTGTATGGTAATCAACAGAAGACCAAGGTTGGACTTTCAAAACTACACCGGACAAGCTACACTGAAAAGACATTTCAGTACTGATGATCAAACTGTTCTTCTCTTGTAATGTACTTCAAGCAAGTATCTTACCCTGTGAAAGTAATGATTGTGAAAACATTTGATTGTTGTAAGGAAAACAGAGCTAACCAGCATCATCAAACACGATGGTAGTTACACAGAGCTCAGAGAACAGAGCCATAAGACAACAGGCGCTGCTTTTAGTGTTAGGGCAAAAACATTTTCAAGTGTCGAATTCAGTTTGTAACATCCAGTTTTTGACCAAAGTTCAGAAAATAGCCTAGTTCTTAACTACTGTGTTTTCCATGATGTTTCTTTACATGGGTAATTCCCCTCTCCGTTTTCTGGACTTGCTCAAATTCAGCTAAAATGAAATCTCTTACTTTAATTTTCACTGCATTAAGAAGAAAGATAACTGTTTTTTTGAGTTTCCCTGTATAAGCCTTCTGCATCCATTTTAACAAGGTTCTATTGCACACACATACAAACATCTGAGACCCATTCTGTATCATGTATAAGAAACAGCATTCCTCAGAGAGGCTTTTCTCCAAACAGTTTTAAAAGATATCTTTTCATTCTGAATTAAACAGGATGTAGGGATTGCCACCAGCGGAGGAGCAGGAATCACAAACAGCTATAACCCAAATATTCTAAGGAAATGTAAGCAAGTAATTACAAATAAAACTGCTTACATTCACGCAACTTGTTTGGCAACAGCAGTATACCATAAGGAAAGCTGCTACAATTCATAACAGCATCTTGTAATAAAACAGCTTTATGCATCCCTCTCAAACTGTTTAGTGCTCAAATCTCATCAGATGGCTGAGTAAGCATTACACTTTGGGACAGTAAATCTCTGTTTCCAATATGGTCTACATTCACAGACATGTACTTTTGCATTCACTGTAAGACACTTCCAGCTAAGCACTCATATAAAAAAATGGCCATATATAAAAATATCTGCATGCTACTTTGTCTAGTCAGATATCTAGACTGAAAAAATTTAGGAACCTTGAAAGACCAACAGCACAACAGAAACTGACTGCTACCAGAAAAAGCTAATTTAAAGATTGGATTTACAAACATGGAAGTTGCACAAAAGGGCTATCTTTATACATGTCACTGCCTCTTCAACATGTCTTTACCCACGTCACTGAAGCATACATGGCATTGCTATGTTACATTTTGCTTCCTTTAAAGAAAAACTAAAAGATAGGAAAGCATTCAGAAATGAGCAACAAATCTGAATTCATGACAGAAGATCATACTCTATAGGCAGATGCTTGAAAAGCTCTACCTAGATAGATGGATAGATAAACAGAGCTCACAGAAAACACGACCAGCTTAACTGCAGCGTCTAATTGAATCTGTAAAAAAAAAAAAAAAAAAACCCACAAAAAAATGTGGATTATGGGTGTTCTAATAAAACAGAAAAGGCATCATCAGACAGACCTAATGGTTAGCAGCTGAAGCCAGCTTCCAAAATCCAAAGAGAAGCTAGTGTCTGCTTTTAACGTGGAGGCTGACTTCTCACAGATGCTGGCCACTGGTGAAAACATTAGATTGTCTGCCTATTGATGTTTTCAACACTCCAGAAAGTGCCTCATTCAAGGACAGATTACTGGGATCAATGTAGAAATAATCTGATGAAAGTTAATGAGCAACCAGATATCAGGCTGAACAAGACAACTGGTAGGCCTTCTGACCTTAAACTCTGAATCCAGAGACAAATAATATACAACAAAAAGAACAAATAAAAAATGCTGGGCCCTGCTTACCCAGTTATACTTGCTTGCTGTTTTCTTTTATACTAATTTTGATTCCCTTTGATAGGCTTTAAACAAATTGGTCATCAGCACTTTGACTCAAGTCCAGAACATCCATGGTTCTCTAAGGAAGAAAACATGTTTTAGGTGGGTTTTGTTTGCTTGTTTGAAAGTTTCCTTATGTTTTCCTCACTATGTAAACTGTGTGTGTTTGGGTCCAGTCACAGTATTTGAAAAGCTTCTAAAAATCACATAATCCATTTGAGGTATTAGGAGAACAAAGAGGGACAAATATAAACATGACCACAGAACAACCATGTCCACTGAGTCTAGAATTTAGTCCCCAACAATAGCAATATAATTGAAGAGAATGCTGGGAAAAAAATAAGGTGTAAAAGGCAATTACAGAATAAACACAATAAACACGTAAAACACGTTCCCAATGTATTTGAGCTGAAAACTGACTTGTGCATTGGAGCAGTGCATACACTCTTGTGCTTAACCCATCTTCCACACACTCCAGCAATATACAAATGTCTAATCCTTTCCTTATTCTCCTGAGGACATGGACCTTAAAAACATCTGGTATTGGAGCGTTCAACAATGTATAATCCAAAATAAATGCTTTTGTCAGTTTAAAATTTATGGATTTCCATTTTATTTAAATATTTCTTTTTTCCTGTATTATGAGAATGGAGAAGGAGAAACAAATGGCCTAATTTCTCTTTACCAGAAAACAAGCTTTAGAAGGGTTCCCAAGTCCACAGCAGAAACAAAACAATATTCACTAATGCAAATTCTAGACTATATGACTTCTAAAGACTTAATTTTCTGGTACATGCCTAAGATGCAGGGACAAAGATGCCCATTTCAAACCCAGATCAAGCATAAAATCTTTTTAAATCTGAGATTTTTATGGTAAAAGGTGTATTAGAAAAGCATCTGAGTCTCTTCATCAGTTTGAGAACACTCACAAGTAATCAGTCACCTTTCCAAACTCTCCTTGCTGGAAAATACACCCTAAAAATATCTACATTAAACTTCAGATCTTTCTGAAGACAAGAACTCAGAGAAGGTGGAATATTTCCACATTTGCACAAGTTAGCCAATTTTGTTTGTAGGATTAATCAAGAAATAAGTATTTTCATTTAGAGTTTCTTATTTTCAAAAGAAAATCATAATTTCATCTCCTTGGAGTGCATTATTTCCCTGTGCAATGGATTTTAATATGAGAAAGAGCATCCAGAAAGATGTGCCTAAATATAACAGACGTCTTGAAAGAGTGTGAACACATTTGTGTATAAGGAAATGGAGAAGGATTTATAGGATCAAAAATCATTATTTTCAGTATCCAAAGTCTTAGACTTCTATTACATAACCAAGCAAAGGGATGAGGGGAAAAATATATACAAAGAATAGGTTTGCTTCAACACTCGGTTAGGCCCTGGCATTATAAGGCGAGCAAGCACTACTCCTCCATTTTGAAGCACAAGATCTTTTTGCCTGATACAAATTTGTAACTATTAAGTATAGGAAGCATAATTCCTATTAATTTTGAAGTGCTTTTGAAAAGGTATTTGCATTAAAATGGTTACTAAGCCTATTCTAGTGTAGACCTAATTTTTTAAAAAAATTTCTTTTATTCACAGCGGGTGCTAACTACGTGAGTTGATAATGCCTACTTTTTAGAAGTTATCCTTTTATATCTAGTGTACATAATGCTCATGCAACTTTGTAAATGCTTAAAAAACCCCCAGAATGTAGTTTAACTTAATCATCAACTAATGAGGAGTCCAGTACAGCAGCAGTAAAAAAAAATCCAGAAGTTCTTTTTGAAAGCTGAATAACTCTTTAGAAAAAAAGGAGCATAAGTCTGTACATACCTATATATTTGCACTGGAAATCCCTGCATTCTGATTCTCTAATTTAAACTGTAAACAAATGCTGATTTTTAATAATGATCACTAGAGAGAAACTGCCAAGAATAAAAAATTATTCCCTGAGAGAAACTGTGTGTGTACACAGAATTCGCATATTATGTCTAGCTGTTTGTTGTTTATTCTACAAATACATATTAATATTAGAATAGTACTATGTTTTTCAGCACTGGTCATATTAATTATTACTGGGGTCCTGTGTCAGCATTGTAGCTTCTTTATATAAAGTTTCAGAAGACAGTATTTTATTCAGCTCTAACCTCATCTTTATTACGTTCACCTATATCAAGATTCCCAGTAATACTGTACCTGATTACACCGTGCATTTAGCTTGCTACTTGATTACATTCTTTCCATAGCAATGACATTTTAAATACTTCAACATGCTGCATTGCAACGGCCACCTCTGAACTGCCAGGCTGAATACATCTCCTGTCACTCAGTACCTGCTCTCTCAGAGGAGGACCCCGATGGCCGAGATGCTGATCTAGAAGCTGTCTCAACTAGCCCAATAGGTAAGAGAGCAAGAGTTACACCTTCATTCCGCAAGCCTGTGTCAGATAATCTGACTTCTCAACGGTTAGTTCCAGCCAGTCTGAGCAGCCAACCGCACCCAGCAAATTAAGTCACAATGGGTGAAGATATAAAATGGTGAAACGCCAAGAAAGGAGGATGAAAGGGGAATGAAAAGGGAAGTGGAGAGTAAGAGATTATCAGAACAACTGATCTAAACTACCATTTACAATTCAGGGAGCTTGCTGCTCAAAAGGAAAAAAACCAACCAACCCACAAACCCAAACAAAACACAAAAGAGCAAAAGAAAACAATTTATGTGTATGTACTTGGAAGTGCCCCAAAGACTGAGAGTGTATTCCATGATGTTTCCCTGAAAAGCCAGCTCTAATATACACAAAGTTTTAATTTAATGCCTATTTATCAGCAGATCTTAATATTACAGCTCAAAAGGACGCTTGACTGATTGCTAGAGTATAAATGAATGGAGGCATGTTCGATTTTGGGTTAGACTTTCCTACATTTTCCTTTCCTAAAAGCTTATTTGGGGAATGATGCTATAAAGGTTTGTACTTTTATTTATTTGCTATTCTAGTAATGCTGCTACATAGCTCCATTATTAACAATATCAACAGAGATGAAAGCACAGATGAAAAGTGCTTTCATGTTTTTAAATCACTTAACAGGAAGACCCGTATAATCTTTTATGATTTGGGGAGGGAGAAGGTAGGGGAGGGAGTTTTTATTCAACATCTGTGCTTTATTTAATAAGGTATACATATTAAAATATAAATTTTTATTTCTCACTAATGCTGTGCTTTCTAGAGAAGAGAAATTGAATGCAGTTGTCCCACCTTAATAAATATTTTACACTGGGATCATATATCTCTTCGGTAACCATTAAAACCAAAGTAAATCTTGATTCAGCAGCAGTGCAAATTATATGTGTATACCGGTTCTAAGAGGAAATTTGCCTTGAGGCCTTTTTCCCCACACAAGCTACCCTACACCTGATTCCATGTTAAGGGCTTCCTCCTTGAGCTTACGCCACCTGCCTCTACCTCAGATTTGATTTGATTATTTAAGTGTATGGATATACCCAAAAGCAACATATTGCAGAATGCCACTCAAAACCTAACATGACAAAGGAACACTAAGAATGTGCTCCCACTCTAATCAGAATACAAGAAAAAGTTTTCTTTAATGTCTTTAATCCAAACCTATATATCGAACATTTAATTTTCAAAAGGTCACAGCTTCTAGAAAGAAATATTAAAACTAAAATTTATAAAACTCAGTTGGATCTGGAAGGGACACAATAATTTGAGCCTAAAAGTTGAGTATGACTCATGTTTGATGACAAGATGACCAGAATCTCATCTTGGTGTTACTGGGAAGTGAGACACAGTCTAGTCAGTCTGCAAACCTGTAACAGCAGCTATCCTCTCTACACAGCAGCACATCAGTCGTTGCCAAACACAGAATACCCGGACACAATAACTTTAGTTCTGAACATGCCTTATCACTCTCATGAAATGTTCTTACTGCGGTGTGGTTCTTCGAACGTGTCCCAGTAAATTATTTGGTGACAGATTTATGACAGGAGGAAGAACAAGAATAGAAAACAACATAAGTTTTTCTCAGGAATCAGAGCTGCCCTAGAGTAGGCTGTAAAAAATAAAATGTAGATTCATCAAAATGGTTTGGGTTGCTTTGGGTTGGTTCGGGGGTTTTTGGGTTTTTTTGGGTTTTTTGGTTTTTTTTTGATGTGTGTATTATTGATTATTTTTTTTTTTTTTTTAATTCAAGAAACCTATTCAATATATATGGAGAAAAGATGCAGTATGAAATACCCAAGAGTAGTATGGCATAGCAACACAACTCCATGTGAAAGAAAAACAAGTGCATTACACTTTGCAAGTGCCCCTCTCTGAGAACTCTACTGCAATAGCTTAATTTTCTATTTGATGTTAATAAAAATACCAGACAATCTTAAGGGACATTATATGGGATTTCTTATAAATATTGCCACTAATTTTTTCTAACTCCTGTTAACATACCTAGAGTGTTAAATAGGATACAAAAAGCACATGTTTTTAAGTATAAAAGAATAAAAATTAGAATTTGAGCTGACATACAGAAGGTATTGGCTGTTGTTCTTTACTGAAATTCTCTCACCATACAAAAAGAGATGTTGTGACATACAGAAAGCAATGCAACTGCGGTAAAAATATTCAAAATATTTCAGAAGACTGTTGGGTGCAGTTTAATATGATTGTGGTTTTTAGACTTATTTTTAATAACTTCAATCATATAGTCTAGTTGTTCTAACATTTCACAGCAGAGATTTACTGCTAAACTAGATCTGACCTGAGAATGAGAAAGCAGTCAATTCAGTATAACTATTGGCTAATAAATTTTGCATCAGCTGAAGCCTGGCATTTGGCTCAGGCAGAAACACAAAATCCATGAGCTATGAATGCCAAGTGAGGAACTCTGGAATAGTAAGGTTTGCAATCACTCCTTTGAAACCCAGTTTAAAACTCTTAACAACTCAGTAGGGTGTTCTTTTAGCACCATTTGGTTACAAAGTATACTTGAAGAAAAGTTGCCTTTCAAAGCAACCCCTTTAAAGAAAGGTTTTCCATAATTTCATTTTTTGCCTTAAAGAACAACTACCTTCACCATGCTGTGTCAGCAGATGAAGTCAGAAAGAAAGTATTTTCTTTCTAAAAAAATTTTAAAAACCAGTTTGATAATTGGTTCTTTTTGGTGGAAAAATACATGGCATGTAGAGAAATTCACGTATTACCAGAAGATTGTAAAATATTCCAAACATTCAGAGGCGTCAGAACCATTGTCAGGCTTTTGATATATCCTAGCAGGAAGTATAAAAGTTCCTATTAATCTCAAAGTACAGCATTCAAAAAGAACTCCTCAACTTTACATAAATCTTGTAATGTTTGAATGCTCTCTGAGATCCACTGAAGGACGATATTTTTCAGATTGATTGACTAATGAATATCCAGTGCAGGTATTGAATTACAGACACATTTCTATCTATATTATGGAAAATTTAAGACAAATTAATAGCTCAAGCATGCATTGGACCTGCCATTTTAGCCAAGAACCTGAACACCTGCTTTGAAGATGATCAGAAAGTAAGTTTGACACAAAAATACTACACCTATTCTGAACTACTTTATACAAATATTATTACTGATATGTTAAAAACGGACTTTACAAGGGGAAGTTTATTACTCTGAAAAATTACAGGCAAACATCTTAGGAAAAGCACAGTAGAAGTAACGGCAGACTAAGGTTGTTCAGGTAATATACAGTCATGTCATCCTGCCTTCATACCAAAACTTCCAAATACTGCACCAGAAAGCAGCATCTAAAACAAAGAGGTAGGCACATTTGTCAACAATTAGCACAAAAAGCTTATTTCAAAACATGCAAATGATGACAAAGTTTTTAAGTTGCATTCTCAGAGCTAAACTTCCACCAACGTTGAATTTTCCTATGAAACGCTTTATTCACACTAGCTTAGAGATGTATTTATACTTCGTAGATCTGCTTTTTCATGAAGAATGAAACAAACAAGTGAGAACAGTAGGACGATAAAATACTAAAGCAAACCAAAAAGATCTGTTTCAGACTTCTGAGCTCTGAATATATTTTTTTGTTATTGGCATTTCACTGTTGAACCATCATAAGCAAAAACGGCAGTAGTACAACTTAGTCTTACATTTAACAGATTTTCAAAACTGAGCAACGTACGATCAGGCAGCAGTTAAAAACAACTGCTTTGATTAAACCATGATTAAACCAGATACTTTTCATTAAATCAAATGTACATAGCTTTACTAACAGCAGAGACAAGATATTGAGGAAAGTATCTACAATTGCTTTAAAAAATATCAAGCTTTTTTATAATAGAAGAATAAAAAATTCTCTAAAGACTATTTTAAGCATGTTTATTTCCTACAGAATTTAATCCCATCAAAACACCCACACAAATCTGGAGTAAATTTACATGTGTAAATTCCTAGATTTCTGCAGCTGGAAACCACATGCATAAGATGTAATGAACAGTATTTCCCACTACAGGAACCACATTTTTATCCACATAATATTAATGTAGAAAGTGAAAACATGTACCAAGTCTTAATCTAGATCTACTTGCCACATTATCTCAAATTTCATGCCAGTAGAGGAACTGTGCAACCAGAAAGATACCAAGCCTTCAAACATGAAGAATCATCATACAAACTTACTTTCTAAAGAAATTTGCTTTCTAAACTTAACAGGAAAATAAGGAGTTACTGCTCATATAATTTAACAAAAAATTTACTTTGGCTCTCTAAAATAAACTTCATTCATCTAGACATAACAGAAACTAGCAGGGGTGGGGGAATAATGAAAAAAAAAAAATATGTGAGCATTTCAATTCAGTTACCAACAATTTGCACTCCCCTTCATAAAGAGGGCAGATAAGAACACATTAAGAGCAGGAGGAGGATGAACAGTTGTCAAATCAGTAATCAAGGGAAAAAGAACACCCTCATGAAATGCCGAATAATGACTTGGAAACTAAAATGAGGCACTTGAGCTGAAGCATCAATCATCCAGATAGGGAAAAGTAATATTTAGATGACTCCTGTACACAAAGGCTGAACAAACCACAGTGAAAATGGCTCCAGTAGCTCGTATGAGCTAGTTGCGGTTTGATGCGTTATCTCTAGGCAAATACCTATAAGCAAAGAAAAACCCTACTAGAACAGAGATTACCTCAGAAAATAGAACCGGGTGTTTGACAGACCAGGCACAATGCAAACACTTCCAAATGTCTGTACACAAATGCAACAGAAACAAGGGATTAAACAAGGATTTAATTAGTGATGCTAATTAATAGATATTTTGATTTAAAGGTGAAGACAGATGCTGACTGCTGGCAGAATGCTTTAAACAAGTTCCATGTCATGATACCAAGCATAAAAAATGCCCTTTCACTGAATGACCTCCACAGAGAAGTGTGATAACTTAGAAATTCCTGAGTCACAATATTAGAAATGTGTAGTAGAGAACCATCATATGCCATTAACAAGCACATTATAAAACAATAGAATTTCAGCAATTAAAGATATACTAGATAATTTACCTTCTCCTGAGAGGGGCACAAAGGGCTATACATTTACGCCTCAAAACTGCCTATATCTTGCTTGATATAAACCATATCTGATTCTTCAGCTGAAACTAAACCAAGTAATTTATTTTAAAAACCATAGCTAATTGCTGACTGAGTCACAATCAGGCTGTTTGGTCAAGTTAACCAGCTGATTAAATACTGTTCCTATGAAGCAATGTTCACTAATGGTTTCAACACAGAGACTTATGATTTATTGAGACACGTAAATACCTGAATGAGAGTAAAACTAAGTGTGGATACAGTGCAAAGGCATAATCACAGTTTTTTCAATTAAAACTGTTTAGATTGTTAATTCATTAATTCATTTGACATAATAGGTACTTAAAGTGAGGAACGTTTTATTAAAAAAGCGATTACTGCACCCTGCTTACAAGTTCACACAGGCAGGTTATTTCAAATATTAGTTCTAGGATCTCAATGCTGTGATAACATATTGTAACTAATTATAAAACTAATTAGATGGGTTTCCTCCTTCCAGTTTTTATGAGGTAAAGGGTAAGCAGTAAGGGTAAACAAAGACAAAAATCAAGTCAGAGGAAACAGCATGCCCATCTCCACATTTCGATTACACAGCAGTTAAGAACAGCAAAGGAATTCTAAGGCACCTGATTAATAATTAATATATGTTGGCCATAAGGGGTTTTACCATAACAGTGTTTTAGTGATCTTTTCAGTACAAGTACTCCGTTAAAGACAGACAAGTTTAGGTGAAGATGCCATTATTATTTCTAAAATTTCCCTAGGAATTGAAATACAAGGTTAGTTTATTGGCCAACCCTGAGATCCATGGCAGACAACATCTGGTTAAGGCTCACTAGTATTTGTATTTATCAGACGTTTTGAACAGTGGATCCTGGTTTGCCTCATTTACAAGTAGTGTATTCTGACAGTATCAGAAATCTGAGAACAGGAAGAACTTCCTAATTTAACACAAACCAGTTGAAATTACGGTAAAATGGCATCCATTTTCCTACAGTTCTTTCATTAAAACTCCTTGTAACACTGGTATACTTTAACAAGGCACAGAGCTTGTCTACCAAGGATTACTGTAAAATAAACCAGTTCTGACTTTAAACATACCTTGTCTTGGAAACTCATCTGACTCCCTGTGAACCAGGTCAGAAACTCGATTCCCGTAGTGCATCCTAGTGTCATGATCGTACGCCTTCAGGGTCTCACTTGAGCTGTAAGACTTCTGAGTTGGTACTCTGCAGTCTTCACTGTCCAGTGAAGAACTTGTATAGCGACACTCCTTTCCGCACCGGCCCCTCGTCAGAGAACGGTGTCTTCTATCTTTTATATCCATTATTCTGAGTCAGGTAGGATGTTTTCAGAAAAACCACTCTTCTCTTTGGGGTCAGTCACTGTCACCTAAAAACAGGAAAGGATAACAAAAGAGTGAGCAATGTTGCTGCTATATTTTGTTTTATACTACTTTCTCCGACTTATCCTTGAAGAACAATGCAGCACAGATGAGAAAAAAGAGAAGACCCACATGATACATCCTCAGAAATTGAAATAATTTACCTGAAAGAGCAGGGAGGGGGGGAAGAGAAAATCAAATGCTTTAAAAGAATTGCATTCTATCTAAATTATCATCTCATTGAAGAGTTTAAAAAATGACGATAAAACAAAAACACTGTTATCTTCTGATTTTTGAATGAGCACTGATAACAACACGGAACAGACAGAATAATATTTGTTCCTGTTATGCAACAGTACAAAGAAAAGCAGACTCAAACCAGCTTTAATTATTTCCATTCTTCCTGCAGGAGGGCTTGCAATTAAGAATGAAGCATGCTGGAGAGTTGCATAGAGATTATTCCTATTCAGCGTTAATGCATTACAAAGGTGTACTTTATTCTTTAACAATGTGTTCAGAAGCAGCAGCAACTGATTTTATTGCCCCTGGATAACATAATCCAAGGCCCTATTCTCAACAAAAGGTTGGACCAGGTATCTCCAGAGGTCCTTTCCTTCCAGCCTTGACATTTCTGCATTTTTATGATTCTCTGAACATGCTTTGGGAATTGGATGCTCTTGTGCACCACAGAACATGACTAAACGCTCTTCTTCACAATCCCTCAAGATGACCAGTTTGTCCATCTCAGCAGTTGGAGGTCTTCAGAATTGTGTAAATATCTTCTTGCTCACTGGACCAGAAAGAGGTAGATTCTAAGTCTACTTATTAGAACACCCTTACTGTGGCATGTATACTTTAATATATGCACAGGTAGCATGCATAAACTGCAGAATGAAAGATACTGTAGAAAGCAAGAAATACACTAAGCACAAGCACCCTAACCACTGGGGTACTAATTATTTTGAGTTGGTATTTGTATGTATGTCTTTCTCTCATGGCATCCTATGCCCAGGTCTGTACTAGTCCTGAGAAATCCTCATGACAAAACTTTTCGCTGGAGATGAAATCTCACACAAAAAAAGTCCAGATTTGCTAACAAGCAAAAACCGGAAAAAAATCTTTGCTTTTCTATATATGGCTAAGGACGTGAAGAAACGGTTTTGGCAAATCTAGCTGGGACAGTTGAAGACCTTTTCTTTCCCACTGTGCCCTCGCAGTTCAGGTGCCTACTCCAAAGCCCTCCCCAGCAGAATGGAGGCAGGTCCTGCACGCCAGCTACACCCAGGCCAGAGTCTTCATTTAAACCACCACAGCACTTGAGCAGTATGATTCTTCTGCCACTTCTGCCACCAAAGTAACAAACTCCAGCAAAAAAATGATAAAAACCCCAGAGGGCAGTCATCTTTCATTGTAGTTGTTTGCACCCATAGGAGAGGAGGTCATCAAATTAGCGTAAGTATTGGCTAAATCATTGCTTTTTGGCTGGAATTAATTATGTCCCTAAGAGAGAATAAACGTACTTGGCCAGAGAAGCTAGTGAACTTGAGAAAAGGTTTCTTGGCTTCATTTAGACTCTGACATTTAGACTTGTAGGTTTTTGTTTTGTTTTTTTTTTTTCTTTTTTCTGTATTTTAAAAAAAATTATGTAACCAGAAGAAACAGCTGCTTTAAGCCACCCACAGGTACTCTACAATCTGTGAGCAATAAAAAGTGTAAACATGCCTACTTTTTTCTCCTTGTAACTATGACGGTACATTTCAGAGGGGGAAAAAACTCTCACAAAACAACACACGCAGAAAAGCCAAAACAGAAGCAGAAGACATTCAGCACTTAAAACTGGGAGGGTTAGTTTTATACTTTTAGATTAAAGAGAAAGGAAGACTCAATATACGCTCCTGTTTCTCAGCTCTCTGAATGTCTAGTGGCTAAGCTGACTTCTCCGTATCTGAATTATTCAGTTCAATTCTTTGGTCGTGTAATATTTATTAAACTGTAAAACATGTTAACTGTAAAGCAAGTTTACACTGGTGGAACAAACGCTTGAAGTTTGAGAAGATGTATGATCCTTTAGATTAACAATGCCTGACTCTTTGATCCCAGTTCAATACTATCTCATCAAATTCAGATATCAATATATCACAATTATAAAACACAGAAACAGATGAATACAGTACAGTATTGAGCAAAATCTGCCAATTACCCTCTGGATGTCTTCACGCTACTGTTCAATACAAAAGCCTATTAGAAGGTATTGTCTATCAGTTCAGAAAAACAAACAGCCTTTTGTTTTCATGATTGCTAAACTTTAAGCTGTCTGGCCTGATTCCTATTGTTTCTGAAAGAACATTTAATTCCTTGTTACTGTAATTAAAAGAAGGATTTACTATGACTGAGATAAAACTTCTGAGTATTTCCATGATATTAGCTTATTAAAGCATCTTCTCAGGCAGACAAGATTTTTTGAAATTGTTCCCCCAATAAACATGCCTTTGTAGAGGTTTGTGCAATTACGCTACAAATACAAAAATAAAAGGAAATGGTAAGACAATGCTCTACTGTTGATAATGTCAAGCAATGTTCCTCGGTCACCCTCATGTGCAGAATGCAAGGTGCAACATCTGCAGTGTTGTTACTACGACAAGCCCAACAGGTTAACACAAAAAATAAACATAGAAATATGATAAATATGTCCCAACAGCTTTACTTTGACCTTTCTTAAGGAAAATCTTGTTACAAGAATCAGACGTCATAGTAATTCGATGAATAACTTGGTCTTTATAATACTATACCATAAAAAATTTCTTGAACTTTACTATATTTAGAGATGGTTAAAAATATTATAGATAACTTGAAAAACATTTTTATTGGGGTTTTTATTTAATGACATGTTCATATTTATTAGAGTACTTCTAACTTTTTTTCCTGATTCTTCCTATTGCTTGATGACAAATCCCAAGCATCTGAGACTAAATACAGCTACCTAATCGCAAAAAAAAAATTCTCATAGATTCTTCTCTCATTCTTATCTCTGCTTTGGGGATTTCTATGAATAAAAGTCAGGCAAAAAGCAGTTCCATAGCATCATCAACAAACCACTCTTAAAATTCAGACAACAGTATCCCCATACATGGCTTAAAATACGATGAAATGAAGTTGTACCACACTCCTAGAAAACTCGTTTCAACATTTTTCTCATACTTATCTTGAATAGATGAAATACTGTTTCAATTCAATGCTAAACACCTTCCCTGTTAGCTAGTCAAATCTTTATGTAATGTATTCCTGGAAAGATAAAATGTGATAGCTTTGGTTAAGCAGGAATAACGGTAACATTCAATTTGAGTTTAAAATTCCTGATACTCTTTGACTTGCCTGTCTCAGGGGCACTCTAGGAACGGTTTATTTTGAGTAATTGACCTAAATAGTAACTGATTTAATAATTTCTTTTGTTTCAAAGGATTTCACTGAGGCTGCTCATAGTGACCCATTTATACTACAGAGTCGAGTCGTAACCACTAACAACTGACTTCAACTGTTTTTCTCAGCTATCATTGCTTTCATTTATCTATGAAGCACTAATAGGACCCCCATCTAACTGTCTGAATAAGGTATTTATGGCTTGCAAAAGGGTTGGTCAAGTTTCAAAGGTACATAGCCTCAGCTGATCCAGATCTTCCACAGAGAGTAAATCTAAAATAATAAATGGGACATGCTGCATTTGCTGTGGACGTACAGACACATATCATATGCGCCTCAAGTTACACATGCCTAATAAACTTTGGACTCACTATTCACCAAATATAAGATTTCTTGTGTTCATGTGTAGCAACTATTTACTTGGACGTGACTACAGCAGTGGTAACAAGAGCATAAGTGGTAACTGTGGGGTAGTCCAAGGGCATTAAAACACTCTGTCCTGGGGAGAGAGGGGAGAGAGAAAGAGGGGAGGGAGAGGAGCGAGCGAGAGATATGAGGGCAGGGAGATAGAGAAGAAAAAGCTGAGCAGCTGAGAAGTGAAAAACAGGTTTTTTTAGGATTTTTTTTTTTAAATTGACCACTTATTTTTGCGTTAGCAAAGTCAAATCAATAGGAGGCATGCAGGGAGGACTCAAAATGAATTTTAATGGCTTAGTGAAGCCTACGCTAAAATTCTTTTTAAATTTGAAGTTGATTCATACACTGATCTTACTTAAGTTATGTGCTTATTTCTTGCATTTTCTAATGATCCCTTATGCTATTACAGCATACATCACCATTAGAACTGCCACTCACGACAGACAGAATGCAGTAATCACTTGGAAGTTCAAGAGAAAACAAAGCACTTCACATTTACTTTGTGCCCCTAAATAACCTAGCACAATAGATCAAAACATTACAATAGTGCGCACAGTATTAGAAACAGTCTTTATTTTTTTCCTTTTCTTTTTTTAAAAAAAGAAGTAGTACACCATGTACCGATCTGTTCATTAACAAACAGGTCTCTTAAAAGCCTGTACTCCTTTTCATCATCAACAATTGGAAATAAGCTTGTGATTTAGAGATTCAAATGCTGTTCATTATTTTATGCAAAGACTTTTTTTGAAATGAGAAAATTCAGTAATTCAGCTTTGGCACAGTACAAATTTTGGGGGAATAAATAAAAGAGTTACTTAACTGCTGTATTTTTTGCTGATGTTAATATTAGTGAAAAATACATCTTTACTTCTGAATCACCTCTGCCTTTTAAAAAAGGTGATAAATAAAATGCAAAATTTTAATGAAACACTACTACAGTATGCACACTTTGTTACATGAAATAATGTTGGTGACGAGTGTGCTGGTTTTGATTTGGGCAAAAAAATCGAAGTATATTTGGACAGTCTGTGGTGTAACAATGTAACCCCATTTTCCACTGATAAGTTTCTTTGGATTTTTCATATTTTTTTTTTTCTCTCCAAATACTGCATTTTCCTTTTAGTATTGTATTGAAAATTAGACTTATGTAGTATGACATGTGAAATAGCTATTTCAGAACAGTTTTAATGAATGATTCAAGTTTAAGTAATAGAAGATATAAAGTGCTTATAGGCATTCTGTGTTGTGCTTTAGTGCAGACAAAACCACCTTTTTTCCTGTTTGTTTTTTTTTCCTTGTAGAAAACTAGAAGCATAGGAAATACCTTCAGACTAAGGGCAGTCAAAATTGTAAACACAACAACAGAATCAAACACTATGCCAAATATTTATATCATATATGTATTTTTATCTACTTAAATATACATAATTTTATTTCCAGACTATCTTCTGAGATTTCTGTACTCCAGGAGCTTCTTAGAAATCCCAGAACTGTTTAAATCTATTATGAAAATAACATCCCATTAAGAAAATAACATGCCATCAAGAACTGATGAAAAGCCCAGGAGCTACAAGGCAGCTTTCTAACAGTCTTAGTCTCACATCAATCACTGACTACTAAGGATTAACCCCTTATTTTCCACTGAGTGTGGGCAGTGAGGGTTGATATATGTGAGCACATCCTTTTCTCTGTACTGAGAGGCTTCAGAAACACAGTTGACAGGGGATAAATGGGGAGTTGTTTTCTTAAAGGCACTTTATGTCAGTTGAAAAAGCAAGTGACAAACTCAGAAACAAATTTGTAAATGTTATTACTGTGGCTTCTGGTTTATGAACCTCATGAGTTGTGGATCACCACAGATTCAGAAGCCGTACCACTAAGATCCCCCTATTAACTAACCATCTGACACTGTTCCAGGTCTGAAGCAGAGCACGGCACATATGAACCAACCAAGTCTTCATTTTCATTTCACCTCCATTGAACTACGTGCTTTTCCCCGCTCTGACAACAACATGAGAAATAGCAAGCTTCACAAACACGTGATAGGATCCAGAGCAGGAAGAAAAATATTGGCCTTTAAACCTTCATCACACAAAACTAATTTAGTGCCTTGATTAGCCCACACAGTGTATTTACATAATTTTTCTTGAAAAGTTATTTTAAACTCATTAAAATACTACTTGCATCCTACATATTTCAGTAGCTGGTCATCAGAAGAGTATGCCAACTATCATGTTTACTTCCATCCTAGATGTTACTCCAGCCATTAGAAGTAGATTGCACCACACTGACTAGGAAAGACATCCATGTTTTATAAAAACATTTGACATAAGCAATGAAAAAAGTACACACGTTTACAAATAAAAGTTTAACTCCTTTTTCAGGGAAGGGCTTATAAATCCACCCAAATTAGTACTAAGCAGAACATCACTAGTTACATAAATGAAGCTGAAATGACATCTATTTTTTTCCTAAATACACATAAGTAAAACAGTGGAGAGTTTGCAGAAGTAAAGAAAAGAAAGTGACAGAATAAAAATATTTCTGTATCCTGGGGTTTCTCAGCCATGTGAAGTTTTCAAGGTTTTCCTCTTGGAGAGCGCTTTTCCTTCTTTTCTGAATGAGGTATTAATATTCCCTCCATTCCAACCACTGCCCAAATAAAAAAAAATTAAGTTTTTTTTTCTGGGGAAAACATTTTTCCACTCCTAACTCAAAGCTATTTACAACTATTCAAGAGGTTTTAGGACAGCCACAAGAGATAAAACTGTATTATCCTTATTCTACAGAAGAAGCTAAACACCAAAAACGCCAAAAGCCTGAGTTTCCCACCTGAGGTCATACAAGTTTGCTGCACGCTAGGAACCCCAAGTTCCCGTTCTTGGTTTCCTGCTCACAGTGTATTTGTTATCTAAATACTTCCATCATTCTATGCAGTCAGATAAAAAAAAAAAAGAATCAAGTCACCACAGAAAAATACAACAAGCCAACTTCTCAATTAACATAATCACTTAAAATTAGTATAGCTGAACAAGTTCACAAAATGGATTTAAAGATCAAATATGAACCGGCCACTTCAAAAGACTAAGTTTGCTAAAAATAATTGCCTAAAGAACATTATTACTCTTCTACTGTGTAGTAAGAACAAACAATACTATTATCTACTGCTAAAAAGCTGTTAATGAAGAAAGGTAGAATAATTTATCATCTCATAATTAACACAATGTGGTTAAGCATGCTTTAACGATTCTGTGTAATAGTTTCCTATCACTAGAGAATACTTTTGAATCAGGAAATAATTATCTAAATAATTTTGATTAAGTCTTTGATCAAACTGATCAACATTTATAGAAGTGAGATATATCTAAATGCCCATGCAATGAATGACAACTTCTTTATTTAATTGTCCGTTGGTGATGTTCTTTTTTCCTTCTATTCCTAAGGTTGAATGCTGTCTTTAATTAAGGTAATGGGATTTGTAACCTTACTAGCAATGGAGGCAAGACATCAAGCTGGTTGGAGCACAAGTTGTGCTCCAGCCATTCCCCCTCCCTTTTGCTTTCACCAACACTGAGTAATTACTCAATTTAATTTTTTACCAGCTTTTTCCTGTGTTCCGTTCTCTTGTCAGACTCCTCTGTCTTTCCTTTTACTCATTTTTATTTATTGCCATAATTTCAGTTATGGATTTGAATGCTGTTGGTTTCCACTAGCCTTTCCCTTCACACCCAGGCTAATCCATCAGCTGCTCCTCTGAGAACTCCTTGGCACTGTGCTCCCACGTTAGACTCAAGGGTTTTGATTTTAAACATGACTACTATGAAGTTGGAGAAATGTAACTGACATGAAAGGACCTGGGGCCCCCACTACAAGACAGACATTGAGGTGCTGGAGCATGTCCAGAGAAGGGCAATGGAGCTGGGGAAGGGCCTGGAGCCCAAGTCTGATGAGGAGAAGCTAAAGGAACTGGGGTTGTTTAGTCTGGAGAAAAGGAGACTCGGGGGGGACCTTATCGCTCTGTACAGCTACCTGAATGTTGCAGACAGGTGGAGGTAGGTCTCTTCTTCTCCCAGGTAACAGGCAATAGGACAAGAGGAAACAGCGTCAAGTTGTGCCAGGGGACGTTTAGATTGGATATTAGGAAAAATTTCTTCATGGAAAGGGTGGTCAAGCACTGGAACAGGATGCCCTGGGACATGGTGGAATCACCATTCCTGGAGGTGTTAAAAAAAAATGTGTAGATGTGGTGCTTAGACACATGGTTTAGTGGCAGACTTGGCAGCGCTGGGTTAACAGTTGGACTTGATGTTCCTAAAGGTCTTTTCCAACCTAAATGATTCTATGATTCTATGACTTGTACTTTTCTTGTACCCAAGCAGGTCCAATGCCAAGAATTTTAAGACAGTCCCTTCCTAATTCTTCTCCACTGCACTGTGTTAAAACATTCTGTAATTCTACACCTGTTGGGCACCTTCATTCCTGCTGGCAATAGCAAAAGCTGTACCACTGGGTCAAAGATCAGCCAAAAGAAAACCATCAGGAACACACCTTTCATTTCTTGTTTACTCTTAACAGATGAATACACTGTTAAGGGGGAACTTTTCAGAATCTGAGATCAGGCAGATCTCCTGTGTACATCTCATCAGAGGATGCTACTGTAAGAAGATCATGTTGCTGAAGAGTTTTCACAGTGATTGTCAAACCTCTACAAGACTATTCTCGGAACTCATCATTAGTTTAGGTACTTTACGTACCATTTCAGTTGAGAACACCACCTGCTTTTGACTCTAAATTTACATAATTCTCTCACTCTGTCCAAGAAACACTTCTTTCTTTAAAGCTTCCATGGAACATCTCCTACCTCAATTTGATACTAACAATTTTTCTATGCTTATTAACAAGATGCTTTAATATGCTTTCTCCCTGCTAGCATTGTCAACCTACCAAAATATTCTCTGAAGAAGGCTTTACTAGAGACCATTTTTAAGTCTTTCTAAACTCATCACAATAATAAAATGCAACAATATTTTAAAATGCGTAATAGTATTTAGTAGAATTTCAGTTCTACTCAATTCAATCCAGACAGCAGTTCCCAATTACACAAGTAAATAACCCACTCATCTAAGCTCTGATACTGCCCTCTATCGCGGGTGGGGGGTGGGGAAGAGTCCTTTTGTGTAAATTACTAGTCTTACTCCTTGGGAGTTCTCTGCCTTTGTAAACGCACAGATTTTATCAGAAATAACAACTTCCTAAAATGATCCTTTGTTTTAAAGGTTCAAGGTAAGCTAAGAAAAAGTTAAAGGGAAAAAATAAATACGAATGGAAGACAATGGAACATTGTGTAAAGGCACGCAGAATGAATGACATTGTATCTCAACAGCTTCCATAAAAGTGTTTTCTGAAACATTTGAAATTCTAGATTGCCTCAGACAGTAACAAAATTCTGCATAATGAAGTAAGAAGGCTGCACAATTCTCAGCTAACAACTATATCTCAACTGTTGTTCCATCTTTCAATAAAGGAAAATTAATTGCTTTATAAAAATTAAATAAACCTCCCAGCAATGAATAAAATGAATGCAACTATTATATGAAATGACCAACTGTAACTCAAAATCTCTGAAGTGAACTTCCAGTGTCCATACAGCAAGGGGTTGGCAGGGACACAATTGAGGTTCTGTCACCCTGAAAGCCGGTCTACCCAAACCTGTAGTGCAAGGTTTGCTTGCATATTAGCATAGCAGAAGAGGACAGAAAGGGTTATCTTGATTAACGGAAATCCTTTTAATAACTTAAGTAAAAAAACCCCACAATAAACACTTCTAGGAAATCAACTGGTCCAAGACCACAAGAAGCCACAAATATCTCATAATACTGTACAGTCGCTGTGCAGACATTACTCCATCCTCTGTTCCATCTCCAAATCACAAAGAAAAAGGCCACATCCCTCTGGAGGAAAGCCACTCTAGAGAAAAGGCCACATGCTTCAAGACGTTAACTACCTAGTCATTTAGCAGCGTACATGTAACCCAACGTATATGCTCACACTGCAATTTCCTTCTGCAGACTTGGATATCCTTCCTTGGATAAGACCATAATTTTGCTTACTATCCTCTGTCTGCAGTTGTCTCCACAGAAGGCTTGGCATTTGCTGGTGGATCAGAGGTTTCCTCTGTGTCACTTTGTCAGCAGTCACTGCTCACACGGCTGAGTTGTCAGAAGCCAGCCCATCCTGGATCCTCAGCTGCCACAGTTCTCAGCCCTGCATATGATCTTCATCCATCACCTAGCAGGAAGTGCCTGAAAGCACCTGGAGAGAGCAAGGTCCTAAGCTGTACCAGCACAGACCATGGCAGCTCCCATGGGGATATTCTCAGATAAGCTACTGCATGGCAAATGCAAACAACCATCTCCTATCCATCCCGCATGGCTGAGTTTTAGAAAGCAAGACCGGTCACGAGAAAGTAATCACTTTAAAAACACTCTTAAAACTGCAACGAATCTTTACGAAAATCCATTTTGTCCATTCTTTCCATTGCCATTTCACAGAAAGAACAATAACAAAGCTGCAACGTCCAATTCCTTCTTGAGACTAAGCTCACTGCATTAAAGCCAGCACCCACAATTTTGCCATCTGGTGCCTAGATTGCCATGTACCCAGAACAGAGACACCTATATTCTTCAACTGCCATGATCAAACTTTCCAGGCAAAAGCATCAGCATTCTACGACAAGGAGAAAGATCAAACCTAAGGGAAGCTGGCAAGAAAGATTTAAAACAAATTTAAAATAAATGTTGTTTCACCTACGACATTCAGCTGTAGCACTGATTCTTGCAAAATAAAATTTATAACTTCAATGAAAATGCTTGTTTAAACTGAGTAGCTGTTTTATCTGTACAGCTATATGGACATCCTGCTTTAGATCCACAGCACACAGAATTGAAAATATTTCAAAATTGCTATTAAAATTACTTATTCTTTAAAAATACTGGAATTGATAAAATTTATAGTTTTGTTTTTCAAAACATAAAAGTGACTAGAGGTCCAAAACTTAGTTGATTCTTCTAAGAATTAGTATATGTACAGAGTAGATGTTCTCTGTTATGTAGAGAGAACAAAAATAAATAATGCAATTTAAGAAAAATTACATCATGAAACTAGAATTCTGTAGTCATAACCAACTTCTAAAAAGTTAAACACAAGCCTTAAAATGCTGTCTTTGTTCCAATGCTGTATTATCTACCCATGTAAATAATTTCTTTATACCATTATTTTCAGCAGTACTTTACAGATGGCAACAATACTGCATCGAGTTCTCCCCCGACAAAACAAGAAAGATGTTCATGCACTGGAGCAAGTCCAGGGAAGGACGCCAGTATCTCAAGGGACTGGAGCATGTGATCCACATGGAGAAATGAAGGAACTGGGCTTGTTTGGCTACCTGGGACCTAGCAGGAGCCTTCCTACTCCTCACAAGCTATGGAGAAGAGGGAACCAGGGTCTTTAGTGAGTGGCACCAATGGGCAAGCGAGAAACCATAGGCACAAACTGAAGTACAGGAAGTTCTGATCAGAAATGAGGTGGGTAAAAACCACTATGGGGACAAATATGCACTGGAAGAGGTTGCTACAGAGACTGCAGAATTCTGCATGTTTTGAAGCCAGCTACACAAAGCCCTTAGCAACCTGGTCTCAGTTCAGTGTTGAAGTGTGGATCAGCTGAGCTCCAGAGGCCCTTTCCAGCCTTGATGGCCTGTGAGTCTATGGTATTTTTGATTTAGGAAAAGTTCCATAGTCGTTAAATATATATATATATTTATTTACGAAACAAGGCTGTAAAGTGAATACATGATAAAAGCTTTGTAAGCTGAGCACACAGGCTTAAAAAGTCAGAGCTTTTTAAAGTAGAAAATGCGTCTAAGCTTGCAGGTTTAAAGCTGAGCTCAAAGCTTCAGTAGCACGATAAGGCAGAGGCTACGTTATGTCCGCACACACGTGCGGATTGCAGAGGTCCGGCAAACATCACAGCAGTGGGGTCCTTGTGCACAGTCATGCTGATGACAGAACAAAAGGAAGTCACAGGGAAGTGGTATGCCAGAGAAAGCAGAATGGGCTTTGTCGCTGCTTCAGTTTCACAATACAGGCCATCTGAAGGAACAGAAAACGCCCGAAATGCAGTTCTAGAGTGAAAAAAATCTACAGGAATTAAACACACAGTTTAACAAAAGTAACAAACACATGCTCTGTCATAATTATAAGACACTTGAACAGGATCAGGTTAGAGATCACTTAAGCAAGCCTGACACCCACAAATCCATGCACCCCAATGGGATGCACCTCTGAGTGCTGAGGGAGCTACTTATAGCTTATTGTTAAGCCACTCTCCATCATCTTTGAAAGGTCATGGAGAACAGCAGAGGTGCCTGAAGACTGGAGGAAAGCCACTGTCACTCCAGACTTCAAAAAGGGCAAGAAGGACCCAGGAAACTACAGGCCGGTCAGCCTCACTTCCATCCCTGCAAAGGTGATGGAACAGCTCATCCTGGAGGTCATCTCAAAACACATGGAGAAAAAGAAGGTTATCAGGACTAGTCAACATGGATTCACCAAGGGGAAATCATGCCTGGCCAACCTGATAGCCTTCGATGATGGAATGGCTGACTGGGTAGACGAGGGGAGAGCAGCGGATGTTGTCCACCCTGACCTCAGCAAGGCTTTTGACACTGTCTCCCATAACAGCCTCATACACGGAAGTGTGGGTTAGATGAGCAGACAGTGAAGTGGGCTGAGAACTGGCCGAATGGCAGAGCTCAGAGGGTTGTGTGTAACCAGTGGCGCAGAACCTGGCTGGAGGCCTGTAGCTCATGGTGTTCCCCCGCGGTCAGTGCTGGGTCCAGCCCTCTTCAACTTATTCATCAATGACCTGGATGAAGGGACGGAGCGTCCCCTCAGTAAGTTTGTGGATTATATACAAAACCAGGAGGAGTGGCTGATACCCCAGAAGTCTGCGCTGCCATTCAGCAAGACCTGGACAGGCTGGAGAGTTGGGCCAAGAGGAACTCAATGAAGTTCAATAAGGGCAAGTGCAGGGTCCTGCCCCTGGGGAGGAACAGCCCCACGCACCAGCACAGGCTGGGGGTGACCTGCTGGGGGGCATCTCTGCGGAGAAGGACCTGGGAGGTCTGGTGGACAGCAAGTTGCCCATGAGCCAGCAGCATGCCCATGTGGCCCAGAAGGCCAATGGTGTCCTGGGGTGCATAAGGAGAAGTGTGGCCAGCAGGTCGAAGGAGGCGATCCTCCCCCTCTACTCTGCCCTGGTGAGGCCACATCTGGAGTGCTGTGTCCAGTTCTGGGCTCCCCAGTTCCAGAGACAGGGAACCGCTGGAGAGGGTCCAGTGGAGGCTACAAGGATGATCAGGGGACTGGAGCATCTCCCTTATGAGGAAAGGCTGAGAGAGTTGGGCCTGTTCAGCCTGGAGAAGAAAAGACCGAGAGGGCATCTTATAAATGGCTACAAATACCTTAAGGCGAGTGTCAACAGGACGGGGCCAGGCTCTTTTCAGTGGTGCCCAGTGACAGGACAAGGAACAATGGGCACAAACTGCAATATGGGAAGCTCCTTCTGAATACGAGGAAACACTTCGTACTCTGAGGGTGGTGGAGCACAGGAACAGGCTGCCCAGAGAGGCTGTGCGGTCTCCTCTGGAGACATTCAAAACCTGCCTGGACACGACTCTGTGCAGCCTGCTGTAGGTGACCCTGCTTGAGCAGGGGGTTGGACTAGATGATCTCCAGAGGTCCCTTCCAACCCTGACCAGGCTGTGATTCTGTGACACTGCTGCAAGCTCATATGTTTCTAAACATGTCGTTTTGAATTTTGAAATGTTCCCTTAAAAATATGAAAATAAACCCAAAAGAAAACAACTCTGCCATACGTTATAATGACACTACCATAAATCTAAAGAAAACAATGGATGAGAAGGAATTGTAACCTCTAATACCTAAGAGTCCAGCTGTCCACCAGTCACAGCCACATTCCCATGTCATCTAAATCAATGCAGACATATTCTTTTTACACTGAGGATTTTGTCTGTTTGGCAGCCCAGCAAGCAATGGATTCATCTGTGACTATCCTATAGATATGTGGCCAACAGCAACTTAAGATGTGTGCACTCAGATACATTCTTCTGCCTGAAAATCTATAGATTGTCGTAAAATAAACAAACAAAAAAAATCAAAAGCTGAAGTTGTTATAGTAATTTACCTGCCAAATCCTTCCATTTCTATTTCCGCTGCAGAATACAGCACAGATAGTAGGTATGAACCCATGACCCCACAGAAGTTAATGGTGGTTTCTCTTCCTGTAAAATCCCATCTGCCAGACTGCAAAAGGCTTGTTAATTTTAGCCAATATACTGGGGGGGTGGTAGGGGTAAAGTTTCCTCTCTACTGTATTTAATTCAAAGCCAGGGTCATTCTCTGGGAGTGGAGAACACAAGCTACTAGGCCTGAGTATACACACAGAGCAGTCATAACTGCATTACTGGGATTTAATACAGGAAAGGTTTGGTCCCCCAGGACCACCCAGCTGTCCTGGTGAATCAGAAAGGAGTTCATCCATTGCTACCAGAGGTAGTTTTTAGTTATTGTCAAAGAAAAAACTGATGTCCTCTGAGTAGGTCAGAAAACCAACTGAAATTTTCTGGAGTTTTTTGTTTGTTTTATTTTCCAGGTTTTACACACCACACAGTCTTATTCTTGAGGAAATCCAACGTCCAAGTGATGTCTGGAGAGAGCATCACCCTATGGTACCTGCATCAAAATGTTGTGAGTGCTTAGTGTAAAAAGCAAGCAAACCGACTAAATACTCAACCTTTTTCCCCAGCATCTTAACTTTCCTACAAGTTCTTCAAGGAGCTGCAGACCATCTGTGGAGGATTAGGGACAATTTCTGCGAGCAGAAATTGTGAAGGAAGGAATACTAAGATTACATGAATTAGTGGTGGTAGTTCTTGAGATGTGCAGACTCAATAAAGTGTCCTAATTAACCATCTCCTTTGTAACTTGCCTTTTTTGCAGCTATGCCTGAGACTAGTTGCCATTAATGTTCATAGATCCAGAATTTCAAGCTATGTATTTCTATGTTCGTGAAACTTGATCACCCAGACACACACCTCTGGCTTAAAAGTAGTCACACATGCACCTCAATGCCCTGTACAACTAGTGTTAAGTAACACCCTACTACATCTTTCACAAATAATTTTACTAATGCTCTACCCTTCAAAACATTTTTCCTATTCACAAAGAAAAGCACTACAATCCCATATTTTCATACATAAAGTTATTGAGGCAAAGAAGAGCAAAGTCGCAGAGCATCCCTGCTATTTAAAGCCTCCCTTAGCTTAGTAGGTTGTTCTGCCTTACAGGCAGAGAGAAAAACTGTCTCCTATCTCTGTACCTCTCAGAGCAGGGAAGAAACTGGAAACAAACACTATAAATGCTTTATTGCCTTGAACTGAAATCAATAAACTATGAACAGTTTTAACCTAATTTACTAGGAAATACAATTAGAAAGGTATCTGACAAAGCTTTTCATATACATTAAGAGCCCTCAGATCGTAAATTTAGGTCAATACCTAGACACACAACGATCTACAGGTAAAATGATCCATATATCATTACCAATTTACTCAGTTGTCCAAATTACCTCAGTAATTTTTAACTTGCATGAGATCTTTTACAAATTATTAAAATAAAAAATGCAAAAAGTAATGCAGAGAAAAATCTCTTTCTTGATGTCGTTTTCAGTGGTATGCATATGTTACTCTTTGAAAGCAAATTCTGCACAAACAGTGGTTACGACTGTCACTACCAGGTCCCAGAGGCGCTGGATCTGCGAGCTCAGTCCGTGGCCAGGTAAGGCAATGATTCTCAGGTACTGACAAAAGAGCTCCAAGTATCTAAGAATCAAAGAGCTTCTTACAAACCTTAGACCTCTCATACTCCCCCAAAACAGTCTCCTACCCAAAAAAGAGCAGGATTAAAAAGTATATGTTTAAGTATTTTGTAAGTGGCGTAGCTGAAGCATCTCTTACAGCGCTACTGTAAAGATTTCGCGCAAGACAGAAATTCTTGAAGGACCCTGGACAACTCTAGTTCTGTCTTCCCAGTAACACAGAGTAACAGTTGACATGGGAGACCGTATCTGGACCGTGCATTAGGCAGCAAGAATACTTCCTTTATTAGTAATTCATACTGACTTCACTCTAGAAAAAGCTGCTCCCTGAACCATACAGCCAACTTTCTACGGACAAGAGTTTTGTGCTTATACAAGCAGCTAGAATTTAAATCAGAAGAAGAAAACAAATATATGTTCAATCATATGCAATTAGTCTAAAAAACAAACAAACTGAGAATCTGTGAATAAACCACTACACTGGTTTCAATTCTAACACCACTAAAGATATCATGATCTTTTTTTTATTATTTTTTTATTATTATTTTTTATTTCAGCTACCTTAAGAGCAAGGTACTTCCTTTTAGATTACTCTGTTTCATTCCCATTTCCTGAAAGGCAAGCTAAAAGAATGACAACCACCAGACTGAGCAAGCACATTAAGAGTTAACAACTGACAGCAGAAGCAACAGAAATCAAGCTTCAGCAATTTAACAAGACTATCCCGCTCCACAATTTTGATTGAAAATTAAGCTTTAGTCAAGGTCTGATATACATACACCATTTACAGATTTCCTTGCTTGAATTTTTACATAGGGTATTCCTCCAAATAAATAAAAAATCTATTTATTTAGTTTGGCTAAAAGTCCCATTCCCCATTCTCATAAAAAATATTGTCAAGGACAAAGCAGTTTGCATGACCCCTTGTTCCTTCAAAACCTTTTTTTTTAAATTATTTAGTTTAATTTTTAAGCTTCAGATCAACATTCAACTTTTTTTTTTTTTTTTTTTTTTAAAGTAGCATAATAGCATGGTCACACACTAAAAAAATTAAATGCAAGAAGAACACAAGAAAAAGAAATACAATTCCTTAAGAGTAGCTTGCAGATCAGGTTTATCTACTTGCAATTTAGAGCTGGTGGTTACATTTATGTGTTACATGGTCTGCAGAGGAGACATTCTACAACACAGAAATCTCAATGTCTAAGACTTAGGCCGCTCCCCAAATGAAAGACCTGTAGTGACCTAAATTGTAATTGAATTTATGTAGGTAGAATAACCTTTATTCAAAAACAGTAGTTCTTAAGCATAAAATAAAACTAGCTATCTCATTTCCTATAAATATCTTCAAGGAAATCTATATACTCACAGAGTATCTTGATGGAATCCTCAACCTTCCAGTTGGATTGGCTTAAGTTTTCAGAAATAATATTAGTTCTCAGAAATTCTAGCCTGAACAAGCAAACTTTCCCCTCTATTTTGCAGAGGTGAAAAATGTTAGGTACCTGCCTTTCTTTAAGTCCTTTAGCCATCTGAAATGTTTTTATATTCAGTATTAAAAACTTACATGAAGTGACTGGAATACTTTCCAATAATCAAGACTACAGAATTAGGAAATGTCCCATCTAGAAATTGAGTTTTGAGCGATCAAAATGAAATACAAATTGGTCCGTAGTTCCATGACTCCATTTAGACTGCACTAATATTAGTTCTGATACTGTGCAAGTGCATCACCAGACAGATGGTCAGATCAGTGCTTCAAATGGGTATGATGTAAAAACCGTAATTCAACATGAAATTGTGACATATCAGTTAATTAGATTATTTTAAATGAAGAATAAGAATGCTTTTAAAAGTTATTTCTTTATATAGAGACTCATCCATACTTCCTAAGAATTCCAGAAATCAGATAAGTCTAAGGATAAGTCTACTTATCTATGTAGAACCAGGATAATCCTCACTTTTCCTAAGTAATTTAGCAGAAGGACCAAAAGCATGTT
The DNA here is from genome assembly GCA_035590275.1 of Ibycter americanus. Classification (NCBI taxonomy): domain Eukaryota; kingdom Metazoa; phylum Chordata; class Aves; order Falconiformes; family Falconidae; genus Ibycter; species Ibycter americanus. Next base: position 49,455,278 of record JAVJGI010000064.1, read on the forward strand.
TCTGTATCATTCTCAGTTAGAACTTAACTATGGAAAAGCAAGGTGTCACATCATGAAAAGCACCCATAATTTCTACTAAACCAAACACACATTAGATTACAAATGCTGTGTTCAAGCTCCACAGTTAAACCAAACCTCTCTGACTCACATTAGAGCCCTGTACAGTAATAAAAGACAGACCAACAATGGAAAAGTATTTGGGGCAGCAGCTCTAGATCAGTGTGTGACAAAAAGCAAATCAAGCAACACTAAGAGTGCCCAAAAGAGATTCAACGGACAGCTAGTTACAAAATTTGTAGTGTAGCAAGTAAAACTAAAAGATTTTTAAAAAAGAAAAGAAATAAAAGGAAATCAATAGAGGTCAGAGTATGGTACACACATTTCACAGCGCTATACTGACAATACTGTAAGATTTTCTTTTTTCCATTTATAATCAGAACTTCTATTAACATTCCCTGAGTTTCAGCTACTTGATTTTGACCCATTTTTGCCTCTCAGTTTTTATAAGCTTCTTAATTTTGACTGTTCCCCAAACCTATCTGCATTTCTGGAAATCCTACCCCTTCATTTCTCTTGGTTTCATAAATTCTAGGTGGAGTTGCATTTGAAACAATCTCCAATTCTCTTTATAAATGAATCCAGCATGGGGCAACAGCACAGATTTGTAGAATTCAGCTATTCCTCATGTGCATTTCCAAAATTACTGAAAATTAATGAGTTTCTACTGTGTATATTTATATGCAACTCTTTGAAGTAATCCTTACTAGCCAGTAAAAGTCACTTGGAGAAATGGGTTGATAAAAGAAAAATAACTAATACACCATCCCCATATCTGCAGTACCATCCAATAATACTTGTAACAGTTATCCTGGATCCAATATGCACTAATAGACCAAATTCTGTATCTGACAAGTAATGCTGACCAAAATTATGAATTTTTAAGTATGCTGAACATGCTCTAAAAAGTGAAGTCTAAAGACTTTTCCTCCCTGGAAGGTAAGTTTTTTCTACCAAGACTCAATTCCCTTTTGTCCCAAAATAAATAAGATTTCACGCACAATTGAGTTTATCTGCCTCAAATCGATAAAAGCATTAAAATCAATCTTTAAAAAGTATAGTTAACCAATCTGATTATTACTGCAGTTCTTGTAGGAACACAGATGTGCTGAATATGAAATTTAGTGGTTGAAAGGTACTTTGGAAAGTTTTTAGGTAATACTAGAATGCTTTCAAAATATGTGCAGCCACTTACAAAAAGTATTCAGGTGCTTTATCCAGTTTGAAAAGGAATGCTTTTTCATGGCATTAGTTTTATAATGAGTCTTTTCAGGCAAATTTCAAAGAATGTATGGTTCACATACTTTAAACTGAATTCACTTATAATTCAGTATTTGACAGCACTAACATTTAACTGTTTCTAAAGAGTCTACAAAGGAAATTATTTCTTTTCTTACTCCACAAACATTTAACTAAAATTATGTTTTGCTTTGTTTTCACACTGAGGATTGATTTTGACACTGTAACAGAGAAAAGCAGCCTGTGTTTAATGTGTTAATGTGATTTTAATCATTGTAGTCACAATTCTTCCTTGTTTTGTACTAGAAAGAATTTAATAAGCCCTAAGTTTTGGAATATGGCACTAATACTGATAGAAGAGGCTTTCTTCCAACAAATTCTGTTTCATCATCCGAGCAGTTCAAAGGATTACTGACAGGTGAGTTAATGCTCACAGTGTGCAGGTTTGAATCCAAATACGGACACAACTGCATGCTTTCAAATGCCTACAAAACCATAGGCACTGGTATTTTAAGCTATAAGTAACATTAATGAGAAGGTTAAAGTTATTGTTTCCTTTTCAAGTATTATAAATCTTACATTTTTCTTACAACAGATACCAGAAGCTACTTTCTGTTTAACAGTGCAAGGTTAATAAACACTTTTCAAATAATGTCATAATCTACTATGTAGATCTTCAGAGCCAGTTTTATCTTCTTCACACAAAGATAATGACGATTATCAGCTCTGCAGCTCCTATAAATCACTTCACCTCCACTGAGTTGATGGAGATATGTTGATTTGCATCAGTTGAGAATTCTGCCAGTTTCTGCCCCCAAGCAGGGTTAGCACCATCACTTTGAAAGCTCTCTTTTGGTGAAAACACGAAGTTGCATACCAGTAAAAGTTTTGGTTGCCAAAAGTACATTTGCATTAAAATTTAAATACACCATTTAGAGTTTCAGTCAAGACATCATAGTACAGTTACACATCAGCTGATTCTAAATGTCTGAGCAACAGTGAACAATAAAATCTCAATGACATTGGACATATATGCCATGTTCACACTGTATCTGCAAACTCGAGTGTTTGCACATTTAAAAATCTAAAATGTGGAGAGTTGTGAACTGTTCCATTGTCTTACATAATAATATAAGAAAATTTATACTTCTCAGGGAAGAGATTGGTAACACATCCCGGTCCACAGTTCTGTAAAAGGCCCCGCCATTTCTTAAACTTCAAATATACTTAAACCACAGCAAAATGATGCTGATGTCCTACCATCAACAATAGAAAGTTTGCCAAATTATCTCTCTACAGGACACTGCTAGAGTACAGACAACTGAAATTTAAAATTAAGGCAGCTGGTAATTCTACTGAGATCTGAAACCTGCAGTTCTCATGCACAGGGCCTCCTCCCCTTCTCCCCCACACCTTCTGCTTCTCAGTAAGTCCCTGAGGAGGACAGAAGTGTTTCTGACAAGTCCATCTCACCCGGCATTCTGTTTGCAGCAGTGGCAGTAAGTAGAAATCCAGGGGAAAGGAAGGAGAGAGGATGTAGGTCTGATACGTCCAAACTCAGAGCCTTTTTAGCTCAGGATTTACTCAAACTGATGTGAGGTAACTCAAGCTGAAAGTACTTTTCAGTCTCTTCTGGAGCCTACATCAATTTTCTGCAGCCACACTATGTGTTGGCATGGAGGCTCACAGCCCAGGCTACCTGCTGTATGAAGCACCACTTCCATTTGCTCATTTTAACTCCAACTGGAACCCATACTTGGTCATGTGGGGACTGAACATGCTTGAAAATGGCATGGACTTAATTTTTTTAATAGTCTCCAAAAAGAAAAGAAGAAAATTGAGAAGTCTGACATAATCTGGGGGTTTGGGCAAGATAACCTCCAGGGATCCCTTCCAACCTCAACTATTCTGTGATTCTTTGTTTTTATCATCTCTAAAATCTTATGTTCCTTTAAAAGACCATTATGAAGAATTGCCAGCAATTCCCTGTGTACATAGATGATGAAGAGGAAATGCCAAACGAGATGCAAGATTTGGACTCAGAACCTGTAGTACTTCATTACAAAACTTGAAATTAGTTGCTTTAAAGTGCTTCCAAGGGCACAAGGACCAACCAACACGGAGGCAATTTGGTGAATATTCACATGCAAGCTTTAGCTTAGTTTTCTTTAGAACCCAAAGATTTGGCTCATTTCCCCTTACACATGACATACACAAATATTCAAACACAGAACACTTCATTATGGAACATAAGAAGATGGGAGAATAAATTCTGCAGACAGGGTGCATGGAATGGAAAACTACATAGTAATTTATATGGACTAATCAAATATATCTTGTTCACTTTTGTAACTATGCATGTCATGCATTGGATATTTATTTCTACAAGCAAATATTTCATGTAGTTTTAGTAAAAACCCTTCAAGTTTGTTATTACTTGATGGATTTTTAATCTGAATATATAGATAATACTCTCTTCAGATTATTTTCAGAATCTATGGGAGGCTTTAAAATCTCCCATAGACCTCCAAAGGCAATTATAGCAGAGGAGTTTTTCAGATTTACACCTGACTGAGATGGAAAGGTCTGTGTACATCAAATATTAAAAACAAACTCACTATAAATAACCTCTAACTGAAGCACAGCCCCAGTGACAACGAACATTTTTTTTCTCTTTCTGTCATTTTTGCCCCTTGACATAACAGTGTGAAAACAGTAAAAGAAAAGATGGAATACGTATCTATAGAATGACCTAAAATTTTCCAATTCTCATGATGTTACCAGTGAAGGAAATGTACAGGTGCACATGTGGTCATTACCTTCACATTCCAGTTTCTTTATTGCATAAACAAATAAAATTGACCAGAAAACAGGGCACAGTGTTAACTACAACATAATCCTGCTACAGAATTTGTAATACGATATTTAATTTTTAATACTACTAAAAAGAAGACTATTTCATATCTCTCCTAAAATATTTGTAAATTATATCACAGATTAAGAGGTGTCCCTAACTATATGAGCACCACTTGATATTTGCTTTATTTTAATAGACATTCTCTTGAGTAGCTGTGCTTGAATACGTTATAAAGAATAAAAGGAAAGACTATTTAGCAGTATTTTTAAAACCCTGAATAATTTCCATAATTTGTGACAGTCGGCAGATTTTGATAGTATCTCACATTGATTTTTATGTTTCAAGATGACAATCATTACACTATTATCTGCAGTTTGAGCAGTAGAACCTAACCTCCTAATTAGGATGAAAAACTGCTCCAGTTGCCACCCTAGTTAAGTCACAACAAGTCAATAATTTTAATAAGAATTAATTTAACAAACTCTACAAGGTTGTATTGGAAGTTATTCTGGCATGTCTATTGATTAACACTTGGTATTACATCCTATAAAGAACTAATTAAATAGAACATCAATCTAAATGTGATATTTTGGTATTTCTTTGATTATTTTTTTTTTACTTACTATAAAGCAAAATAAAATAGAACAAAGCACTAAAAGATAATTAAGTTAAAGTAGCTTTTTGATTGGTGTGTTAACATCACACTACACTTGAGAGTAACACAATGGAAGACTTCACACTGTGCTATACTAAAAGGATATATGACTAAGAAAGCTGGTACTGTCTTCATGTGTCAGCGTGAAATACCTCAACAAATCTCACATATTTCCAAATATAAAATATCTAGTTGCTTTCACATACAGAATCAGTCATGACTTGATTACTGTGACCCTGCTTTCCTTTTTAGGAACATGTAAAACTGGGGTATCTGCACTAAAAACATGACGAGATTTCTTCATTTTCCATTTTGTGTTTGATTTTGGAAGGACATCACTAATAGAAAATGCAACATTTTATTTTGAGAGCTGCTAAAGTAGTATCATTTATCACCATGGCATCTACCAAAACAAACTTGGAAACCATTAATATTAGCTATGAAATTATTATATCTAATTATAGCTTTTACTACTCCTGTTACCATTTGTCTGAATTAAAAAGATTTTCATGTTAATATCTGAGGTTTACTATGTAAGAAATGTCTTTTTTCAGCATAGACGTTTATACTTTTAAAGCTCATAACAAGGTTCAACAGAAAAATAAATTTAAGTAAAAGCCAGAGAGTGGTGCAGTTGTAAATCTACAAACACACATATAAATCTGTGAGTTGATGCTAGGTGGCAGTACTGTGTAATTAAACACCAAAGATTTCTTCACTGTATCTCATTCACTTCAGTCGTTTTTCAAAACAACCAACTCGAACATTTTGAATAATAATTTAAACAACAAACAGATCTCTCCCCCCCCCCCCCCTTTAGTTTCACCTCCTAAGAACTCTATTCCTTATACATACAAGGTCTGAAAATTAAATTTCCTATCCATAAACCTGTGTTCTTGCACAGCAGCATTACATGAAACAGCTCACAAAACAGGAGCCAGACTTTGTTTCCACCCTGCAGTATTACACCCCTATTCTTTGGTATTACACAGTTTCTAACTTCCATGTAGGTTCTGACCTCACTTTTCTCTGCATCTCAGAAACAGAATTGCCTAGCGTTTAAGGTATGTACTTTTAAAGCCTGTTTTAGTCTCAAGATGCATTCAATTGAAGAGCTCACTTCTAATCGTTTGATCCCTTTAAATGCTACTGCTTTTAACAAGTTACGTGCTCACCACAGAGTAGTTATAATTGTTAGTAGCTACCACAGATGATCAAGGGTTACACGTATTTCCCTATACTGAATTTCAGGAATGTGTCTCACTTTGTACAATGTTTATTTCCAGAAGGAAAACTTGTTCAGCTCACACGGCCACTTCAATTACAACGAAGAAGAGCTTTCCCCAGTAAGGCAAGTCAGCCTATTCAAAAAAAAGCATCAATGACAGCAAGCTGTTAGGAAAAGTTTCAGTATTGTTATGACTACGGTAACTACAATAACATACAATGTCAATTATATTCAGCTTATTCAACAGTGAGTACTGCTTATATATTATGCAGTGTATGTAAATAATACAGTGAGGATTTCTTCTTCATTTAAACACACATCCAAATGGGGATACAGAAGAGCTCTTTCTATAATATTAATACAAGAACAACATATTTGTTTTGACTGTGAAACAGACTGTTAAGGACCTGAGAATCACTGATTATGTATGAAGAGGTATCAAATCTCTCTTCCCAGATTTTACTAATGATGCACATACATTTACTGTATTCATTACAGAGTATTAACTGAGATGTACAGAGTCCCAACTCAATAAAAAAGCAGAGTAGTCAATTAACAGCCCTCAAAATCACAGCACTGAGACTTACAGATGAAAGTAGAGTACACGTGGCTACTCGCTCACTGTCAGAAGTAAACTTGTCCAAAAGTTCTTGAGTCTAGTTAAAAACACATCTGATGTCATTGCTTCCATTGCCTGCCCATGTAAACAAAGTTCTTGCCTAACTGACCTTACCATTTATTTCTAGCAGGTTAATTTAATGTTCTAGTACTCATTACATTTCTCTTTCCAGCTTTGACCATTGCTCCACATTTTATTATTTGAAAATTCTGTCTATTTTGGAGTTTTCTACTGCAGGCTGTGGACACTCTGGTGTCCAAACATATCTAACGAATCCTCTATAATCCCAGTCTGCGTGTTTCAAATACACATATCGGTTGTTTTTAATTCTACAACACTGAGCGAAGAAACTTGTTGTGTCATTGGAACACAGCAAGAACTACTTACCATGACCCTATCTATCCGTAACAACAATATCAAATGCAGAAATGTTAAATAATAGAGAAGACAGTTCTATTTTGGTGTATTATATTAACATTTACACATAAGAATGCTAATTTCTGCAACTGTGGTTCATCACTCAGTAACTTTAATGCCTGCCTGAATTCTTCTAAGGCACACCAGAAAAGTTACACAGGAACAAAACAAAAAAACCAAAAAACAAACAAACAAAACCAAAAAAACCCAAAACCAAACCCGAAAAAACCCCACCCAAGAATTAAAAGAAAAAAAGAAAAAAGAGGTTTGTAAACAATCCACATCTGCTGAAAAGCTGAGTCAGCCCTGTAATGCCTAGTGTTGTGCCACCCTGCTGAACGAATGCTTGAGGAACTAAACTGCAGCTGTGAACATTTTTCTCCAAAAACTCTTTTCCTCTCACTAGTCAAATGATAATTGTGGCCCCTGTGGCCTTGCAAAGACAAAGCATCTCCATGTCAATCTAGCATCTCAGTCTAAATAATCTTAGAATGAAATGGAACTCAGCTAACGAACAGTGAAATCTCTAACTCCTATGCAAGTGTAAGCAACACCACTTTGTTCTTTCATTTTAGCAGCTTTTCTAGATCTTTCCCACTGAATCATAATCACTTATTTTTCAGTAAAAGGTTAAACCCTTTCTGGAAATGACAGCAAGCCAATGTGCTGGGGTTTTTTTTTGCACAATGCAACAGTTTATAATTGACTGCTTATGTAGTAATTGCTCTATTTATAGTAGTTATTTGCATGAGAGATGTGATTGACATCACCTGGTATTAATGATAGAGAGAAGGTTTATTTCACATTTATGACCTAAAGCTCTTACATAAATGATTCTCCCTAAGATGCTGATGTTCTACAGCCTTAGGAATATATCTATGAGATTAAATGCCAGACTTGTCTTTTGTACATTGTCTAATAAATATTACTATTTTTTCAAAATTAATTTTACATTTTTCTCTTTCTGTGACTGTCTAAAAAAGACTTTTCCTAGTAACTTAGTGCAGCAACACTTAGCAGCTTTGATTTCTGCCTGTTGAGCATCCATATTTGTAATGCTGTTTTTCCTGTATTCCAGCACAGTACGTATTACATATCCCCTAATTTTGATGGACAAAAGCTCTGATGTGCTATCCAGCAATAGCATTTGGCTATCACAGAATAAAACAACTGGCAGCGAAATTAGGGATGGAGAGAAGATCCTCCTTCTCTTAAGTACTGACCTTCCAGCACTGGAAAACATAGCACCAGAAAAAAAAAAAAAACACCCCCAAAAAACAAACATATAGAAGTATTATATCCATGCTCAGGAGCACACATTTGTCTCACAAGAAAGAGTAAAGCTGGCAAAATTGATCAAAGAGTATTTCAGATTGTAACTAACAATCAGATTCACCTCTCATACAATTTCATTGAGGTCAAGTGAGACTAAACAGTCATTGTGCAAGAAAGCAAAATATTCACAGAAGGCTTATAAACTTGTGGTGTAATTCAGCTATTCATTAAAAGGATAATAAAGACCACAGCCTTTGAATTATTATGCATTTATATTTCTTTTCCATGTCTGTGTTCTGTAACTGTACCTTATAGATATTTATACTTTGAATGGTAACATAAAGCCACATTTTATAGGTGTGACTGCAAATATTGTCTATCTTGGATGCATTTGTCGAATTAATTTTTAAGAGATGAGAGTTTGAATATGACTACAAGTAATCCTTGACAGCACTTTCTTCTTAGTAGAGCTCGAGCCTATATATGAAAGGAAATACTCTTTTTTTAATACAACACACTTGTTCTTCCACACCACAAAAGGCACTTACATTATTGTTAAATAAATTATTAAAAAAAATAAAAATCAAAGACAGGGATCTGCACTTGTGTGGCACTATCTTTTTAAGGCCATCACAAATCAAAACTTTCCATTTTGGGAAGTTATACTGGGATGTTACAGAAAGGATTGATAAGAAGACTTGTACAAAGCTTAACATCTTAATTCACGGCTTAGCTTCACATTTTACAAGCTACTTAGGAAGTACTAACACCTCTGTTGCTCACAGCAAACCTTTGAAATTTATCAAGGAGATAGCCTAAGGGTTAAAGAAAACACGCCTTTTCCCCTTATGAGAGTTTATTTAGTTTCAGCAGAGCTTTATTACAGATTTTTGCTTCCCCCTCTCCACCCCCTTCTCTCAGCTGCGCACAGAAGATACCAGCACAACAGGAATAATGGCAATTTAGGATGAACTTTCTCGAGATAGGTCCCCTCTCTGCCGCCCTAACTGAGGCCCTGTGAATGCAGAGGGGGTACCAAGAGATAGATAGAGGGAGTAGGAAAAGGCTTCCTGCAGAGCTGCTGCCTTCTCTAAATTTGAAATGTAAGAACTCAACTCACAGCTCTGCACCAGCAGCTGCACCAGCTGCTCTTCCTACTCCACAGAACCCACCAAGCAGTGCACTTTCTGGACTGCAGTGAGGGAACTGAGGTCTAGAGGGATTCCTTCGGATATCCCCTGAGCTTGGCATCTGCGCTCCACTGCCTGGCCAGCTCCCTCAGCTTCCTCCCATGCCAGCTAGCCTAAGTCCAGCTCAACTGCACAGAAAATTCTGGTTTCAATTTATGATGAGAATCTTGATAGGGTTCATTACAGATGTGTATGATACAATGAGCTATCCTTTTTTGGAATTTCTTTGACACCTACTTACAAGCACACTCACATGCTGATTCTTATTTACAGGTAGACATATGTACCAATGCAACTCATTAGGGTTGTTGTGATTTTTAACATACTGTTAGCATCTTTCAAGACTACACTATAATATTAAAACTCTCTAGTTAGTTGAAATGTGTTTTCAAAGACATAAGCATAATGATTAGGTGTAAAGCAGAACATCTAAAGAACTGCTTTAACAAATGAAATATACATCATGACCCCAATCCAACTCTTAATTCTGTAAAATTAAAAGCAGACAAAAGAATTGTTAAATCATGTTTGTGAGTATTGGCAAGCCATGAAGAAAAACCTTTGCTTCATTCTCTCTCTACACATTTTTTATTTTTTTCTAGAGGCAATTTTCATCTCTTACTCTGTATGGAACCAACATCCATTATACAAAAAGACAGCATCTTAATCGAAATGACTTCTTATACAAGTCTATTTAATAAAAATTCATTGTTTTAATCTAGTAAGTGTAATATTCATGAAAACTAAATGGTGTCTCTTTATTATTCAGTTACTGATGCTCCTCTGCAGCTTAAGGAACTAGTTCTCTTAAAGCTGAATATACTTTAAAATACAATAAAAAACTCAATGGCATTTTCTAATGCAACAAAAAATGGTTAGGCCAATACCATCAATAAGCTCTACTGCTATGTGACTTACCACTTCTGAAACATCCACCTGATCTTATGCAAAAAAATTCAAACACAAAACCTACACTCACATAACTAGGATGCTTAACAGGCATATTATTGTTTAACAAAAAGTAATATATCTTGGAGTGAGCAAGAAACTTGTAGTCATATGTTGGAAGGATATGCTATACCTGACATAGTTTTAGAGAACATTTTACTTAATGTCTGTGATCTGAAAAGAACGAATGAAAATGGAAATAACCAAGGACAAAACAGCTGCTGTGATACTGCATGAGGGTTTTTTTTCTTACATTACACTTCTAAATATGCAAATCATGTATCAGTTTGATCAACAGGACTCCTGCCTCAGTGCACAAGTTCAGAACACAGAACAACAGACAATTTAAGTATACTACTGTAGAATACACTCATTTCTTGAAAATGACAGGTTTTAATAAAGAGCTGCATGCTTGCAGCTGTTAAGAAAAAACTGAAAATGCAATCCAAATTTTTCAGGTCAATGAAAAACTCCACCTGTAATGACAACCACTGCAAAAAAGAAAAGGGTCTCCATGAGTGGGACCTCTAAGTTTCTCCTCAGTGTAGATGCCTCATTCAGATCAACACCCTCATACGGTAGGAGAAGCATGATTTCTTTAATCTCCCATCTGAACTCTGTTCTTCAGAAAAAAACAATTTCTTGGACTTCTTCCAGAACACAATCCTACAGATCTCATAACACTACTCAGACTCTGAGCCCCACTACCTGCAAAGGCATTGAAGCAACAGACCAAACTCCAATTTGCACCTTTGAGAGCTTCCCCATTGGAAGCCTGTGTCCAGCAGCGTATCTAAGTAACTCAAAGCATATTTTTCCTAACAAATTTATTTATTCAAACAATCAAACCCACAAAGGATTACTTTCATTCCTACCAATGAGCTCCCAGCAATCATTTCAAGTTAACTGCCTCAGAAACATGCCATACAGCCTCATGCTCAGACTCCGCCTGCCCTCATCACTAGGCCGTGCTCCCCATTTAGGAAAAAGTTTGTTGCTGCTTAACAAATTTATCTTTATCTCTTGCCCTCAACCTTTGTGTACAAAGTGTGTGACACAGGGACACAGAGGAGAGAAGAAGAACCAGCTAATTAGTGATCCAGTCATGGCCTTAGATAGTCTCATGAAACTATTTATCCTAAGACATTTTATCTCTGGACATTGCATCATTCATTAACAGACTAAAAACTGAAAGCAATTTATTGTGAAGCAAAGTCATTGAAACACACTTGGTGAAAGCAGGAGCGCAGGCCTCACATCTGTCGTAGTAATGCAGAAAAAGGCCAGAGTCTTGAGAAAAAAGCACCAGGTCTGAGACCAAGCGCTGCGTGTGCCTCCCAGGCCGACGAACCCACCAGCCCCTTGGCGCTGCCGCCTCCCACCACGTGAGTGGTCTGGTACCGGTTGGTGGAAAGAGGGGGTGGCTGAAATCCTCTTTTAAACACGCTTTTGTAAGGGATCTTCTCATTTCTCTCACCTTTCCCTGCCAAGTCACACTGCTGCCCTGTGGGGTGGCTGAGGCGTGAGACTGGTGGTGAGATCTGTTGGGGGGTGAGGTCAGGGCACAGCTCAGAGCGCAGCTGTTCTTGGGTTACAGGAGAGGTTTCTCCCTACCCTCTCTGCCGAGTGATGCAAAGAAAGTTACTCTATGCGTTTCATATCACATACATCAATCTTTTTAGATTATGAACAGCATTTTAATACTTACATTTGCTCATGTTCATAAGCCTTTCCTTAACTCCTTTATTTATTCCAGGTCTGGTACCGTCTCCAATTGCCAATTACCTACACAAAGCCTCGACCAGATTAGGGCAGCACTCTCAAACTTCTAACGGTTTGCCTTAGATTTCTTAAACTCTAAAGAATCAAATGAAGCCACACTCCTCTGGTGATATTGAATGCAACAGGGAGAGCTGATTTCGATTCCTTTCACTGAAATCTGAGGGAGAGGGAAGGTGAATTTATTTCCCCTCTGCAGGGAAGCGCCATGCCTAATGGCTGACAGCAATGCCTCAGACCTCTTCAGCTGCCGCCCTCACGAACTGCACTAACTTGTGGCAGGTAGTTGTGGTGGAGTTGTAATCATCTAAGGGTATAAGCAAGACAAGTAACAGTAATGGCTGTCATTAGACCAAATAATAGGTTTGGGGGGAAAAAAAAAAAAAAAAAAAAAAAAAACCTTTGGCAAACGCGCTGTGATTTTTAACAAATTTATCATTCCTCCTGCAACCAAGAAGCTGTCACTGAAATTTCAGCTCCCTGTCCCATACAATAATGTGTAATGCTCTTTCACTTCCCACTATCAACTTACAAGAATGCATATTTTCTTCCACACACAGGCCAGACCTTGACATTTATAAGCATTCAGAATTGAGATCTCCTCAAAATCCAATATGAAAAGCATGTGTGCCCCTCAAGACACATTGCTGGCAGTCAAATCTGTGGCTACTGGCAGCAGCCCTATGTGACAGAGTAATAACTAGGGTGTATGACTACATACATTATCCACACTAAAGTAATATTATCAATTACAATCAAAATTCATGAAGCTCTACAAAATGCCAGCTCAAGATGATTTAAGTGCCATTTTACATTCTAATATTTACAAGCTAATGTTTCGCAAAATGAGAGGGATCTATTCAGCAGTATCACGTTTACTTCCTGTGGAAGCACTAGCTGAAGCACTCCTAACTTTTATGTTAAGATAATAGTTGAAGGGTGTTGACAGTTTTAACCTACATCCTTTTATTCAGAAAGACTTCTAATCCTGAATCTCGGTTCTTTGTTTTAAATCAGGGATGTATTGATTAACTGTGAGACTGAACGTATCTCAGCGGTGGCTGAGTCGGGTATCCACTATGGAATTAGGACAGTTAAACACTGGAATCGATCCTCTCATTGTAGAGCCGTGGCTGCTGTGGCAAGCAGTTTCTCTAAGCTATTAATTTTATTATTAGCACACCTGGAGACATTGTTTCCCTGAGGGAAAAGCAATTCAATTGTGTGTGCTGCAACGACTAGTGGCACATGATCAATGAGACAGCTGGGACCACAAGCTTTCTCTTGGAGCTCGGGGTGGGTATGAAAAGTAGTTTGTAAAACAGTGACGATACAAAGTAATATTGCTTTATGTTTTATGCACCTCATTGTAAGCATATAGAGAGCTTACAATTTCCAGCGTCTGGCACTTTTAAGCCTTTTTGGAGCAGTTCACCAGTATCAGTCTTTCGAAGGTATCTTCCCCATGACATCTGGTATCAATTGATGATCATCCTTTTCCTGACCACTGACACCTTCCATCATTCCACTGTGTCTCCAAGGGAGCAATATGCCACCCTCCTTTAAAAGGCAATAGCAAAACTTCTTTAACATAGAGGATTAAGACCAATTACAAGTTTCTAAACATTTAGTTTTATTTCATAAGCATGTTAACAATGAAAAGACACAAAGCCCAACAGGCCTGGCAGCAAAGCATCAGCTACAACTGGCTTTTCTGATCACTAACTGATGTGTCTCAAAAACTCTGATCCAGCAATCCTTGAAAAATACTCAATATTTAAACATGAAAGTCAGTAGAAATGAGCAGGAAAGGAGGATAAAATAGGGACCACTCAGGTATTACAGGCATACATAAATGATGCCCCGACATTTACACACACACAAAGGCACACGAGAAGAACAAACCAACCAAACCTCTCATAAAAATAACCTGAAGATAATACTGCATCTGATAGAAAGTGTAAAGCTACAACACCCCTTGCAAACCCTTTAGGAGCATCAGCTCACTACTGTTTCCTTCTGATTTGCCACTGTAGCTAAAGCAAGTTCTTTGTTGTGAAACCTTGTAAGAGATGCTGCATGTGTTGTAAGGACCACAAATTAATGGAATTATTTAGCATTTAAGACTTCCTGAAAATTATTAGGTCAGGTTGGTCCCCAGACCACTGTCCAAGTTATGCTTATTGATCCTGGTTTTTATCTTATAATATTACATTTCTGAAGACAAATACAGTCTGTACAAATTCATTAGAAGGTATGCTACATTTTAGAGAGCAGAAGGAGAAATCAAAACAAGAACTACTTTTGGGACAATCCAAAGCTGCTACTTTTAAAATACAAACTTATATGTTTGCTTTCAAGATGCTTCCCCCAACTTAAATGTGGTAAACTGTCTTATCTTAAAAAGTAAACTGTTGTAGAGCATCAATTTAATAGCAGATCCTATTATTTTTCAAAACACCAAATTATTTTTTTCAATAACTTATCCTAGTCCTTTCATAATTACTGAAAAACCATTACTGCCTGAAAATCACCCTCCTGCCCCTCCCCCCAAATCACAGACACCCCACAGACTTATTTTCATTCCACAGGCATCAAAACCATGGTTAAAATAAACCCAATTTCCTATTCTAACTACATGTTCTGAACTAGGATTTTATTTCTGCTGCACAACCCAGACACACATAGGAAATCATTAGGAACTCCCTCAAACAGGTAATTGTTAGTTTTTAAGTTCCATTCTATCTCATCTTTTTTCCTCCTCCTGTTTAGTATTTAGCCTAATGTAATCTAAGAGGATGCAGATACAGCTACTGAGTCTCTTGGTTTACTGCCTGCTCGGTTTGGGTTTTGTACATTTGACTGGCAGCCGGTCACCAGCCATCATCTATTAAATACTTTCTGACATGTTCTGGAGCCTTTTTAAACATCAGGCTAAATGCCAAATATTCAGGATCTGCTTGTACATACTCCCCAAGAGAAGGGAAAGTAAGTTTCTTATCTTTACAATTTATATCGTATATCAACCTTGTTTATATAAGGGATTTTTTTTGTTTGCTTAGAGACGAAGAAGATGCTCAATCAGCATTCATCATTCTGTGTGCTTTTCTAGAAAAGCAAATTGTTTCCTAGCTAAAATTATCATCATCTGATACAGGCTAAAGCTGTGTAAACAGCATTACACATGATGACATCCCATGGTTTGGTCCAAGTCATCATAAGGCAGAGTAGTACAAGGAATAGTATAGAAAAAACTGTAGTAAAAGAGAAAAATCACCACGTGAATCTTTCTGTCTGCATGCTTCCTTCCACAAGCTTTAGAATAAGCATTAAGTATTTTATAGACATAAAAGAAATTTAAAGGTAAGGTTTACACAACTGGGAAAAGACCCCTGACAGTAACAGATACAACCCAGCCTGACAAACGGGCAAGGCTTAGCTATCGCCTTCCAGACTGCACAATCACTGACAATTCTTTTATAGGTGGATATCAGTCATTATTAAATCTAAGCTCTTACTAATTCCAAGAGTGAGTACATGAGGCTGAAGGTAAATCAAGCCCCTGGATCAAGCTTGAACTAACACATAACCTGTTAGTAGCATGCAATGGAGAGCTTCAGTGATTGCATCCTAACCCAATCACAATCATCATGCCACCAAAGGTGCCAGTTTGTGTGTTTAGTTTGCCCAGGGGCTTATGGCTCACCGTAAGAGAGGAAAGAAAAAGAAAAAAGAAAGAAAGAAAAAAAAAATAAGAAAAAAAACCCCAAAACACAGGCATCTCTAAGGCCAACAGATGAGCAGAAAGCGTATGTGCTGACTGGTTGTTTTCAGCTAGAAGACATGTACCCTGTGCTTAGTCCCCAGGAGCATGACAGAAATTGGTTTGCACTCTGAAATGCACCTTTGTGCAGCTTCTGTGAGCACACTAGAAAGACTGCGTGTTATGACAAGGAACAGGGTAAAATTTTTTGGTTTTTTGAATACAAAAAAAAGATTTAAACAGTTGCACCCTCTGATCTATAAGCTGCTCTTACACAAGCGTGCTTGGTTTTACCAAAACAAAAAGGCACCTGCTCCCCTGGAGGATGCTCCAGAGCCACGTCTTCTCCTCCTTCTTAGTGTCCAGCACCCAGAAAAATGTAAAGACACAGCCTTCCCTTCTGCTGTCCACCCATACTTTTTTATCTAAACACAACATACAGTAGTTACTTATCAAATGGAACAGTACCACCAGTTTAGGACACGATCAAAAAGCATCAGACTTGAGGAAAAATGTTGTGGTCAGTTTGCTGTGGAGAGCAGCCATGTATACTCTTTGCTATCAGTCAATATTACTAGAGAGAAGAGGCAGACTCCTGAAGAGGGTAGCAAGGAGGTAAGAAACAGAAGTCAGTAAGCTTTAGTAACCAGGAGGAGAAGCAGAATGAGTGGGACGGCATGCAGCTCCAGCAACCTTTAATGCCACACATGGTCTCTGAGGTGGGGTCTTGCAACTCAACCATATTCAAACCATTCTTGGTCCATCCATTCACAGTCCACAAACAGCTACTGTCCTACAGGCTGGCAATCAACGACAACGGCACTCTATCCCATGTAATTTCCATTTCAGGTTTTGATGAGAAAACATTGATTGTGAGCACGATAGAATTCCCAGAATTTAATGATTATTTAATATGTTTAAAATTAGCCTATCATTATTGCCACTTCTGCGCTAAAATAATTCGGTTGGCCTGCTGTATCCATGTCTAATTTGTGCAATCAAGAAATGAAGAGACTTGGGATTCACTACTCTGATGCTGACAAGCTATGTCACATAATCTAATCTTTGAGCCATATTTCCCAAATCAAAGAATCTCAGTGACTAACCAAAGAACAACAGGTACCCTACTCAGCAGATGTTAGAGCAAAACCAAGACATAACCTTTATCCTTCAGTTTCCACTATTTCTAAAATTGAAATAACATAACACCTTTGTAATTCACTCTATGTACACATAAAAACTTGGAGGGGGAGAGATCTAGCCACACGTTCTAATTACTTTAGTTACTTGATCTTTGGGATCTCTGCCTCAATGAGAATTTTTCTGCGCAGAAAAACTATGAGATGCCTTCATTTCAGTGGATTTGAGACTCCATAGTTCTACAGTCAAAATCTTTAACAGCAAGCTTCAGCGGTACAGTCAGTACAATTCCCTATACAGGACAAACAAGACCAAGCATTTAGGGATTTAACTAATTTCATTTACTAACAGAAATCAAGATCTGAGTTTAGAGTTATTCTACCCATACTGCCTGTGATACTTTTTATAAAGAGAATATTAAGAGCAGAAATTGCTAACATGGAATGCATGTTCACAGTGAAGTATGCAATGTGAAGTAATGCAGGCATTTCAAGAATACTAACATCATCAGCACAGAATATCATTAAGCTATTGAGAATACCTGTTTATAGATAATAGATACTTCCGTTTTCTTACACGTTTAACCACAGGCCTGCCTAAGCACTGAATACCAGTTATGCTGGATTTGTTATGCAGCAGAACCATGAGAAGGTTTAGAGTACAAGCAGGGACACAACACAGACCACCAACTGGATTTGACACAAGCAACTGGAAAGTGCACCTCAACACAAGAGAATGATTGCAAGGAAGGTAAAATAGAAGCCAAATTCCCAGAGATTCAAGCTTACTGAGTAAATCAGTCCCTGCCTTGAAGACTTACATAAGGGTTCTTCCAAGCTGTTTACAACCAAAGCATTCCTCACTCAAAATAAGAGTAAAGAGCAAAGTCTCAAAAATCACCTCCTAGTATTTTTCTGCAAATACTTGATGTACTTAAAGAGAAGGTGTCATAATATCTCATGTAAGTAAGATGTGCTTTAAATCCAAATGAGGACTAAATGAGGAATCATCAACACATGGTATCTAGTCACTCAAGCCAGGATTAAAGGCAGAAGAATGCAATTTTGTACCTGTGTTTTACAGGACTCACTTTTCCTGGTGGCTAGAAAACTTCTTTTCTACTTTGTTTTTAAGCCCACCAATTCTGCCAGCAATGCGCTCATGTGAATACACTTCAGAAGGCTTGCCTCTGATCTCACTTTTCGTGTCTTAATGCATTAGTTCCTAGATTTTCACAAATTTGTTTAGCTATTCAATACCTACATCATTTTAAAGTGACAATTTATTGCCAAATTATTTTATTTCTGCCTAGGGATGCTATCACATAAACATTTACATATTTCTTGAAATTTAAGTCCATTAATAGTCCCAATTAAGCTAGCAAGACTATTCACTGTCTTAAACATATGGTCAATTACTTCCTGAACTGGACATTAAATTAAATTTATTAAAATTAATAAAAATGTCTTTCCATCATTTTGTATTGGAACTACTGGAAATATTATTCCTACACTGTAATACTGCCATTTATCACCTTCATACATTTACATGATGAAAAAATAGTAAAGACTTTGTTGTTATGTTTTGGAGGGTATTTTTACTTCAAACCCAGCTTACCTTAAAAATCCAACATATCTTCCTGCTTTCAGAGGTGCTAGCAAATCATATGTGAAAATCTGTCCACAGAAGTATTTTATTGATAAATTTAGGGAAGGCAATATAATTTTAACTTGTAGCTAGTAGATTAAATAGACTGTAGCTTAAATAAGATTGTTTTGCTCAATAAAGAAACCCTGCATATAGCCTAGAATTTTAAATGAAAAAAAGGATTTTTTATTACAACAGATAATTGGACAAAAATATATCAGGAGACAGTTATTAAAAATCAATCAATCAATAATATATTGATAAAAGCCTGGTTTCTGACAGAGTATCTGAAAATTATGTGCGAGCATTTTCATTTGCTTGGCTGTAGACAACCTGATTTACATCAGCAGTAACACAATAGCTTCTGGAAGCACAGAACCAAACCTCCTTTGGTAAATTTGAAGCTTTCTGAGTTTCAGATTGAAACCCAATACAGCCAGTCATAGCTGCCGTGAATGAACAGATGCCTGAGCAAGACAAATTTTCACTGATTTAAATATCCTACAGCTTCCTAAATCTTACGCTTTATTTGCTATGCTTATCAAATAGGAAAGGGAATGACAAAGAAAATATTTTTTTCTAACAATGTACCAGTTTTAAAAGCAACAAAATACGGGCCTAAGGTCTGAGTTGATCCTATGACAGGAGACTGCAGTTCTCCTCAGAGATCCATCACGATTAATTCCTGACTGGGCAGAGGTTCAGGGGCATATTTTTTCAGTCCTCAGAAAAGTAAAATTCTCACTACAATTAGGGAGACCTGACTGCTGGTTTCCCTAGTTTTCCTGTATATCTTTGAGATGCATACCAAGTAGCCAAGTGGCTGTATAATAAAAGTACAATAATTCTCACTTTTTCTAGTGAACCAGCTCAGCACCTGTCACGACGTGCAGTATTCATCCATGCCAAGGCAAAAAGGAGCCACTGACCTTTTTTGCTTCCCATCCACAAACCCCCCAGCTACTTCATTCTTCCCTGTTTGTTTAAAACATTAAAAGTAAAATTAAAAGGTAACTCAAACCGCCATGCAGACAAGAAGAAAGCAAGCTGGCATCCATATAAAAGCATGCAAATCCTTTACAGAATTAGCTCCATTTGTAATAATATTAATCAGAAGACATGTGCTAGATTCTTTTCTGTTTGATACCCATCACCTGTACAATGCTTGAACCAAACTGGTGAGGCATGCACAAACTCAAAAAAAGGAAATAGGCTCTTATTCCATGTGGCTTTCTTTTCACAGAAACTGATTCCCATTCTGTTGAGGCATATCAACAGGAGGTAGGTATTACTGGACAATACCTTAATAAGACAAAGTATAAATTAAGTTACATGCCAAAATACTTATGTAACTCGGGCAAAAATTTGAGTTACCACAAAAAAGCAAAGTACTGAAATAAAGATAACTATTTTGCATTCCCTGGTAGGACTTGAAAATCCTTTGAGAGTGGAATAAGTTGTTTTCATAATATTACCTGCCCCAGGGAGTCTAAGAGAGAAGCATACCTAAGTGCTGACCCTGCAAACACTTAAACACAGACAAAACTCTACTGACACATCATTCTTGTCTTAAATGGCACTCCTCATCATTCACAACACAAAGCCCTTGTACTACTTTGATCAGTGGAAGACATAAAATATGCGTAGTTTTATAAACGATATATCATCAATGTAAAGATTTGTTCCACTTGATAACTGCAGTATTTGAATAATTGTAAATGAACTTCAAAACTTCATAAAATAAAAAATTTATATTTTTATAGCTCTCCTAATAATATTGACTTATATTTTGCCTGCTTTACCATGTTATTAAAGTACAAAGAGATGGGGAGAACAGTAACATATTGAAGAAACTATATGTTCTATACAAGATATGTTTGTAAGCATACCTTTTAAGATTAAAGAAGAAAGATTAAGAAGGAAACAGATAACATTTTGCAAACATGTGAGAAGCAACTGTTTGGATTCCCATGAGTATCGCAAAATGACTACTATTAACAACAAATGCTCATACATAATGTTTTACTTATCTATGTGTTTCCTTCCCAGTTCTATAGTGTATTGTCACTGGATTTCAAAGCACACTCTAATGTTCCAGAAATAAGTCTTTGAGGAAAGGACTTAGAAATGTAATTTCTACTGAAATGTTGTAAGTGCTGTGCTGAATGACAAGCTGAGTATGCATAATTCAGAGGCTAGAACTAGTCTAAACAAAGAGTACTTGGATGGATGTAGGAAATAGGCAGCATGTGAAAAATGAGGATGTGGCTTTTTTTTTTTAAAACAAGGTAACAGGAAAAAAATAAACACCTCGTATAACTAATGGAAAGAGACACTCAAACTAAGGAAAGTAAATTCTGGTGTAAACATGCTGCATCAACAGTCTGATATGACTATGTGACTACTTGTACTCCATAAAGAATTGAGGTAGTTTGCCCTTAAGTAACAAAAACATTTGATGTCTAAGAACATGATTAGTCAGTCACCACAGAACAGATGACTTGTGAAAACAGCCTGACTTACTCTGCAATAACCTGATAATGTGCCCATGCCTGACATGCTAACTGTGGATATGAAATGCAAGATGATGCTTAAAGACATGGGTTCGGTACATTTCCAGGTACTTGAAATGAGATAGCTCTTCCCTTTGATTGTATACATACCGGGGGACAGTGTTGTAGTTTAACCCCAGCTGGTAGCTAAGTGCCATGCAGCCACTTGCTCACTCCCTCCTCACCCAGAGGGATGGGGAGGAAATCAGAAAGAAATGTAAAATTCAAGGGTTGAGGTAAGAACAATTTAATAACTGAAATAAAATAAAAATGAAAGAACAATAATAATAAGAACAATAACAGTTATAATGAAAAGGAGAGAGGGGGGGAGGGATGAAATCCAAAGGGAAGGGAGAAAAGAAACCAAGTGATGCACAATACAACTGCTCACCCCCCACTGACTGATGCCCAGCCAGGCCCTGAGCAGCGGTCGGCAGCCCCGGCCAACTCCCCCTAGTTTATACACCGAGCACGATGTCCCACAGTATGTAATAGCCCTTTGGCTAGTTGGGGTCAGCTGTCCTGACCGTGTCCCCTCCCAGTTCCTTGTGCCCCTCCAGCCCTCTCGCTGGCAGGGCCAGAGAAACTGAAGAGCCCTTGACTTAGTATAAACATCACCCAGCAACAACTGAACCCATCAGTGTGTTATCAACATTGTTCTCACACCAAACCCAAAGCACAGCTCTGCACCAGCTGCTGCCAAGAACATTAACTCTGTCCCAGCTGAAACCAGGACACACAGTTATGCCGCTCCCTCAGTCCTGAACACAGTAATTCTGCTCTTCCACTTGTAAATCATCACTCCACTATATGCTGCTTCTGATTTTTCCTGTAGGTCTAACTTATCTGAGGTACAGAAAAAAAGAGTAAACTGAAATCAAGGTACTCTTATTCCACTAGTCCTTGGCAGATGAGAGGAGAAGTCTCCATGTCTGAAATAAGACAGTGTTATCAATACACGAACACTTTCAAAACAAAAGCTGGTTGTTAAGGAGTACTGGACCAAAACTGTCTGGAGTTCACTGTTTAGCATTGGTAGCTAAATTTGCTGAAGCTTTAAGCTGCAATCTGTGAACTTTCAACTAGAGAGGTTAAACCTTTGCCTACTTAAGTAAAGGGAGGCCCCAGAGCCGGAGAGAAGCAAGCAAGCAAGACCACCACCCCTGTCAGCAGAAGCTGCAGCCTCAGAAACAAGAAAAGAAACGGCTGTCCCACAGACAACGATGAGACCCAGTGAAGAACATGGAGATCCCAGACCCTAAGATATTTTTTAGACCTAACTGTTGCATGAGGGGTGGGAAAACAGACTGTAAAGGTATAATTGCCCAGGGATTTCTTTGTCCTCTCTGGAGGCACCCAGTTCAAGCTGCACCTTGTCGCTGTAGCAAATAAATTAAACAAGATTCTGCCTGAGATTCTGCTATGGGATATGTAGGGTGGAGAAACTTCTTTAGCACTGGTGAAGTCCTTAGACATTTGATGAAATGCAAATGAATGAGTGCAGATTGCACTCTAAGAATTGGTATTTCCCATCTACAGTTAACTGCCGTCGGCCAAGGAGTTGAAAGGAGGGGAAAAGATAATTTATGACTGCCTTACTCTGAGGACTGGAAAGATTCTTCAGTGCAAATGTAATCTGTGAGGTTACTGGAAGACACCAAGGGCTGCTGCTATGTCCTCATTCTCCTTCACAAGAAGGGCTACATGTCTTGGTTAGGTAGGCTGGTCTCTGAGCCCCATGGTATGACAAATGTGAATGAACACACAGAAGGAAAACTGGCAGAGAGAACAAACTGCTGTTTTTATGTAGAGACAAACATGTATATGAACAAATACATCTTTAATCTCTACAGATACAGAATTTATACAGGCACCCCTAAGCAGGGATTACAGATGGTTCCAAGATGCAGATGGCTGTAGCAGCCAACGGTTCAGCTCTGCGGGCAGACCTAGAGAGCAATGCAGGATACGCAAGTGAATCTGATTAGAAAATGGATGTATTCTAGAGTGACATGGATCTTGCCATTATACATTTTTACATGCTATGAGCCAGACGGGTGTGTTTTGAGAGTAAGATTGCATTACGTGCCACAGACTGTTCTGCATCAACCCTACCACAGTGTTAGGATGGCTTGCTACTAATCTGTGGGGTTTGGCTTAAAAATTAAGAGCCTCTAATGAACATAGCATATACATTTTTGGCAATATATGAGCAAATTGTTGCATGTTAAAGCTTTAGCATTGTAGTTTCCACTTTAGATTGCTTACACCTTTTTCCCTGTATTACTTTAATAAGGTATAAGATACACTGTTATAAAACTTTTCCTATCAATAAAAAGCAGACAAGCTTAAGATACAAGTGAGAAGTGGTTTAATAACCTAAAGTATTATTATACTGTAGTTAAGAACAAGAAGCAAAGAATTAAACTGGTAGGGAATTTAGACCAAATCTAATTTCACAAGTTGGAATTTATCCAAGACGCTGCATTTAACACCTTTACTCCTGTGAGCAGTGAGTGAATTCTTTAATGACCACAAGTGGTCAAGACCTCAGTTTTAGATCTCACCTGATAGACAGGCTAATGAGATTTCTACCACTACTAGGTTTTGCTCAGATTGACAGCCACTATTCCATAATATTTCCACATTTCCAATCCCTAATGGAACCAAATAGCAAAGCTGTGCAAAAATGATAATACAGAACTTTCTTTTTTCCCCCTTCAAATCTCAAAAGCAGTTTGACTCAGGGTCAGCATGAACTTTAAATGTACGCATGTGTCAGTTCCTTTACTTTACATATATTTTGCAGTCCTTGACATACAAATACACACACATACCTCTCTGAAAGCCACCACATCAGAACCCCCAAAACATTCTTTCAATATATGACTATAGAATATTCCTTACACAAATTTAAAGGATTATTACTGTATCTGTGCCTTTCATACCTAAAAGCGTAATATATACACAATAGACTGGAATGTCTCTAAAGGATGTGCCTTGAGCTAGCTATAAATAATTCAGATGGAAAAAACCCAAACTGGAATTAACCAGAATATCAGAACTGAATAATTATTCAGAATGCTTCTCTGAAACACAAGTATATTATTTATCCAGTGATTACCACCTCTCAATTTATCAGATAATCATTAACACTTTTTAATGTTATAAGTATTAATTAAAAATAAAGCCCCAAATCCTAGCTCCACGTAAACCACACTGCTTCTTAAATACATAGCTGAAGCACTGTCGGTGGCTATGGAACAATTGTCATAGAGAAGTGCTTAACTTGTGGAACACGTGCTGCCTTCAGTCTGCTGGAATTATTCATCTCAGCCCGTGATCTTCACTTGGAAAGCTTTTTTTTTTTTTAGGACAGAGAAGGTCAGAAGTACAGATTAATGCACTGGTTTCAGTATCTGCCCATTCGCAAATGACATCTTTCACTGCAGCATCTCCCTTACAAGTCTGCAAGGGGATGGCGATGAGCCTCTGGGAAAAAACGTGCCTGGGAACAGGACGAATAAAATTCCTGATGTCAACTACTTAGTTCCAGCTACTGTCTTTCACAAAGCAACTGAAGTACACAAGATGTGCAGTATATTCTACATGTACATGTACAATACACCAAGTACATTAAGGTGGAATAATTTCCAGCCGTGGATTAGCAAAATAACTCTTGTGCATGGCTCTCCTCTAACACTAGAAAAAAACTAATGGCTTGGTACAAAGCTTCTAAGAGATCAAGAAAGTACTGCACATTACTGTGCATTACCAAACGCATACATAATAACACAGTATTTTTTTTTCCTAAAACCTGAATTCTTGTATTTGAGCAATTGGACTGTATTGTGACTATGCTGCATTGTATAACTGCTTTTAATATAGCGGCAGCAATTTAATTATTTTCATTAAAATTACCACAAAGTGGTTTTTTATCCAAAGTCTCTATATAGTTTAATAACTTCAAAAAGCCCATGGGTTTTTCATTTATTTTTTACTTTTCAGGCAAAGTCCTATTAACTGGCTTACCCATAATTTTTCAATATATCAGAAGCAAAGGCTACAACTGTTCCAGTTGCAATTTACCAATCCAAACATCCTACCACCCTTTTTTTCACCTCTGTAAATATTCTTGATTACATTTCACAGGTAGATAAACAAACTTAGAAAGAGATAACACACATTTGTCATTTATAAACACTGGTAAAAATGAGTACATTCTCAGAAACATCTTTCACATAAGTATCCGCACTTGCTAGTAGTCTATTTATAAGCAGATTTTGAATTTTGCTATCAACCACCCTTTAAAAAGTTTCAATTATCTGTATTAGCAAGGAACTTATCTACCACCCACATGTTGCATTTTACGCCAATATCTCTCCAGTCCACCCTTCCAGGCCTGGATTCATCCTCAGACTTTAATTAATTATACTAGAATTTATCAGACCTGCAATCTTGACCATAAAAAAAGAAAAGCTTTATTAAGGTGCATATTTTCTTTACTTAAACATACAAATGAAATATTTATAACATTACTCTTTTCATACTATACACCAACAATAATAATTAGGTAGATACTTCAGTACTGATTTAATCATTATGTCATTACTACCACAGAATCAGAAGCTTCAAAACAACGAAGCACTTCTCTATGTTGCTTCAAGATTGTGTTAAAATTATTTAAGGAAATAAAGAATTCTGCTATTATTTTATCAGATCCTTCATGGCATAGATGGTATTTTGTAAGCTCTGTGAATTCCATTCGTGTGGCATATGCATACCACAGAACTTTTTTAATCTATTCAATGTCAAAAATAATGGAAAAATCATTATTACCTGGGTTTTGCCCTCAAAATTGATTTTTATAACAACTTGTTCCATCTTGAATATTTTATTTTTCTAAAAATACACCTATGCTATATGAAACAAAAAGAACAGAATATGGTGTTAAGTCTGACTTCATTAACAGTGAAGTCCGACCGACCGACCTGTTTGCAATCCTATTGCTTTGCTAGTGAATAGTAATCTATGTAAACAATGCATTCAGTGGATCACTGCACTCTAATCAATGTACCTCACTATTTTTATTACATCTAAAATTGAATACAAGGGATTTCAAAGTTTATTAACATTATTCATTATAACAACTTACAGGCAGAAGAGTCTAAGACTGAACTGTCCTGAAAAGCAGAGTAGGAGGGGGTTATCTGAGACAATTTTTCCCAAGAGGTATTTCCTATTATTCCTGTCTAAAGTTACCTACTGGCTGCTTCCCAATTACTTGCTGAATTTCTCATCTGGACAAATCATCTTAATCACAAGACACAGGATTGACTGAGATGATCTGAGTTTTATTTGCAACTCTGCTACTTCCCAGCAGTCTTTGTATTCTTGCTTTCACATCATCAATACGGAAAATCCCTAACTTCCTTAAAATACAGGTCACATAATACTTGTTTGCACATTGTTCAGGAGTACAAGTGGTAACGTTATTCTAGTAAAGAAAGTGGAGAAATAAAGATACACTGGTATCTAGGATATGGGTCTTGGGGCAGGGTGGTGGTGTGGTGTGGTTGTTTTGAGGTGGGGTTTTTTGTCCTTTTTTAAAAATGTTCTTGTTGTGGGGTTTTGGGGGTTGTTTTTGGTTGGGTTTTTTTTTTAAGCATGCTCTTCAAGTCAGTCACTGAAATAACTTTAAGATAAACTGAAGTTTAGCATAGGGCACTTAGGCTTGGCTGAACAGTCAAGGTAAAGCTGTAGAAGAGCTCCTTCTGTAGGTACGAATGCCTGCAAAGCAGCACACGAGCAAAAGCTGCAAAGCAAAGCCTGTGCATTGCATTCAAGGACAAACACCCTTTGGTTCTAGAGATAAGGTACATAGGCTGTGAGGGAGAGGACACAACAGAACAGCACTACTAGCACCTGAACTGAACAGTCTTCCAATTTCATTCGGGTTTTTTTTGACCCCAGCTCTGCCTCAATCATCTGAAGATAATGTGCAGTCAGTAAGGCACAGAGTAACAGGTATCAGCATACAGTCAGATCTATAGCACTTGACATTTTTCTGGTGATTTTCAAAATAGAAATTAAGATCTATCATATTAATATATTAAGTACAGGCCAACATTTGAAGCGAGACTCTCCACTACTAAACTGAAAGCCCTTCAGCATTCTTTTGAAAGACAGGGGTACTAGTATTCTAAGAAAGCACTAGTGAAAAATTTTATAAGCATCCTTTGCAACTGCTGCAGTAATGGAATTGCATATAACAGAGAAGTGGGATTAACACAAAAAATATTTCTGAAAATATGTCTGATGGTCTTCTGCTACATCTTAGACAATCTCTGTTCACTCCTACAGTACAAATAACAAAATAATGACTAAGTAGTATATCATGGAATATGGAGAGGAATTTGAATTCTTTAGGAAAGCTGTCTGGTCAAAGTCGAAAATACTTTTTCTTTTTAAAGTTACACTTTATATAAAGAGAAGTTGGCCCTATCACTTGCATCAACAAATGTAGGGCTCAAAAATAAATAATTATTCCAATAAATGTGAACTACTCTGTGGATTTTTTATCATATATATACTAAAATGCCAACAATATGTCATGCCTAAGAAACATCCTTTTATCCTATTTTAAAGCCAGTATTCAACTTAAATGGTAAGGCATATCTCTTGATCTTGTTTTGTAAAGGTTGTACTTGCTACAGGCTTAACACAACTGTGGGAGATGGTATGGAAAGGATCGATAAAGCAGTATTACCCTTTGTGATAGTGAATCTCTGCAGGACATTCCAGCTTAACTCTGTTGCCTGCACTTACACTTCACACTTTCCCACTGGGAGAATGGGCTAAAACGTAGTAATGGACTAACAAGACAAGAAGAGGTGTGTAAAAATTCCCCTCTTGTTCCTGCCCTACAGTTGCTACCTTTCTGTAAATTAAAATAAAATAAAATAAATATTCTGTTAAATTACAGGGTTTGTTTATTAAGACAAAAAAATATAAGCCCTGCTGAACACAGGTCCTAGCTTCATCACACAGTGTAGATGATATAGGTTATAATTTTAGTTTTAGCAGCATGATAAAAAAAAAAAAGAAAAAAAAAGAAAAGAAAAAGGAAAAAAAATACATGGTGCCAGAAAGCTATTTATTATCACTTAATTTTACCAAATGGCAACTTTTTTGGTATTATACAAGCATATAACATGAAAGAGTGTCTGTTTCAGCACAAACTGGGCTGTTGGAAATCACGTGCAGGTGATTTCAGTGAGGCCAGCAGGCTGCATTGATGACAAGTTCTTTACAGATGAATCTGACTTGTAAGCATAGAAGGTTCTTGCTGTCTGAAAAAAGATCTGAAGAGACAGGGGTATTTTGGTCACAAAGTGAAGTAAACAGCTTCAATTATAAGCTGTAGCATGGAAAAAGTCACAGGGACTTAAGTGGGTCAGACATAAGATGAAGACTGGAACAGTCAGCAGAGAAGAAAAGAGGAGGATGCTAAAAACGTATAGTTTTAAATACAGTTGAGAGGAAAAGTTTCAGAAATTAGGGCAAGTGTTTTAAACTTGAGTCAGACATGAAGGGACTGACAGGTAGAGAGAAGATACAAAGGTGGAGGTGACATAGCTAGTATAGAGAAAAGGGAACCTTCTTTTAATACACATAGATTGCTATGGAATCACATTGCAAAGTATTAAAAAACATTGGTTCAAAGACTAAAACCAGAGTCAAGAGGCAGTTGTGTAATGGTACTTTATCAAATGTGCTAGAAATATAAATACACACATATAGAAACACAATCAACTATCAAAATCTTTGTGCCCTTTAAAACTTTAGCATTCTAGAACAGATTACAGTGAGCCACTCGTCCAGTGTGTCCTTGAAAAGTGGCACATAATATGTATCTTATATTCTTGCTCAGACTATTTGGAGTTTGAGATAAGAAACTTCTTTCGAGTTTCTCTACAATGGTGCAAACTAATAAAGAATGAAATGTAGGAGTGAGGTAGGCATGAAATTGCAAGCAGAAGAGTTAAAAAACAGGTGATAGCAGCAGGTGGAAAAAGTAAATGACCCATCTGGAGACAGAGACAGACAAATGCCAAAGCTGTTTCAGTGAAAGGAGGCATGGAAATAACATTGATTAACTCAAGAGGCCCTAAACCTACTGAATTTGGTCAGAAAGCTATCATGTAAGTATGCATCTCTGCTCTCACCAACTGTAGGAACTGTCATTTTCCTTTTTTATCTTTGTTTTTCCTCCCACACTGCCAAATCAATCACCCACATCTGTTCACCCTTCCCTTTTCCACCTTTACCTACAACCAACAAAATCCCACAATGTTATACCTGGAACTGTGTCTGGACACAACGGGTACCTTGCTCAAAGCAGCGATCTGTGGACAATTACGGCAGCCAGAGCCATGAGCATTTTGGGGGAGAAGGGGAAGCACGTGTGGGGAATGACTATTCAGCGCTGATTTTTTTCCAGGTCCATTATACCTTCTACAAGTGGTTTCTACGAGCAGAATGACAATACTCTGCCTCTGAATGAGAAGTTATAAAATGTGAAAGTGACGGGGTGCAAACGGTGCAATATAACCAGCCTAACAAAGAAACATCACCTGCCTCACCTCTCCACCAAAGTGTAGTTTGAAGTAGTAATTACAACGAAATCCAAAAATAGGGATTAAAAATATTTTTTTCAGATAAACTCTCAAGAACAACTAATTATATTAGAAAGATGTTTCCATAACTTCACAGTTTTAAAGTATGTATATGTTAATAATTTCATACAAGAAACTTCAAATCAAGCTACAGAATGTGAAAGGTTATCTGTAATATGTACACTGCCCGTCTGGACATCAGAATTGTAACTTTTTTGGTGCTGTTTTCTTTTGGTTGAGAGCAGGCTTTTGTTTTGTTTTGGTTTTTGTTCCTTTTAAACAGCAAATGGCAATAAGTCCAAGTAGCATGGAAGACAAACCAAGCACGTTCGTTCTTGTCAGAGAAAAGCCTTGTTAATGGTTAAGCAGATAGAAACCCTTCTGAACGAATCCTATGATGTAGACGTCATATTTGTTCATGATACAGATAATGTATGCAACTTCTGAAATTTTCTGAAATATCAGCTTGAATTTATTGCTTTTATTTTAGCATTTCAAATATATTCAAATATATTATTTTTAAACAAACACATTTCATTTGTTTCCATTGTTAGTGAATTGGGTGCTGCCGTTTACAACAGCTGCAAGCAGATACCACATGGAACCAGCAGCTGGGGTGCTCACCTGCAACAACTTCTTCCCCCCTTCAGGCCACAATATAGACAAACTATTATCTCCAGATACCAGAACAGATGGTGAGATGTTTAAAGACTCAGGAGGCCAAGAGGTCCCCACTGCTCCTAAGCATGGGTGATAACTGAGCACATCCCTGCCCCTGTGCCTAACGACCAGCCCTGCAGGATCTCAGACGTGATCCAAAACCCTACAGGAGTCTTTTCATTGGCACCAGAGGGCTGTGAATTGGCCTCCAGGGTTTGGCTGTAAGAGAAGAAATTCATCCAGTCTCAGGAGCAGTCAGCCAGGGTGAAATACTGAATCGTTTCCCAGTGAACTGAAGACTTTCCCAACCTCAGTTCTCCCCACTGTACCCAGTGCTTCTGCCAACTACTTTGTCATTCCATAAGCAAAGCTTTCTGGAAATATGACAAAGAAGAAACACACCGTTTTGTACTCAACAATCCTGTAAGACATTTCCATTACCAGGTGTTTCTGCCCTAAACATATTAAGAATTTAGACATATTAATACAAATTTGTGCTAGTTACACAGAACAATTGGTAAGTAACCTGGAAAAGTAAGTGTTATTACATTAAAAATATTGCATGTTGTTAATGAGATATATAAGTGCTTTTATTACACGTGGTAATAAAGAATAGGTTAGGATGATGATTTTTGTTCATGTTCAAAGTAAGTATTATTAATACATACATCACATTTACTCCTTTTCAGTACATACACCCCATTGCAACAAAGGAAGTGGAAGTTGTTTTTGACCCCAGATCTTTTGCTAAGCGTTGTAAAAACAGCTACTATATTCCTTCTCTTGCTGGCTTTAGCTGTGGGAAATACATTTAGATATTGCACATCTGAAAGAATTTTGTCCTTAATAACCTGCCCTATGCTTTCTTATATGTGCTGTCAGATTGCTACAGAATATTTTGTCATTCACTGATATGCAGAACTATTAGTTTATGAGCCAATTATTAAGCTTCCCATCCAACTAAGTGCAGGTGGCACGAATAGCTTTCTTCAGAGCTACTGCAAAATCATGTGTGTGATACAGTTCACGTACAGAATTGAGTGTCATAGTCTTGCTGAAGATAACTGTACTGTAGGTAAAACTAAGCCAGAAGTACTAGTAAAGCTCTATTCACAATATCTTATTACAAAGTGGAACCAATTAAAATAACTAAGTTATCTAAAAACATGTTGATGACTGAAATGATTTTATAGTAATGTTAGCTAGCACCCAAACAATTAGATTTCAGAATTAATCTGAAGTTTTTCTTACGCCAAAGAATGCAGAAATATATTAGGATCATTTCTACCTTTACTTGAAAAAAGTGATTCTGATAAAATAATCTTGTCAGTCCTTAATCACTGACGATTTAAGTGAATAATTTATCATTTCCTAATAAGCCCAGATTGACTGATGAAATTTCAGCAAAAAAGTGGTTAAAATTCACCTTAGCTTTTCAATGTAAAATTGGATTCTACTTTATCAGAAAACTTTCAAATGCAATATTACTTTTTGTTACATATACAGCCTGCAACTTACCTAGGGCACTATTTATCATTCAGACAACTTAAGTACAACACAAAAAATCACCTTGAGACAAATGAGAAATTCTCTCTTGGGAAACCCAAAACTGTATTAATATGATAAGCAGTAGAGCTTCACTTTTCCTTCATTAACTCTAGCAGACATTTTTGATACAGCCAAGTAAGAAGTTTAAGAAAAAAAAAGCTTAAAAAATAAAACAAAAAAACCCCTCCAAGGTTCAAACATCCTTCTGGTCATATCAATCATTTTCAGCTCAACCAACTTTATCCATTGTTACAAAAGCATTAAAATCAAGATGGAAATCAGCTGAAAAATTCAATGCCCACAAGGAACCCAATGCCTAGATAATCTAATCCATTTGGGAAAGGAAAAGTTCATGTCAGGTATTTAGCAACCAAAGCAATTATCAGAAGCTGACTGATGAAAAGGGGCTGAGCAGTGTTTCATCAGATTCCATCAACCCTGCTGGAACAAAGAAAATTGGGAGAAAAAACCCAACACAATACTCACTGTTGGTTATGTGCTGAGATAAATAAAGATAAACTGGAAAAAAATGTAGTTATCTTTCTGTTAGTATTTCCTAAATATGTTGCTCAATATATACTAAAGATAGTATTTTCAAACCACTGACACGTGCAGAGCAGAGTAGCCATTTCGATTTCTGTATCTGCAGTTCAATTATGTTATCCAAAGCTTTACATGTGTTGTGACTCTGTGTGCACATCTCTCGCTCTTCCCAGTCTCCTCTTAAAAACAGGAGAAAGACCTACCCCTGAGTAAGCAAGATGTTTAACAACCTAGGATTAATAATATTAAGAGCCATTAGTCCAACAGTTTGTAGGAAACCAGTCTGTTTCATGTAATCAGGGGTTTCTGAAGCAGATGTGCACCCACCAGCACCTACCAGTGTGCTAGAGATGTTCAAAAAAGTACTTTCACTGAGGATTCTTGAAGTTACGATTTCTTTAAGTTAGGATTCTGGAAATAGTTTACATTTCACTGACAGAAAAATCTCACAACTTACATTTTTAAAAAATTTCACTAAAAAACCCAACCATATTTTCAAGCAAACAATGTTAAGTTTTAAAAGAAATTTCTACCCATGAACGTAAACTAGCAACCACACAAATGTGTTTTATGCCTGCAAAATCTATCATACCAGGCATTTCAGTCTGATTAAATGGTTTACGCTCATAGTTTCAGGTGGCTTTATATTTAGTTTAAAATAAAACCCCTCCTCATCTTCAAAGACCATCAGGCAGGCCTTGAACATACAGACAGTACGCAAATGCTGGTTAAGACAGACCTGTATGTGTATATGGTTGAGTATCAAACACATCTGCTTTGGGAATTTACTGAATCACACTTGAAAAACCAGAAAAATTTCTGCTCAAAAGAAAAATTCGTTGGTATACTAAGATCCCATCAGCAGAATGTGATTTTTCACAGGGAGCTACATGCTGAGGACCAGTGCTTAGTCACTGAGCACCAGGTAACCTCATACCTCTGCCTAATTAAAGTGAACAGGAAATTCAGTCAGAGAAAAGTCTGCCATTGCTACCACAGGCCACAAACAATCTTGTATCTCAGTACAGCGAAATATCTGAGGCACCATTACAGCTTTCCTTACAGAACTGATATTGAAGGTAATACATGGCAGAATCAAGACGATTGCTTGGCAAACATCATCATTAGTTAACTATCAAGATGCAGGAAGAAATGGTAAATGTAAGCTAACATTTTTGGAGTGATACTCATTTGGAACAGCTGCTGCTTATTGAACGATTAGTGTCTGAGACATTGGAATTGTCTTAGATGAACACTAAAGAAAAATACAATGTAAAATCATAAAAGCCTCTCATGAGAAAGAAATCAACAGCATGGCCTCTACTGCTGGTTTACATAGACCAACTGGTTTTAAGACCAGTTGGTCTATGTAAACGACATCTATAAAAACACTGTATCAGTTTTGTCCCTGAGATGCATCTGTTTAGCTATGTTCCTAATAAAACTCTATCCCAGCTGAAACCAGGACAACCTGTGCTTTTCCTGGAGTCACTAGCATAGACTGGAATGACTTGTGTCATCCCCTGCCCTTGCACCTTTTCCTGGTTCCAAAGGATTCTAGTTCTCAAAGATTTTCCAGTGTTAACTCTGTAACAGTTCATCTTCTTAAACTTTGTTAGGAAATATAGAATTTATTCTAAGGCAAGTTAATGATATTAATGGACTTCACATGGCAAAGAATTTTTGTACAAAGCTATCATACTTTGATGCGTCAGTATAGGTATTAGAACATCAGAACACTTAGGCAAAATGCTAGCTTACGGGGTATTTCCAAGGAAAAAGATAATCACTTCCAACACATCTAAAACCTACTTGTATGTTAATTCTTAGTCTGTAATTCACAATTTCTCTGAAGAAAATACTGAAACATACAAAATAAAATAATAATAAAAAAAAAACATTATCAGGATATTCATGACTTGCTAATGAGCATGGCAGGATGGACGGAAGTAATTTACCTCTGCCCTGCTGAGTCACTTTGGCTGTCCATCTACACAGAATGAACCTAATTAGCTGGTATCAAAAATGCCACAGCTTGAGCAATGGGCAAAATGGATGAGGGAAATAAAATCAATCAGCATGAGACACCTTCATTTCCATTTACTAAATATTAAGTGCAGTATTTTGTCCCAAATTAGCTAACAGCTAATGAAGGCCTTATTTAACAGTATTCTCCAGCTCAGAATGGAAGAAAGATTATTTCTGAGTAGCCAAGCTTATCCATCCATTTCAAATTCTTCCAGAGTACGCTATATCAC
Organism: Ibycter americanus; assembly: GCA_035590275.1. Taxonomy (NCBI): domain Eukaryota; kingdom Metazoa; phylum Chordata; class Aves; order Falconiformes; family Falconidae; genus Ibycter; species Ibycter americanus. Next base: position 49,490,331 of record JAVJGI010000064.1, read on the forward strand.
AGCGTATTTCAATTGCATTTGTAACAGAACATTCAACCACAGAACACTATGTTAAACTAACATTAATGGTCTGTCTTAAACAGATAAAAGTAGGGACAAAAATTCATACTGACACTTTATTATGGTCTTCTCTACTGCTGTGCAACATACGCATCCCCACCTCCACCAGATACAAGAGCCTAGATTAAAACAAGAGTACCTGTCCAGATTTGTAACCTTTACCCAACACGCTCTTGCTGTACTGCATGTACACAAGCACCTAACACCTCAACATTTTCTGTAGGTGCCTGTCTGCCTTCAAGGCGCAGATCTGGCTTTGAAGATGAGATGCATAATTTTCTCTTTTTAGCTGTATTAACAATCACTTTCACATAAGAGCACAACACGTCGTAAAAATAAAGATAGATCTTAGTTCATATATATAGCTTCATTGATTAATGCATTCACTCTGTCAACACGAGCATGCTACGTGCAGTAAGAGGATCTATTTAACATTTCATTTCACTCTCTTCTTCAGCTTTCAAACAGGTTGTAGCTGACATTTCCACATAGTCCATACAGCAGCATTTTGACCTTGCTTTTAGAGGCTCTTTAGCATAAAATAATCTTTGTCGTTAGAGCCCGCGACTTATGCTGAATTATGGGTACTTTACAGTAAGGAAATAAAAACGCATAGTCGAATGCTGACAGTACTCCAATGCTTTTCCCACAAGTCCTCTGAAGAATCAGCCAATTACCCTGCAACTGACAGAAGTGACTGAAAGAAGCATCCTCATTTCTAGCATTCGTAAATTTACTTGCAAGTAGATCATCAAAATTAAATGTATACCATGTTTAAATCACATTAAAGGAATAATTTTATGATACTTGTAATTATTTTCCAAAAACCATTATTTTAAATGATTCTTCTACGCTGTTTGTAGTAATCCTTTGCAAGCTCTAAACTTTAATCTGTTTCTTTCCTTCACTGTTTTTCTTCTGGTGTATGTGAATACTGGTTTGCTGTAATAGGATTGCTCATGAACATCAGGCATCTGGCATTGATCTTTACAACAGAAAAAGGAACACTGAAACATTTGCTCCTGGGGGTGAAAAACATACACAGAAAGGACTGCATGGTGTTTTAGGACAAATTTACAAAAAAGGAAGCGGATCAAAATTTTGACTAAATGAAAGGGTTGCATTCCTTTTGCAGTCATGACAAACCATCAAACATTATTGACATTAAAGAGTTTTATCTAATAATAAATCATTAAGATCTAGTATTAGGTACCAAACATTTCTGGCAGAGGACGAAAAAAGGAAGATAAAAGGCAATGTGAAGGGAGTAATGGTAGCACTCACGACTGCCTGATTTTAAGCTTTACTTAGAAGTTTATTCACAATGCTTGTCACTAGTTTAACTGAGTCTTTCATATATACATATTTATAGACACATATACACATCTTTTCCCTCCTTTTCCCTGCAAATGTGAGAAGCCTTTTATTTCTCTAAATAAAAATATGAACGGAGAAATACCAAAATTTGTGGCGAAAACCACCTGGATAACACCATTTCCATGAGTCTTGCTCCTCTAGTATGTATTATTACTTCAATTATGAGGGTATTATACTACTTTTTAGGCAGAATGTACCTCTACTCTCCAACATATGAAACTGCATTAGGGATTGAAAGCATAGTATATTTTTAAAAGCCACGTGACTGAACGATAAAGAGAAAAATAAAATCAAGAATTAACATTTAAGTTACAGTACAAAATAGCCTGCTCTATCGTTAAAAAAAAAAAAAAAAAAAAAAAAAAAATCACATTGAAAAGCCAGGAAACAAACACTTTAGTGAACAACCGTAACTAAATATTTTCCATCAGTTTCATAAAATATTCCAGTGATTTCTTTACTCTTCCTCAGTAGCAACACATAGATCACCAGTACCAGAATTTTTAAAGCTCATTTCTAATCAAATGATAGCCAATTTCAAGCTTGAATGTTAAAGCCAAAGACCAACCCTGTGCCTGGGTTTTCTGCTTTCATAACAGGAGCTCCTCAGTCCTTACCATAATCCTCATCTTCTAGTTCTCATCCTAGTCATCTTTCAAAGAGTTGACACCTCTTTCTGATTAAGGCTACCTTTCATAAGGCCACACACATCAAAATTGTCCTGAGCAGCAATTCAGACTACATTACATTCTAAACCCTTAGAGTAAGCTTTCTGTTATATTTCCCAGGAAGTGGTTGATTTGCACTGATCCATTATAGCGAGCTGCTTTAAAGCTCCTAATTCAAAAGTCTGCGTTTGAAAATCTGGATGTGAACTGTTCCGAGTGTCCCTTAAAGTAGGGAACAGAAGAAAATACGGCTGTCACAGTTCCCACACCCAGGAATGAGAAGGTTCTAGTCCTCATGCAATAGGCTTATTTTTGAATATTTTTCTGTCCTCAAATATTTAGTTACTTATGCATTTATTTTCATGTTTCCATCATACAAGAAAAATAAAGGGATGATGTTTCATGGTTAAGTAAAGAATTGTAATCAAGCTTCCAAGCTGTGACATGGCTAAAGTAACTCCTGATTGTTGTGGGTTTCTATACATAAACCATCTGAATTTAATTTTGATCTATTCTTTGTGAATAAATGGTGTCTCTCACTTGCAAAACAAGACCTCTGAAACACAGAGAAGCAGCCGCAGTATGAAGGGCATGTTTCGCATGATGTAACATAGCCACTGGGGCTAGCACAGAAGATTTTATTCTGCCACAACAGATTGTCAAATTATCACATTGGGGTAATGATTTCACACTTAACTAAACATTTCTGCAATATTAGCCCCACAGACATTTGCTGCAAGGGCAGTGACTTCAACTGAGGGGAAAAAGCACGCTGAGGAAAAAGTTGTAAATCACTGACTCATGCAGAGTTAAAGCTTTGTGGAGAATGAGAACAGATGACACAGGGGTTCACCCTAAAAGTGAGCGCTAGATGATATGCAACCGTGCAAGATCTTATGGGGAAAATGGAAAGGAGTCATCACCAGTCTTACTCACCCTTTGAATCACAGAGGAATTACAATGCTACTTAGCATTCCACCTTAATCAAAGGTGAAAAGATAAATACTAACTCCAAAAATCTGGTCTAATTCCTCACCCAAAGACTGATTACTTGAGATCTACGCAGGAAACGGTAAATTTAATCTTTCATCTAAGTTGTAGCAGCTAGATGAATTACAGAAGCCCACATAAAATTGACCTTCAACTACCACTTTCTGATAAGAGAGGAGTTTCTCACCTTTTCTTTTATCAGATCTGTCTCAACATTTCCTGCAGCAAGATTTCCCTATATTTAGAAACCAATCAGTGCCAACAGCTGCAAGATTTGCCCTCCAAGCAATCAAAGGTGGGAAATACATAAGTCAAGAAATCCAGTGAGGCAGAAATTTGTGATCAGACTTTAGAGGAAGCTCTTCAGAATCTACATTCATCTAGAAATTAAAAGGCAAAACCTTGGCTCTTTCAAAGCACAACACTTTGAGGCACAGCTCTGAGGTTTGAAGTTTTCAGGCTAAATTTCAGAACAACAGTTTGGATGAGTGGCATGAACCTACCAGGACTGTCATAAACTGCTAAGCAAATAAAAAAGTACATGATCACTATGAACTGCAGAGACAATTAGTACAGCAGGACACAAGGGGAACACAAAGCTGTTCTAAAGCACTGTATCGCAGTCTTAAAGTACACCCATCTGGACACACGGTGGTTGATGCAGCAGTGGATCTACAGCGTTTGATCACAGTATCTCCAAACACTTTGTATTCTGAAGGCTCCAGAACCTGAATTTTACCATGCACGTGATACAGAAAGGGAAGTTTCTAATATAAGATGAAGTAATTTTTTATCCAGCATGATTACATCATCACATGTTCCTCCTCATACTGAAACATGGTACAATGGGAAATGTTTCCTCACAAAAGAGAAGTTATAGTGTTCCCGCAGGAATTCACCATTACCCAATTCATCTTAGGCAAAACTATTGGATTTCAGAACTGCACTTGGGCCAGAGAAAAACTAAGACCTAACAAACAGGGTACATCATAGCAGTCGAGTTAAAGATTGAGTAAATGTTACTGACACTTTCTTATCAGTACAAAGGCACATATTTATCTTGGGCTTTTATTCAGTGACAGCACAATATAAACTAAGGGCTTGCCTATCTGTCGCTCTTTTCATGGCACTAAGCACTTCAGCTTCACCTGTAGCAAGATACAACATACAGCCTCAAACAAAGGCATTTTGCAGTCACCTGTATGCTGCACTTGCACTAAAACCCTTAAGAAGTAACAAACCTTTCTCAAGATATATCTGCACGTTTGTGTTAAAATTTATGTTCTCATTTATTGCAATTATGATTCTTAGTGTTCTCCTGACAGACACAAGTAGAAATAAAGGTTGAAAAAAAAAAAATTTATAATGTATTTCAGAAGAAAACTGTCTTTGAACTCCTAAATGATTTAGAAAGTATGCTTCAAGACAGAGGTGTTATCAAAGAAAAGAGTATACTACAAAGTTACACAAACTCTACTTGAAATACTGTCTTACAAGACTGCTGTTCTGTCAAATTAGATGTTGTTACCATTTTGCACAGATTATTTAAAGATGCAATAAATATTTAATGACTGCACCCTATGACCTATTATTGCCTTTTTGCAAATGCCAAGATTTTTAATTTCCTATTTTTTTACAAAATAAGACTTTATATAACCATTTTATTTGCAAATTGCTTTAGAAAGCTCCAGTCATGAAAACCAGGCTGATTAACTTGCCTTATGAAAAAATATCCTAATATGCACCTACACTTGCTTCTCATCCGTTACCACTTAGCTTCCAACCACTAGTTGGATATTGGCAAGCAGAATCTGGTTTAGACAGAACAAAATCCAAACAACCCTAAGAACAACTAATCACTGTTCATCCTCACTTAGAGAATAAGAAGTTACAAAAGTTGCTTTCTATTCATTTTATGTTACACCAAATTTAAGTTTCCATATCCTCAGAAATGCAGAACTTTTCCACTGTCAGAAACATACACCCAAAAACTAACAAGTTTTTCAATAGAAACACCTAATGAATTTGCTCTTCACAGCTTGTCACATGCAAATTTCAGACTATGAAAGATCAAACTTCTCTAGAAACTGTAAACAGTTATAATTCACCATAGCTTTTTTATACTACTGGACACATAAGCAAAGTTCCCTCAACAATAACGGTAAGGGGCTACCAAAATAAAACCAAAAAAAAAGCCAGGGGCAGGGGGAGACAGACAACACAGAAAGTAGTCATAATTTCCTACTTTAAAAAGAAATCAGCTAAGGTCACAACTGACAAGAGCCTGAAAATACATAAATCTGCAACCAAGCCTTAAAAAGGTTTTAATATCTCTCCTACTATATCTCCTACAGCCAAAGAGAAGAATGGAAATCTTCAGCTCATTGACAAATCTCCACAAGTTATTGTGGATAACTGATAAGGCTTATATTTATTTAATTAGAACAAAAGGAAACTATGATCGTAGCCATCTTCTACATACAAAAACTGTTTTGTTGTTTACAACACTACCACTGTAGTCATAGTGCAAATACTGTTTACATCTAGCAATAAAAATTTGTCCTATTCTTAAAACGTATGATAAGTGCTAAAGTAATATGGTATTCATTAGTTCTTCCAACTTCAGTAACATATCTTTCCATAAGAAGCACAAGACTGACTGCCTCTGATGTTTTGGAGATAAAAACTTGAATCTTGCTCAATAACTTCAAAAACACAGCTCAGTGTGGAATTGCACTTTTACAGGAAGGAGCCAGAACATTCTGTGATTCTTCTTTTTTGACATGTTAATTGTTCTTCCATACACAAGGAGAACAAAAGCAGCAGCATGCCATATTTATTCAATGAAAGTTGAGCCACAGGGGTTACGGTACATTCTTTCTCCAACATCAGCCAAATTATCTCAGTGCCCAACTTTTAAGAGACTGCAATAATACTCCATCATTTGAGAATGCTGGTAGGCTTATGCATCATTTTAACAGCATGAAGGCAGATTGAGATCATCTCCCTGTTATAGGAACCTGGAGACAAGCAGCAGCCCTGGGGAATCATTTTCATACATTCTTACTCTTCACAATAACCTTAAAGAGATACTACCATGCTAGTCAATCTTCATTCAGAATATACACTAACTTTTTTTAGGATTGAAAATGAGTTTATGTTGTGTCTACAATAATACCTACTATTTTCTTTAAATATATATATATATACATACATATTTTGAAGGCCCCCAAATAAGGTCATTCTCTCTACTAAGAGAACCCAAGTTCCCTGAAAGCATTTTTTTTTTGGGGGGGGGGGGGGGGGGGAAGGTAGAAATAATCCTTGTAGGTATGAGAAACTGCATGATACATAAATATTAACTTGAGCACTTTTGATTGTAACACTCCAGAAAGAATAAAGAAAATTCTCTTGAACATTTCTATGTAAAGATACTACTAACAAAATTAGGTGACTATGCATACAAAGTAACTAGGCATGCAAACCTTCGCATTCACACAGATATTTCTTTTAATAAAATGCGAAAATCTTAAGACACAACAGAGTGGTGACTGATGAAATAAAGGTGATAATTTAATTCTTAACAAGAAAGCTCATGGCCCTTAGAAAAATCAGTTTATTTGCATACATGCTGTTAGTTTATGTTCTTTCTGGAAACCTAATCCTTTAAAGCAGGCATATCTTTTTTCTTTTCTTTTTTTTTTCTTTTTTTGAAAGTATTTTTCATTACAAAGAATGGACCAAACCCTTCCTTTCAAATTAAAAAAGTATACACATTTAAACGTGAGGCCATTGAAAATCAGCTGAAGTTTCATCTTCCCATTTGTAGGAAATTTGAATACTTGTGAATATTTGTAGGAAAATACCTCAATTTTATTTTCAGTTTGAGTTAAAGTAAAACAGACTTCAAATACAGCAAGAGAAGGGCTGCCAATTTTCATTAGGTAACCGGTACTCACACCTCTTCAAATGTCACAACAGCAAGTATAACTGTATTTCTAACTATGCCACACAGGTTACCCCTTCACTGATTCTTGTATTTAAAAACCCCGTAAGAATACAAAGCATGTCTCATTAAAGTACTTGGAGAGGGTAAGTTAGTCTTTACAAATAGCAGTTTAGGGAACAGCGCTATTCTCAGTTTTAAAATCAAACATGTTTTGCCAGAGCATGAGCAATCAACACTACCTTATGTCCTCTTTGAATGCACACAGGAAAGGATGGAAGGCTGGAAAGAGAAAATGTACCTTGAACACAGCAACTGCCTGTGAAGAAAGGATAGGGACACCCTGAGTGAGTGGTGGTTCAGAGAATGGGCATCTCTTAGTTATCAGTGCTTCAAAAATAAAGTTCATTTTTCTTTGGATATGCAACATAGCTCTATAAGCTCTGAAAAACAGCAGCCTATGCAGTGCATGGCTGCAGATTTCAAAAGACAGTTGTCTAGTGCAAGTTTGGCAAGTGGGTGACTGGCAGGGAAAACAGGAACAGCTGGCTGAGGCAGAGCGCCTCATTCTGCTCTGCCACACTCCAGGAACCAGATGAAGTTGTGCGGCATTCATGTTGCAGGGTGTCTGCGCTTGGGATGTCAATGGCCCAGAGAGACAAGTGAGAATGGCAAGTCAGTTTCAGGTAGTGCCTCCAGGGACAGCAAATAAAAGAGTGAGTCATAAAGGTAGACTGGCAATTCAGAGACTAAATCTCCAATAACATTTTGATTTTTTGGTAAAGCTTCATAGAAGCATAGAAGAAGAAGTACAGATTAATTCAGGCTCCTCTGAAATCTACAGTTGCATGTTACTCTTTCATCCAAGTGAGAGATCTGCCTCAGTACAGAAACTGAACCACAAGCCACCGCCCGATCCAGACTACTTGATGCCACCAGTGCACAATGCTCAGTAAACTTCAATGATTTTGGCCCCGCTTGCCATCCAGATATTCCCAGGCTGTAGCTTTGGGTCACTGGCTCCTATACAGTGTTTTATTCCAGAAAACAACAGTAGTAGCACTCAGAGAGCGAGATTACAGCAGGTAGGTCATTACCCAACAATATTCTGTTTGCAGGCAAGAGAATTGGCAACCTGACAGTCTCCCAACAGTCTTCAAGACTGGAAGAGATGCAACAAAAGGTTCATTAATAAAAATACCCAGCAGAAGAACCTATATAGTGACTGACTTCAGACAAGCTAAACGCCACGCTAAGTACCTTTTTCTTTCTCTCAGGATAACAGAGATGCTCTTTGGTTCTTGAGTCATGAGGTAAAAGAAGCTTCAAAAGTCATGTTCAAACAACCACAGATATTCAGAGCAACTGCCCCAGGTAAATTTTTAATGCTAGCAGGAGCCACTGTTGCCAGGGAGGAAGCATGTCACTATCTGAGAATGACTAGCACCGGGAAAAAGGAGGCGTGGGATCCTCTTCATGGCCCGCTTTAAAGGGACGTCAGTATGCTCTTCAGATTGTGACAGACAGTAGCATCAAAGGCTTGGCAGGATGTGCCTGAGGGCTTCTACTTGATCCTTCTTTTAAAGGAGTGCCAACAAGCTCAGAATCATGGAAGGAAGCAGGCATTACAAAATACATATCATTACCAGAATTCTTCTCCAGTCTAGGAATATATATAGTTGGAAAAGTTTCAGAAAAGGTAGGTTAATTAATGGTGTGACAAGCAGTATAGTAGTACAGATAGTCAAAAGGAAAACAGTCAAGTCCCCAGAGGGCCATATGGTCAATGAAGACTTCGTGCTTCCCTGGCAATGATATAACGTTCTGGTTTTTGTGCTGTGCATATGCTTCTCCTGAAAAACAGGAGAGCAGATTATCTGTTCTGCTTTCAGAGAACAGAGTTTGAAATCTGGCATTCATGGGTTCCTGGGAGTCCATGACCATGTACGTCCAGCATGGGAAACTGGGAGACTAATATCTTCTTGTAAGGCAGAAGAACGTTTTCATCAAAAAAAAAGAAATATTACTCCAAATGCAGGACTTCATGTCATTTTGCTTAGTAATTCACATAGTCATTTTGCATGTGTAAATGGCAGAAATGCCTGATGAGAAGGATGAGGGTGAATTCTTTTACATGCAGCTCAAACAGAGAAGCTATTTTACTCCATGTAGTCTTCTTGACTTCCTTCCTGAACGTTTCTGGGCAACTGCATTTGCCTCAACATGTTTTCAAAGTGAGTTCAGCAAGATACATGGATTGGCCAGTCTGTAAAATTTAACAGAAATTATAAAGATTTTGCTCACTTAACTGATTTCTAGTTGATAGCAAGAGTCTGTTTTTCAGATAGCTCTTAGTTTCAACGTTGTCACTACTTGACTCTTGCACCATGAGGATTTCTGTTTGCCTTCCTCAGCAAAGATGGGTCAAAACTCAGAATCTGTTGATCAGACCCTTAACAAAATCAGCAGGTACTACTTGATTTAGGCCTGATACCTAGATGCTTTTCCCTTTATTCAACCATTCCTTCCATTTGACCATGCACTTAGTGCCGCCTTTGTTGCCGGACTTCATCTATGAGAAATCAATAGTGAGGATATATGAACGCTTGCTCATTCAAACTTACAAAATAGCAGAAAGAAGACAGAAGTCAATTATACCTAGGTTTATCAGTGGTGTTAAGACATACTGTAGCAGCTCAAAGACAGACATGTTTGGGAACAATGCATACTGCTGATTTTATCTCTGTAAAGATACAAGGAGCCAGGAACTGCTTGATATTGATATTCCTTAAATGGGAGAATACAACCTACAGACTACTGAAAGGCCAATTCTGAACTAGATTTAAAAATTTATGTATAAAAGACTGAAGTGCATGTGGCCAAACATAGGCTTTGTTTGCTTGATGAAATGGCTCTATACAAATGAACCTAGTCATACGAAAGCAAAATCACAAACACAATTATAAAGTCACAATAATTGTTCAATACTGTTTAAATAGCATGTTGTTGGCATACAGGAAAATACACTCATTCACAGCTGTTTAGGTATCCACTAAGGAAATAAAAGATTCAACAGCAGGTACTGACTGAATACTGCCTCTTGGACATGTCGTACTTGGTGACATCCAATTGCAAAAGGCTGAGCACAATCAATTACATCTATGCCCAGGGCTCAGCAAGAAGTGATGTTAAGCAGACTGGGCAAGCTTGATGCAGGGAAAAATACCAACCCACGAGAGCTACCACCCATCAGCATCAGGTTTGTTGGACAGAAGAGCACAGACTTCTTTAGGCACAATTTTCTTCCTTCCTTCCTTCTATTCAACTTGGACTGAGTGATTTTGGCATTGCCCGAGACACGGATCATATGGTTGAAATGTCAAACTCATATCTGGAATATAATTTATACCCCAAAACACATTTAAAAAAACCCAACAAACTGTGACCTGCCCTTATATACATAAATTCTTTGATGCCTTTAGCTTCCTTTACACTGCTGTTGGCCATTTGGCCTAGAACCCTATGCTAGGACCAAGCAAATCCTGCTGGAAATACAGAACTGGTATTTACAGCCTTTACTCTCTGACTGCTTAGTCCCAGAAAGGAGGCTTAGGAAAAATAAGAAAGCATTAAATGTCCTGACTCAAACAAGCCTCCAACTTCTTTAATTTAAAACCAATTTACACCATTTAAGATTATTTCCTTTGTTGTAGCACACGAGGAATGAATCACTACCAACCTGCAAAACATTACACACAAAGTGAATGTCCCTCTCAACATCATGACAGGGAGCCTAATCCAAGCTATGTGCACTACTGAAGAAAGTCCATAATTACATATAATAAAGATCTGAGAAGCCCATGAACAGAAAATCAAGTTAGATTTGGTTTTACTAAAATACCTGCACTGTTCATATTTCAGCCAATGAAGGACTCGGATGTAGGTGCCTCAATGCAAGGTTTTTCAATTGCCATTATCAGTGCAGGGAAACACAATACTTTGCCAACAATGTCACTTCTCAAGTTCTCACAATAAATCAGCTCCATTTGGTTCCTTTATGACAGTGGCTGCATCCATTGAGGCTGAGGCACCATTCTTTCTCAATTTGTTTTCATTATTATTTACCCATACAGCATCAGCCCACTCAAAATCATATATCCATTTATTACAACTGTAATTACTGCCAGTATTTATATCAAACTCTATTCAGCATACAAACAACAGTTAACTCATGAACAGAGTTAACATCCTGCTGAAAACATACTTAAGACCATGTTTCAGGGGTTTGCAGAATACAGGCATCTCCACCTGGTTTAAAACACCTACTTGAACATTTTGTTAAATTCAGGCTACAGCTATACCAAAGGCCACAGTGTTTCATACATCATTGAAATATGAGGGCCAGAGATAATTACACATAAAAGAACTATTTATTTTATATTATTTCTCACCTCTGTGCAGTTGGCAACCGGGGGTGAAAACAGAGGCCTGGAAAAGGCAACAGTCAGACTACCATCAAGTGTTAAGAGCCCTGATAAAAAGCTCACAAATGTCAAAGAGATTCTTTGTCTTAAAAAAAAAAAAACAAAAAAACCAACAAACAACAACAACAAAAACCCCCACCCACCCAAACACAGAAATCAAATAAAGCACATACAAAAGCAATCTGTTTCTTAAAGGCTATACCATAAAAATTGGTGCAGCTTAATTTCAGTGGGTTTGTTGTTTTTCTTTTACTTTCAAGTGAATTGTAAGTGTCCATTGACAGAGTGACTTAATGACATTTTGATTTTGATAATTTGTTCAATTCAGCTTGATTACAAGTCTGCTACTTTGACATTATCTACTTAGAGGGTACTGAACTAGTATTCAAATGTTTGACATTAGAGTAGCAAATCACTTGACTGACACACCCTAATCAAAAATATAATTAAATCATTACGAAGATAGGAATTCCTATAAAACCAATCATATAAGATATCATTACTGGTCAAGAGAGTTATCAGCTCTGTGAGTCTCACCTGCATTCAGAGATGTGCATTAAGGAGTGAGATACAAGAGTGCTCTGTTACAGCGGCAGATTGCCTTCATCTTTCACATAAAAGGAGCAACTATACAAACAATGAAACTTTTGCTGAGTAAGTAAGGAGGAGTAAATAAATACAAAGACTAAACACCTAGTTTAGACACCAGACTGAAATAAAGCCTATGAGTTAAGGAATATATACAAAGACAGATACTGACACTGTATATGAGATATGTAAGGAAAAAGCACAGGCATAACAGATTCTGAAGAAGTCCATTACTTTCTCACTGCACTGAAGTCCTGCTGTAACGAGCCAAAAACATAAAAAGAATCTCAAGAACAACAGTAACTTCAGCTCAGGTTTTTCTCATCTTATCTTCTGACACTATATTTAAAATGTTAAAATTTCTATCAAAAGGCATAGTTTTAATGAGATAGCTACATTGCAACTGAATCATCTGCAATATAGGAGATATAAATAAATTACAGTGTAGTTTGATTTCTGTCTTTGAAACTTATGCACACTCACGCAGGCGCCTTTTTTGTTCTTTTTATCATTTTTTTTTTCTAAAGGAAATCATTAAGAGAAGCAGACCATTAAGCACAAATGGTACTGAACACTTTTATAATCACAGATTTTCCTATGATGATAATCACATTAGACTTGATTCTTCTTCTCCAGTTGAGAAAAATCAGGCATTTCCTTTGAGAGAAAAATGTTATAAATGCTCCAACAACACGGGGAAAAAAGAAAAAGGAGGGAAAAAATAATAAAATCTAGTGAAAGCTTGTAATCCAGGAAAACAGGCTTCATTCCAGGGTTCCTGTGGATAAGGGAGCCTTTATACCACAGCATCATCCAAAAGAAATACACACTGCATGTATAGAATGTAGCACAGTCTCAATACTTTTTTTTTTTAAAAAAAACCAACCAGTTGGTACACATCCTTTCAACACCTTACACTTGCTCTGGGTCTGCAAGTCTCTTTATACAGGTTCTGAACAGGCTGTGCATGACTGCAGGCTACAGGATGCTGACCTTGGGCAATCATGGCTCAGACACAGCACTGCCACATGCCTGAAACCTCCACCATAGAAAGGATGCCTTAAAAGATCCACCCAAACAAAATCTGTACAAAGAAAAGGAGAGAATGGAAAAGGAGAAAATGTCCCAGAAAGTTCTTCTAAATTTTCTATTTTCCAGCAATGGGCAAAATAATGGCAGTCTTCCCTCAAGTTTATAGGATTGTCTGTCATATAGCCTGGCAGAATTTATCTATCTTTAGGACATTCACTCTTTTGTCAAATTTGGAAGAAGTCAGTTTAAAGTTTAAAAGTGAGTGAGGACAGGAAGGGAGAGGCTGAAGCAGGGAAAACAGGGATAGACTGCCAGCTTCATCACTTAAATACCCAAAGATAAACATCCTTGATTAAATAAACATCCCTCACCCTCTGCTGTCAAAAGCTCCCCAGCTACAAGGTTGAGCAAAAGTAATACAAAATTTTCCTAGTGAGTAGATGCTAAACTCATGGGTTTTTTCAAGTCAATGTCAATTCTGCCTATTTAATTAGTTCTCATTATTTTCAGGTATTCTAGTATATTAGCTTCCTTCCAAGTCAGCTAACCTACCTGTGGTATTTTCTACTATATTCAGAAAGTTTTGCTCATTTTTTTTAATTCCTACTCTTGCAGTTCTGGAAAATATGTCATTTTATCTATGGCCTGAATTTTTTGACCTTCAGTTCCAAGATTTCATGTTCCAACAGGACATTCCATTCCAAATGTAAAAACCAAACCAAACCAAAACCACCTTCTAGCTATTCTTAGCAGTTTGTTCTGCTATGCCATCACTACCATAATACCTTTCAATGCCACTTCTGTACAATCCTCATCATTATGAGCTCTGAAAGCTATACATCTGAAACAAATAAAGAAGGAACATATGGGCCATCAAGGTCACTTATTTAGTGAAAAGTCCTGCTATGAGAAGAGACTGCTGCTTTGAGAATGCTGCTGTGAGGAATGACCTTAGAGATGATAAATGCTGCTGTTCTTTACTGTGCATGTCACAGATTAATTCACTTGATCTGATCTGATGGTTCCACAGAGTGCTAACAGGAGCTAAGTGCTACTGGCAATAGGAACTGATTGGTTCAAGAGATGTCATTATCTCTGAAAAAATGCATTGATAGAAGAAAATCATTTCAGACCAAGAGCTGACAGAAGTAACTGATATATCACCATAATTTTTACCCATTCATGTAATTCCCAATGATGTGCATATTTAAGCATGTGTTTTATCACTCAAGTTGCTTCACTTGCTCTAAGAACATCCTCTTTTTCTCTTGCATGAGTATTTCTATTTAAATTCACATATATGGTATACTACTCAAATAAGCACATTCATTTTGCAATTACACCCTTCTCTGGCACTTATATGGTTCAGTTAAAGAACCAATACCAAAACTCACACTCTATAGTGGTCTAACCATAGGAGTAAATAAAACTAACCAGCTCTTCCCTGCCATTGTGCAGCAGGAAAACTATGACATAGTCACCATCACGGAAACACGGTGGGATGACTTGCACAACTGGAGTGCTGCAATGGATGGCTATGAACTCTTTAGAAGGGATAGGCAAGGAGAAAGAGGCTGTGGGGTTGTCCTGTATGTTAGGGAGTGTTTGGACTTTCTGGAGATTGATGATGGTGACAATAGGTTTGAGCACTTAAGGGTAAGAAACAGGGGAAAGGCCAACAAGGCAGATATCATGGTGGGAGTCTGTTATAGACCACCTAACCAGGATGAAGAGGCAGACAAAATATTCTTATAGCAGCTGGGAGAAGTCACACAATCACCAACCGTTGTTCTCATGGGGGACTTCAACTTACCAGATGTCTGTTGAAAATAAAATATAGTGGAGAGGAAACAGTCCAGGAGGTTCCTAGAGTGTGTGGAAGAGAACTTGCTGACGCAGCTGGTGAGTGAGCCAGCTAGGGAAGGTTTCCCGCTGGACCTGTTGTTTGTGAGCAGAGAAGGACTTGTGGGTGATGTGATGGTTGGTGGCTGTCTTGGGCATAGTGATCATGAAATGATAGTTTTCAATTCTGGGAGAAGTAAGGAGGATGGGCAGCAGAACTGCCCCCTTGGACTTCTGCAGGGCAAACTTTGACCTGTTGAGGAGCCTGGCTGATGGGGTCCCTGGGGAGACAGCCCCGAATGGCAAAGGGCTCCAGGAAGGCCAGACAGTCTTCAAGGCACAGGAGCAGGCTGTCCCCATGCGCCGACAGATGAGCTGGCAGGGAAGACCAGTGTGGCTGAGCAGAGAGCTTTGGCTGGAACTCAGGGAAAAAAGGAGAGTTTACCACCTTTGGAAGAAGGGGCAGGCCACTCTGGAGGGCTACAAGGATGACGTGAGGCTATGCAGGGTGAGGATTAGAGAGGCAAAAGCCCAGCTAGAACTTAACCTCGCTACTGCTGTAAAAGAAAAAAAAAAAAGTTTCTATAAATATATTAACAACAAAAGGAGAGCTAAGGAGACTCTCTGTTACTAGATGTGAGGGGAAACTTAGTGACAAGGGATGAGGAAAAGGTTGAGGTACTGAATGATTCTTTGCCTTGGTCTTTAATAGTAAGACCTGTTGTCCTCTGGGTACTCAGCCCCCTGCGCTGGAAGACAGGGACGAAGAACAGAATGAAGACCCCATAGCTCAAGGAGAAATGGTCAGCAACCTGCTACACCACTTAGCCACATGTATGTCTGAGGCTGGATGGGATCCACCTGAGGGTACTGAAAGAAGTGCTCACTGAGCCACTTTGCATCATTTTATAAGCAGTCCTGGCTAAAATGGGAGGTCACGGTTGACTGGAGGCTAGCCAAAGTGACGCCCATCCAGAAGAGGGTCTGGAAGGAAAATCGAGGGAACTACAGGCCTGTCAGCCTGACATTGGTGATGGGGAAGGTTATTGAGCCGATCATCCTGAGGGCCATCACCAGCACATGCAGGACACCCAGGGAATCAGGCCTAGTGGGTGAGGGAGAGGTGGTGGCTGGTGTCTGCTTGGGCCTCATAAAGCCTCTGACACCATCTCCCACAGCATCTCCTGGAGACTCCGGCTGCTCATGGCTGGCCGGGGGGGCTCTGCGCTGGGTTCAAAGCTGGCTGGGCGGCCGGGCCAGAGAGTGGTGGGGAATGGAGTCACATC
>JAVJGI010000064.1:49514121-49534143 GCA_035590275.1 Ibycter americanus
GTGCTATCAACACTGTTTCCAGCACAAATCCAAAACACAGCCCCACACCAGCTACTGTGAGGAAAATTAACTCTATCTCAGCCAAAACCAGCACAAAAGGGAATGGCAACAGTGCAGTTGAACTGAAACTGAGTAACATAAGTGGTTTCTATCCCTCATAAACAAATGCAAGATCCTGGTTCACTTGGCAACCAAGATTTATAAGTTAATTTATCCTCATTAGCTAGAGGTGGCATGAAAAGGTTTCGGACTGGCTGACGATGGACTACATGAACATATGATAATGATGCAGGAGGCAGAGACTAAACAACAGCCACTGCTCCTCGCTTTTCACTCTCTCTCAGCAATGACGCTCAGGATTAGCGATTCTTAATACTACAGTTCATGGAGCCGTTATCAATGATCAACAGAAGATATAGCTAGTTATCACTAAGAAATAGGGTGGTTCATTTCCTTCAAAGAAAATAACCTAAGTGTAAGAAACTGTTGCCACAGGGAAATAATCGACAGTGAAAGCCTTGAGACAGCACACGAAGCACAGAATGACATCAGACAAAAAAAAAAAAAAAAAAAATAAAATTGGTTTATATCACTTCAGCCAGCTGTTAAAACCCACTAAAGCAGTGTGTATAAATCTGTTTTAATATTCACCATTTCAAGATTTCAGAAACTTATTTTAAAAATTTATGTAGGGCATTTTACTCCTGGAGTGTACTCATTTTTCTGTATGTAATGCCACCTTATGAATGTACCCAAATGAACATGCCCATTTCCTTTCTCTTTGTAAAACAATTACAGTGCTTAAATGGTAATTAAGTATACAATGTAACCTGGTGAAAATTCCAGCATTTTCTGTATACTCTGAACATTGGAACAGAAATATCATTCATTTTTGGCTTCCAATTATTAGGTTTCCTTAAAACTAATTAAACTCAAATATTGTTTATCTCTAATCAGTGTCAGTACATTGGGAAAAAAATTGATACTTTATTTCTTCATCTAAGTGCAAATATATAGTGCAGCCTACAAGAAACTGCCTCAGAGACTGGATATAGAATTATCTACAGTCACACTACAATCTCACCAAATTTTATCAGGTCCATAGACATTTTCACCTAATTTTCCCAGTATTTATGTTAATTTTTCATGAAAACTCAACATAACCATTTTGAGAAAGATATTTGGTATTACAATTTCTAGAAATAAGATATGTAAACTATAAAAAAACTATATGTATTTTTAACTCCCTGATGATGAAACCCTGCATTGTTGATTTCTCAACTAAAACTATTAATTAGGTGAGTAATGAAAGTAATGAAATTCTGTTGCTGATAACGTAAGGTACTTGTGCATGTTTGACTGACTTTGGTGCCCTACAAAGTACATTCACAGATGGACACTTTTCTAGAGCTGATGCATTTTGAAATCTGTTCTCTCTTCCGAGAGCTCCCCATAATTCAAGTATTTAAAAGTTCTCTGTCATCCTGCAGTGAGAAAGTTAAAAACGTAGGTTGAAGAAGTTGACAGAGGTGCAGAAAACACCATCTCATAGGCCTCGTTATCATACGCAGAAGCTAAAAATGCCACAAGAACAATTTTTCAGTCCTAAAATCTGTTAGTACTCCCCCCCCTTCCAAACTGCAAAATATATTAAGTGTGAAGCATATCTATAAGCTTACCACTCAAGAAGTAGCTTTGTGAAATTACCAGTTTTCCAAAACTGAATGCGAATTATACACTCAGTAGAAAAAGGGTCATAACTATGACTTGTACGCCTACTTCTGCTGGCTTCATGAGTAAGAGTGAGTCTATTTTACACATTCTTTGATGTGAACTTTCCAAAGCAAAGTGAAATCATTGAGTTTCCATGTCAGTATGAAGGTTTAGCATTAAACTCAAGCAATGGGCTGCAAAACCTAACTTAGACTATTTCTACTACTATACTGTTTCATGCAGTTTTACTTCTTTTTATGGCACGGGAAGAACCTTTTCCAGCAACTTACAAAGACTTAAATATTTTCTCTGCATTTCACTCTTCCTGTCTGCAACCAAACTAGCATTCCATGTAGAAAAAGTATTATCTGCATATTAATCACTACTAATTTTTATGGTACCTTCTTATTTCTCACAATCATACCTGCAGAGGGTCTTCATTCTTCCAGTAGTATTTCCCTACATACACAATAGGCTCTGAGTTCTGCCAGTGAAGCAGTTTAATTTTTTAACTTCCCATTGTTTCATTTTTAGTCCTTAAGTATCTTCCTCCTTTGTCTACTGCCCCTAAACAGAAACGAGCTAGAAAGACTAGATATGACTGACTCCCCCAAGGACCTTTCCTTTCAAGAAGCATAAAACACTACATGAATAACCTGGCTTCAGATCCATGGCAAGATGTAAATGTGAAAATTCAGCATCAGGTTGCAAAGGGGCAATTGTAAGAAGATGGTCTTCAAAGTCCACACAGACACATGCAAAAACAGATAGATATTTACCTATGTCTAAATAAGTATCTTCAATGAAAGCAGCAACATGACAGGACCAAAGAAGAATTTAAGCAATGAAGAGGAACCATATTAAACAGGCCACTTTTACACTTGAGCTTTAAAACACCTGGTGCACTAACAAGTTAAAACAAAAAGAATGGATTGATGTTCAATTGCTACATATTCAAATAACCAACTGTATTTTTAAATTGGCATTTCATTAGTTGTGTTGTATAAAATTATGTAAAAAATATGAAATTATATGCAATTCAAAAACATCATTTAAAGATCCATTACATAGTTTCTTCTACAACAGCTATTAATCTTTAGACAGCTCCTATAAAGATTTACTGCATTAAATCACCTGAGGAAAGAGGGAGCAATCCTGATTTACATTAAAATAGAGAAAAATGCAACAGCTCTGACATTTACCCAAGTTATCCTCAGGTACTTGGGCTCATCTCTCATTTCAGCAATGAAGTTGTTCAGAGAAAAACAGCTCCTATACATCATATATAGATTCGTCCGCTTCCTGCCAAGTGAGCTCTCTGTCAAATCCTTTTGATGTCCCAACCTAATGTGTATTTTATAATGTATGATTATTGTGTTAGCTCAGAAACATGGGAGCAAAAGGGACAAGAGAAATAATGTCCTCCAAATTAAGGTAAAAACAACTGACCAAATATCACCTTAATGATTTCATTCAGGCAGACACACTTCATTCAAATAATGTTAACAACAGAAGCGTACTGGTTTAAAGAAGAAAGGAAGGAGGCATGCACTTTCTATAACACTACACAATGTTCAGGTAATATTCACAATGTTCAGATAACATTAATCATCCAATTTGCCCATTTCTAAGTACACGTGCATTTTATAGTTATAGAGCTTCTAATTTATTGTACATGAAATAACATTTTAAAACAAAAGTAATTTCTAATTTCTTACACATGATAAAAATAAACATATTTCTACCCATGCAGTTCTTCCTGAAACAACTGTCAGGTAAAGAAACAGACCTGCAACATGTTTCCCACTTGAAGCACAGTATATTTTTGTTTCCACAAGATGCAAAAGCTTAGCATTACTTTCTGTTTAGCCAAATAAATTTAACAAATCTCAACGTTTCTTTAAATTTACAAGTAATTCCTTTCTCATTCAAAATATTCTAGTGCAAGCTTAACTTTTCAGTAGACACCAGTTCTTTTAGTGAACCAAAGCCTTTACACTCTTCAGAGTGTAAATACTCCTTTTAATACTCTTGCAATCAGGAAAGCAAGCAATGACAACAATGATCTCATTAACTTTTTCTGAGTAAAGACAACCATCAGTCACTCTAATTCAGCAGATACTTCACCTGGGTTGGAGACTTTTGCTTTGCTTTCACCTTCAGTTCTGTATTTCCAAATTACGACTGAACAATTTGCACATTTACGTATCACCACAACTAGCACTTCTTAGATTGATACAAAGAGAGTCTCAAAGTAACATAACTTTTACTGCTTTACATGAAAATTTGGAGTCCTTATATGTGATTTTATCTTTAACAAGAACCATGAAATAGGAAACTCTGTAATGTTTTGTCTGAACATTATGTTACAAAATGTAACTCTAGACCCCGTAGTACAAACTTCAACATACACTAATGTTAAAAAACTCAATAGGAGCCTTGTATTTCTCTACAGACATTTAAGTTTTTGGCAACGCTTTCCAAAGAATTATGCCTTTCTTGACAGCTACATAAGGGCTAAAGTAGCTTTGCATATACACAAGAAGATTTTTGAGATCAATAAGAAACTGTCATTGAAAAAGAAAAAATAATTGTATCCTCTAACAGAACTACAATAATGCAAAAACTTAATTCATTAGAAATTAAGAACTATTGCTCAGCTTAGACATTCCCCCTTCCCATACGACAAATTCTTACTCCGATAATCTGGTATGGCTCCACAAAGGTCAGGGAAAGGCTTAGCTGAAGACCTATGGCTCACATGCAGATATAGGCAATGCAAGCTGTACAACTGACAATGCATGAACGTTTGAACAAAGTCTGACATTTGCATCAACTGGCCAAACAGTTACGCACTTTGCTTTAGTACAGTGAACAATTCACAGAAGCTATTCCCACAGGAAAACTAAATACACCTACGTGACAGCAACAGTAGCTGAATTACAAACTACAAAGGCATTAATTTATATGCAGAGTTAGGAAGAGAAGCAAGCCTCTTACACCACAAACAGTGTGTGTCTGCAGTTTATCATTTCAGCTAAACCAATACCAGTTTAAGGTGTCCTATCAAATGTCTACCTTCAAATTAAATGTATTTTATCTATATATAATAAAATAAGGTTGATACACAGCGTCTGACAAAACCCCACTTTATCTACAGATTCTGATAGACAGCAAATCAAAATAATTCAAGCAACAAAATGCACTTTGTGGAAGTAGCTTATTTCACTGTGTAGGCTAAACGTATTTTGAGGAAGGATTACATTTTGTTTGGCAATTTATTTTATTGACAAAGCGTATTTCATCAGATATTGCTTTGCATTTTGTAGACAAATGCATGTTGTCAAATACCCTATTTTCTTTGGTGGATGAAAAGTATTTTTCCACAGATTCTAAACATCTCTGGAGAGCACAATGGATTCCACACAACAGTAGGTTCTATGAAGAAGGTGGGTTTTTTTTATAAATTTGTTTTAAAAAGTATGATTTTTTTTTTTTAAGAGTATGCCTGAAATATATAAAAAAAAGGCTTTCAGTATTGATATGTGTGTGACTGATCTGTCACAGTAATGAATAATGATTACAGTAAGGTTAAAAAAATAAATCAATAAATTATTTAAGTAACTTTGGGTTCTGTAATTTTAATTTATGCAGTAGTTTTACTGAAAATTTACCCTCAACTCAAAACAAGTATGAGATCTTAACACAGTAACTGCCAAATATTTGAAGACAATTACTTTTCATTACTTTCTTTCTGAAATATTTTATTACAGGAGTACAGTGTCACTTTATTAGACAAAGCACACATGTTCTAACATTGTGACAGAATCTAGATCCAACTTCAGGGACTTACTTCAGGTTGTTCTTAGGCTAGTTTTAACAAGTGAACAAACAAGAAAACCCCAAAATAAGAAAAACAACCCTTCTGACCCCCCAAAAAACTACTAAGAAACCACAGATGAAACAGTCCTTGCAAGAATATTGATTCAATGAATTATATTAACATAGTTCTCATGCAGTTATGACAACTGTTCAAAAAAACCCCAGATTCTGAATATCCAGTCCAGTTAAAGCACACATTTTTAACACCTATATCATAACACTTCAAAAATATTAACTTCACATATATTTTCTCCTCTCTGTTACCAACTGTAGCAATTTCAAGTTATACCAGAATTGAACCTGAAACATGAAAATTTGTGTCTTATTCACATTAGCATTAAACTGACTGGGATTCATTCTTTGAATATCAAAGAAATATTCTTCATGAGATTTCTGTCTTTAAAATTAATTTGTACACAGACACCATGAAGAGAGGCAGAATTATCACCTATTACATTTGGGGGTAATTTCCCAAGAAGGTTAAAAAGGCACCCATTTTCTGTGGAAGTATTTAAAAAGTTACATCCATTAAACATATGTGGAAGCACTGCTGCTGAGATTGCCATCTTCGTCAAGCACCCTGTTTGCTATTTCTTTTTCACCCAGCGTTATTTTTTCACTCCACTTCAATGATAAAAGAATTAGTCATTTTCTTCTAAATAAATTCTACTCTATGCAAGTACGCAAACCTATGGACAGTAACAGATAGCTTGCATATGAAACCTAAACACACAGAGCATGAAAGAAAATGTGTGATTTAATCTGAAATACTCCATAGGAATCATCTACATTTTCTTAGAAAGAGCACCAACACGTAAGCAATGATTTTCCAAAATCAAGGAAACATTGAGACAGCTGTTGCCAACGGAAATTTTGCCTTTCAGTGAACAGTAAAGTGGGAAGAGGCAACAAGAGAAAAAAAGTCCCTTTCATATTTGAAATGGTTGGATGATCAGCAGAGGACACATTAGGTAACTGAAGCTCCTGCTCTTCCTGTCTCAAATCAACTTACACTTTTTCCACTTTGCAGTCATAAATATTTGGATATTCCTACAGAACAAGGGCATCCCGCAAAGAACCATTCTGATGACTGTATTATTTCTCCAAGTGACAAAGCATTTTCTCACTGCCTGGTTTGCAGCTATCATGAAATTATTTACACCACCTCCTGCTTCCAAGAAAAGGCCGCTTATTCCAACAATTCAGCTAGAAAAGAGTCAGAAGCTAACCTAATGAATGGTATGTGCAAGTTCACATGAAATACATGACCACAGACTTCACACGCCTGTTCTAATTACATTTATAGAATATGACACTGGCAGTAAGTTTTTAAGTATTTAGCTACTCTTATTTTATAGGATTGGGTTTTGTTTCACCTGGAATAAACTCAACACTTAGGAATAACCATCTACTTTAGCAGCAAGCATCGAGCAGAACACCCTGCCTGCGGAGGAGCAGATATCCATTGCAGCTGCCTGTGATGCCTCCCTGCCTACACAGCAAGACACCAGGGTTTGGTACTTTTGGAAGGCCCTTCCCTGCAACAACACCTGTCATATTTGTAACGCTGTCCCTGACCGCAACTAACGAGGTCCCTTCTGAAGTCCTGCTGCAGGTACCTTTCCTCTTCCCCCATCCACAAAAGTTACAGGAGGAGGAATAGATAACGGTGCCCGTCTTCACTAAAGCATCTCCCCTCCCAGCTTTCCCCAAACCATCTCTTTTTGCCCACCTATAGCAACCTCACCCCTGAGGAACTCTGATAACCAGTTCCACTTTCAGCATATGATGGATACAAAGAATGTGCACTTACTGAGGAATCAGAAACGGTTTAATGTTTGTATTTTGGACTACTCTGCACATCTAACTTGAATGCAGATGGCTTCCACAACTGCTTTAGCAAAACCTAAGGGGTTGTATGGCCTGCTGTCTAAAACTCCCAGGGAAATGGCATTTGGGCAGCCTGCCCATCTGTCTGATGTGCTGGCCAGTTAAAAGGATTACAGCCATAGTTTACTGCTCGCTGCTCCACCCAGCTCATCAGTTCTTCCATGGAGGAAGTTCTCAGTGTTCTTGGCCCTCATACATGCTCCAGATGGTTCTTTGGTAAAGCTTCTCAAAACCATTTTTGCCACCTACATGTGCCAGAAGTAGTCGCATGAAGAATTATTATTTTTAGGGTTGGAGAGAGACAAAGAAAAAGAAAGCATCAGGGAGAGTACAAGCATGATTAAAGACTGTAACATAACAGTAGTCTTTACTTTTTCCTCCTCTAACTCAAAGTTTTGCTGATTCTTGGAGTAAAATTCAAGTCAAAGGCTTTATTTTCTTCCTGCTGTACACATACTATAGTCAGACAGCATTACAAATGATAAGAGAATATGCACCCCAAAAAACAACCACACAGAAGAAAATCTACAAGATACATATATACTCTGCAGAAGCATCCAAGAAAATCTATTGTGTGGCTTCAGTGTGTAAATGCAAAGAACTTGGTACTACTGTGCAAAATGACTGGCATTGCCATTCACTTCATTGTAGAAAATAATCAAATTGGAAACACTTGCAGCTCTTCAGTAAATCCACACTATTATTGCTTACCTTCTCATGCTTAACATGTTTGCAAGGGGATTTGAAATCTACAATCATGATCTTTCCAGGGACTGAGGTTAGGCCGGCCATCATGTACAAAAGGCATAAAATTAGCCTTTTATCAGTCTGGCTGCACCTCTCCTCCTCAGACCAAGATGGTACACAAACAGGTCTGGAATTAGACATTGCTCGTGAAGAGCAAGGCAAAACCAGCATTGGGTAGTTAATCTTTTGCAGTGTCCATCATTAAGTTTTCCCGCCATCCATCAGCGGACACATCAACACCTACAAATTCCTTTTGCAATGAGCATACATTACTGTAAGACCCCTGCTTGTTACTCCTGCTAGCCCTTCCTTGTTTAGCTCCAACTGAGCTTAAGCCTTTCTGATTTCACCCATCTGAACTTTTTTTTCCCCCAACACTGTTACTAATCTCCATGTGATAAGCTCAGTAGGTTAACACCATTAAGAAACAAGTTTCATTCTTTGCACTGGTTTTCAAGCACGTATGCAGGTCCATCCATGTGCAGTTAGCTCTAAATGACAGTCACTTGACCATGGTAATAACAAAGGTCCTTCGCTCTCAACACTGTGAAGGTAAGTCTGTTTCTCTTGGCTTCAAGGGACCAGTTCATATCCCCATCCTGCGGTCCTAGCTCATTTCTTTCTACATCTCACTTAAATGTGATTTCTTCTAGTTTAGGAATGGACTCTTGGCCACACTGGCAGAGATTATGGATCAGTAAGCCCTTTTTAAACCAAAAAAACAGCTTTAAATTGAATTATCAAAAGCTACAGAAAAATATACAGTAATTTGCGAAAGAGCAGCACTATAAAACAAGATCCATATTTTGAATGAATGATACTGTTTCATATTGTAGGTTGACATACAAAAATGTGTATTTGTAAGGCCACGCATATTTAGTCCTCAATGTTCAAGGCAAACTCTTCACCGATTCGTTTTGAAGTTGCAAATTAATAAAACATTAGGTGCAACAACTATCCACACATTGATACTGAGCATCTCCTAAATAAACCAGAAATAGTTAAGCTCACTCTTGTCTCTGTCACGCAGAAAATCACACAATAAGTGCACCATAAGAGCTGATTATAGCTCACCTAACCAGCACAGGTTAACTAGATAGCTATATTCCAATTAAAGAAAAAAGCCAATTGTTGCATGTCTTATTATCATACTAAAACATCTTGGCAACAATTAATAGCTACCCAATTCATAGAAATTGCTTTCATTATTTTTGAAGCAGCTACTTTCTTTGAATGTAATGACTAAGAGAAAAGAAACAGATGTTTCTGTTGCTAAGGAGATTGAATAAAAAAATGAGATAAAGCAAATATTTAGAATATTTTTTTTAAAGAAAAGAAAAATTCCTTCCACTTGGATTTAACTACTTGCTTTATAATCAGCAGCACAGCCAGCTATCACAAAACACCAGTGTGCTTCTTTTTTGCATTACGATTATTCTACTGCAATATATCCTGCATATTTATTCTGGGACAACATAGCATAACAAATGAAGATGCCTAGACACATACCCTAGCATCTCTACATCTTGAGTAGCTGCAGATGCTCATTGTCAAAAGCGGATATCTGCATAATAAGCTAGATTTCTGCTAAAAGTGAGGGAAACTTCAACTGTCCATGAAATGTGCCACATTAAAGTTATGACAAAGCTAATATTCAAAAATAAGAAGAGAGATGCGATCTCGTACAACAAAAAATCTCTCTACCAGTAGGCAGATTGTTTTAATGTACATGTTCACATTACTGTAACTAACCTCGTGTTGTACAAGCACAGACCAGATTGCCAGGAGGTATAAAAAGCTAGGTCAGTAAAGACCTGTATGAAGTAAAGCTGCTTCTGCTCTACATGCTCAAAAAGGCAAAGTTATGCCCATCTGCCAATAAAACAGATGAGCAGGTGCTAGGTTAAAAAAACATAAAAGTCTGTTTATACTGATTTTATAATACCAAAAATATAATTCTAAATTATTCTGCTGGAACCCATACTTTGAAAGTCAGGTATATCTTGGTTTTCTATAATATATCATGTAAGACAATGGTAATCATACTGTTTTTCCATTTCAGGGCACTGTAAACCTACTAACATTATGAGAAATGTTTATGTAAATGACAAACTTGTATAAGGCACAGTGAAACCGAGAATAAGCAACAGCTTGAAAACAACTAGCAAACCACAGCCTTCCCTGCAAACAACTTCAAATTTCAAAGAAGAATAAAAGTGTAGAACAAAAATTATTTGTGCTGTGAATCACCTTGCCTCATATACCTACTGGAATTGCAACGCTGCTACAGTGCAGCATAATCTTGTCACTCTCCAATGCCCTAGTGACA
Organism: Ibycter americanus; assembly: GCA_035590275.1. NCBI lineage: Eukaryota > Metazoa > Chordata > Aves > Falconiformes > Falconidae > Ibycter > Ibycter americanus. Next base: position 49,524,683 of record JAVJGI010000064.1, read on the forward strand.
TGTTTTTCTACTGCATTATTAGCACCCTTGGAGGACTCCCTATTACGCGAAACTGATTTATTCTTGCAAGGTATCTTGCTCGCTCTAATATCTCCTTTCCTGCAGTCAACAGCAGCCATCTCCAAGATGACATCTGCGCCTCTTTTCAGGCTTATTGTAACTGATTCGTGTCCCAGCTTCAGTGGCAAATATACATAGCTGTCAGATGGAGTACTGAAGGGGGTAGCTCTTCCTGTTACCAAAATGTCTGTAAACGTTGAACATTTTGATTTCCCACTGGGATGGCAGTTTACCTCTATCTATTTCTGCTTTCTTTGTATAAAACTTGATTTTTGAAGATCCTATTCAAGCACATATAGCTTGCTGACTAAAAGTTAACTTCTGATTTGATTTCAGACTGAGTCAGAACTGGAGCGTATTCTTATAACAGGCATTTAAAGCCTAATGAGCCAGTTTATACCTGCTACTTCCATAAACAAACAGCACAAAGCAAAAACCTGGAAGAAAATATCTAGTCACACAAGATTCCCTTCTCTTAAAGACTTTTTTTATCTTTTTCTTTACATACACAAAAATAAGCTGTTCATGAGGGCAAAGGCATCAGCCTGGACTGCAATGAATGGAACAGAAATGCAGCAGCTCTATCCACTCATTCCTCATGTGTGCTCTATTCCACCAAAAACATTTATCAGACACCTACACAGTCACACTGCCTCAAATTCCAGTCACAAAGTAATTACAAACAAGGTTCCTTCCAAGAAGGATGCTGACTGCGAACCTTTTCCGTTTCACAAGGCAGCTCTGAAATATTTCAGTTCAGGTTTCATCATCAAACTTGAAGGGCTACATCATTCTTAAGCACATAGGATTCCTTTTGAAAGTACACCAAGTTTCCAGTAAGACTTCAGAATAATTTCCAAAAAATCTAGAATTGCCCGTACCGAGTTTTCAGTACAGGAAAGAATATATAAAACCAGAAATAAAGGGCAGATTACCAAGAGCACCACAGCTAGGATTTTACATTTTCCTTCATGTCAGATACCCCTTATTCAGTGCTTGTAGCAGGTTACACAACAGTATTTCATAGGGCACCATCTGTGATGAGCTCTAACTCTTTTCTTTGGGCTCTCCAAGGACAGCCACAGAATGCCATTTCAGAGTGTCTAGTCAAGATCTCTTCATTTCAGCCTCACTTTAAGAAGTAGTCAGACAGTTATCCTAATGTTTTCCTCAAGCTGACATTCTAGGGCAGCCTGAATATCTACAGTATTTTCTTCCCACCTTTTCACCCACAGTCCAATATTCCTATAGAGGCAAAAAAATTTAAAAAATTTTTAAAAAAGAGTTTTCTTTTTAAAATTATGACATATATTAAAACCTGCCCTTAGTTAGAAAAATGAAAGATTAAAGCTCAAACATGTTTTGTTTAGGTTTTTTTCCCAGGCTCTTTCTTATACAAAAGCTCATATCCCATTGAAGTACATGAAAAATACAAGAATGCTACAACCTCATGGCACAGAATGCAGATTATTGTTAGTAAAATCTGTGCCTGACTCCAACAGAATCCTTATAAAATAGAAAATACTACCAGCACCTATTTATCAACACCTAACATTGTATGCTGCACAGTAATCAGTCAAAAATCCAGGATTTCAAACACCTAGTTCTTTGCCAGTACATTCTTCCTTGACATTTAGTGATAATTTTGTATTTTTATACACTTAGTTTTTCTCATTACAGCCTCTCAGTCTGAATACTTGTATCTAGAGTCCACTAAAAATATTTTAAGAGACAGGTTTGGGTGGGGTTTTTTTTGGCAAATCATCCTAGACTTACTGTTCTGCTTGAATTATTCCCATCTTCCATACATCTGACAGAGGCCTGAATTTATCCAAAATAAGATTCAATTTCCCATCTATTCATGCAGGACTTGAGAAATGACAGCGTTTCATTTATTTTCTCAAATCAAATCTTGGGTCTTAAGAAATGCTGCCAAATAAATTTCTCTCCCAAGAAGTATTTTTGCAGTGCCAAGGCCAATGTGTGGGCATATGTCCTGATAAATTTAAAGTTGCTCCTAAAACTAAACAGGTTAGACCCCACTAATATTCTACTAAACTCCATAACAGACAGAAATGTAAATAAATAGTGTCTCACCTCCCATTAAATTTATTTTAGTAGAACAATTATTTTGTGATATGGCATAATTTACAAAAGCAAGGGTAACATCTAAATTCCAATTCTGTAATCATCATTCATATTACAACGATCCATTTTAATTGAATATATATCCTTGCTCTTTCATCATGCTGAACTATTGCTTCTAATTCCAGGAAGCGTCCATTTTACTGCATTCATTACAAAAAACCCAGAACCAAAACAATTTTTCAATGTACTGTTTCTTATTTGGGGTACAGATTTTAGGCGAAGGGTGAGGAATAGGATAACAACACTATAGCAATACTGATTTATCGGTCATTTTATAATCTAGAGTAATTTACTCATAAGTAAGTTTTATGCTTACACAGGATGGTATTCTGCCTTTGCTGCCAAAATAGTTACGCAGAAAAAAAAAAAAATCAATAGCAGAAGTTACATTGTTTCTGTGGTTCCATTTCTGAGTGCAAATATTTTATTTATCAAGTTCTGATTGTGAGTTTGCTGCGTAGAAAATAAAAGACAACTATTCAAAAACACAAGTATAGAAAAAAAAAATCAATGGAAAGAAAATAATTTGCTTTAGGAAAGGATAACAGCATACTTAAAAATAAAATTGTTTACAACACTACATATTTAGAGAATATAGACTTTCTCCTCACATCTATTGACTACTGGTTCAGCCAAATGATATCTTGTATCTTTAAAGATACAAAGAAATGCATTTATGCAATCTGATGGAAGTGAATCCATTCAATGGAAGTGGAACCTGGGGGTTTGTGGGAGGGGTCTTTTCTGGTGGTTGCATTTTGGTTTGGGGTTTGGTTGGTTGAGTGGTTTTTTGGGGTTTTGTTTTGTTTTTAAGCGAGCAATTATGAACAGCAATAAGCACAGCACACTAGAAATTCCTGTTAACTCTCACTGAAGGTACCTCCCAGGAGCTGGCCAAAAGATATTACAGAATACGAAGGTACATGTGGCTGGCAGAAGTAGCCCTGGAACGTGGCAGAAACCGGGCAAACAAGTCTTTGATCTATAGGCTCAAAACCAGAGCATTAGTGTTGGTGATGGACGCTGTCACTTAGAAGAAGATCCATGAACATTTCACAACATTCTGTATACTTCCGTTCCCTTTAAAAATAATTGGGAACTAACAAATCAAACATGGTAGAGAGGCACGTAAGCCTGATAGTAAAAAGAGGGTTACTTCAGCAATTTTCTCAGGTAGTTTTGATTCTTCATACCAATGTGAGTTTACAGGTGGCTTTCAAACCATACAGAATATGCTTTTTTTATGCAGAGTGGCAGCCCTAAAAGTGCAAGAGGTTTTGCATCCTCCAGACCCAGGACTAAGAGCACTGAAGATGGCTGTGATTGACAGGCTGTTTTCCTCCCACTCCCACAGAAGAAAAGAATTTACAGTCAAGGTGTGTAAAGCTAAGAAACCAAGTCTTCCCTTGAGTAAAACTCCAGGATGGTTTATTCAAGAAGTTAAAGTTGTTTTTTTCTTTAAGGTAGTTACTTTCTAAAGGCTTTGATCCACCATGATGGGATGATAGCAGCCTTAGATGAAATGGAAACAAATAAAGCCCCAAAACAAGAAGCAAACCTAACAAATATGCTGAAACATTGACAGCAGCGGCCCCTGAACAACACAGAAGATACTGGAGAAGGACACAATGGAGGGAAATGAGTCTCAATATTTGTTTGGAAACTGGTGGTGAGTCTCTGTCAGTTGTGTATAGAAAAATCAAAAGGCAGAAACAGGCAGGGCTCAGAGGCTGGGCAAACAGCACAAAAGGGAAGTAATTGAGAAGTTAACAGCACTTCTTCATCACACCATTAAATCTACGGGAACACAGATTTAATGAGGAAAGCAAAGAGCAGACAGTACCGGTTCAGCCCTGCAAAGTCAACTGCAGAGCCTACGACAGGCTGAAAACAAGAGACGCCAGTGGCCCTCAGGACAGAACCCAGGACAAATTCCCAACCCCAAACCCACAACTAAGGAAAATTCATTGTGGTATGTAAAGACAGAACATCTCCCAAAACCCCTAAGGCCCCCAAATAAAACTCCAAATCAGCTGAAGTAATATACTGTGTGTGATCTTCTTGTGGTACTTATGTTCTTTCCCCGTCCCGGGGGTCTGTGAGGACTCTTCTGTAAGCTGGAGGAATTGGTTGAAATCCGCGTAAATAACAACTTCCCTGTTAGTGAAGGAAGGCTCTGCTCCTAACAGACATCTCGGCATTAAGCTCTCTTGTCCTAGCATGTGTCTCGACTCCAATCAAAGCCACAGGTAACTGCCACAGCCATATATGATGGGGAGCAGTAAGAAGGATTTTTTTTCCCTCAGTACCTGAAAATCCTTCCTGGCCTCAGTATTTTTCACAGCAATGTAAAAAAGCAATATACAGGATCTAGCCACCATTATGAAAGGTTTAAATGGACATATTCTCAACCTCAGTTACTGCAGGGAATTATGAATGCGATTTTACATTCAGCTTTTCTCCTGACCTGCTGTCTGACCTTGGGAGATCACTCGGTGTTATTCAGGTTCACTCATAAACAACAGGCAACAAAACCAAACAAACTAAGACTACAGCAGGGGATTTTGAGATTGAGCTATCAGGTGTTTTGAAATTTTCACTGAGGACCTAATTCTGCAACCTTTTCCTGACAAACTGCAGTTGAGATACAGAGCAAAAGCGAGAGCTTCTAGACCAACACCTTTTATCACTTAATGTTTGTTCTGCAGGAATTTGGTATGAGAAGTACTTGTCAATTTGTTCTTTAACTATTTGAAGATGGGCTACGAAGATGCCTTAAAATAAATATGTGAACTTTTACATAAAGTATATAGATACATTTATAATAGTCAAAACAGTTTTCAGGAATCTCCTGTTTCATTTTTCAAATTATACAGAACGGGCAAAAACTGTCATGAAACTCAGACTTTAAAAAAACAAACACACACAAAAACCTCCACAATCCCAATTGAATTTTCTTTCCCAATATGAAGAATTACTTATACTGAAGTATTTCTGTTTTTCTCATTTTAATTTTCTTATACTACATATATTTTGAAAAGTCAAAGATTCAGGCACTCAGAATAATTTTTAAGTAAGGAGGACAGATCTTAGTGGTCTAAAAGCTGAAGAAATACAGAGTCATGGAGTCATAAAGTAACATTTTAGAAGAAAATATATAATGACAACCAACTGACCCATTGCAAACAACGGAAAAGAATGTGTTGATTTTTTCAGCGTGAGTGAAAGAATTCCCTTGGAATTCGGTGCTTGCCATATCTAACAAACACAACTTTGCCATGCTTTGAAAGGTATATGATACAGTTTAGAATGTTATCTTAAGCCAATTCAAATTGAAAGATTTATTTTACAAGAGGCACAATCTAGAAGTATTTTCTTCAGAAATATTGCCACTGAATTAAATGGCTTGAGTAAGAATTCTCAGATCTATCACAAAAACCTGTATTCAGTAAAATCAAAATCCACAAGAAAATAAAAAGCTCAAAATTATTTAAAAAAAAGAAAAAGTTTAAAATTTTTATGGGAATCGATCATCTGAAGGTTATATTTCCTTTACCCTTGAGCTACTCCTAAGCCAGGCAGCCTACTTCTCTGCTGGACACACTGGGATAAGCATGTTGCTCTACGTAATTACATGAATTCCCAGAGCATATGTACAACATTTAATTAAATTATGGGGTGTCTTGTGAGCATTCTGTCCAGCAGTTACAGGTACCACAAAAGAACAGCTAATTTGAAAGGTGGTTCTCTCCATCTTTTCTTTGCACAGCATATATGATAGGATACAGAGATGTACAACTTTATGATATGCAGTCATTCATAGAAACAGTTTTTGTTGTGTTAAGAATCTGAAAAGGCCCACTTGAGTGAGGAAAAGTTTGATGCCAGAAGCAATGTATTCCTAAGATCCTCATTTGATCCTGAATTTGTCAGGGTAGGCAACTCCAGCAAATGAAAATCCAGGTAGGTAGGAAAAGGTGTATTTCTTGTCGTCAAGCATTCTGAAGCAATTCAGTTGGGCTGGAAAAGACTGAAGTAGATTCTGTAAAGGAAAGTACTGAGACAAATTGCTTTCCTCTACAAAAACACTTTCCTGCAGAGATCTTTCAAGGCATTTTTCAAGCATAGATGGAAGCACTTCGGTGGACAATATAAACACATCTCAGAGCAAAACAACACACAAGTTGTGACTACTCACTGAAAAGGGAGGTCAGCAACGCTCTATTTTGCAGTCGTTATGGGTCGTGTCTTTAGCTCATCAGGTGAGAGAATTCTTAATGTGTTGGGCAATGAAAAGCAAGAAGGATCTGTCAAAGGAAAAAAAAGTATAACTTTCAGAAAAAATGTAAAGTGTAAAAAACCCCTGTAAAATACTAGTACTAAAGCAAAGACTTTTAAAAGTATTTTGGTTCTTATCTCTTTCAGTTTTTAACTACCAAAAGGGCAACACAACCTGCCCACTCCAGGACGTAAAAGATAATCTCTAGACACATCGTTCTGTATGCCTCTCATTTTCCCTCCTCCCTGCTGCAAACGTAGACACCCAAGCGATGAGATCGCTTAGTCATTTAATTTTTACACTGCTAAAACTAGCAGACTGGAATGGACCACGTCCTCTCTACCCAATTCCCAAAGAAAGAAAAGACATGATAATCTTGGATAATATTCCTCAAAACTTTTGGATCAAGACATTTTTTCCTCCAGGTATTGTCATTGCAAGATGGTTAATTTAAAGTACTCATAGATGTCACCACTTCACAGGTCACTTGTTACTTCCTCTGTCAATTTATTCTTTTCTTTCTCAGTCTATAATACTTTATACTACCGGTTGGTTCCCACATTTTCTTCAGAATTTTTGTTATCTTCAAAAGTATTTTTCCAAAAGAAATATCATCCAACATGTCCACAGCCTCAGCAATCGATTTATTTTTTACCTGGTCAACAAAATGATCCAGATAGAGCCACAACTACTTGTAAGATGACTTGGAAAAACCATAGGTTTCTCCTTGCATTATGAACTTGAACAACAAGAAATAATGGTGAAGAAATGATTGGTCATGCTGCCAAAGAAATTTGAACAGCTGATACCCACCCACTCAAAAAATACTGAATCTCCACAGGCTGGAGGTGGGAACCGACAAGCAAACCATCAACACTAGAGACAAATATTTCACAAATACATACAAAACCCTGTAAAGACAAGCTAATGCTCTCTACTGTTACACACACAACTTTTAAGCAATTTTCTTTTAACATCGAGGGTATTTAACACTGCCAGCTTTATCTATTGCTTTCACTGAATTTAAATTAATGGTACTTATTTTTGGCTAAAAAAGAAGCTTGATGTACTAGCACTACTTAACTGCTGAGGTCTATCTCCCTGGAAATGAATAGGCATAATTGTATTTCAGGCCAACAGCTTTCCATAAAGCATCAATTATTTAAATCAGACAAAGAATTCGATACACATTGTACATTAGTATCATGTAAAATCTTTAAGGACAGAATCATGGCATGAGATCGTCTAAGAATATGAATCAATGTGAAAAAATACCAGTGCTTTTAATTCGCAAATGCAAAAGCTGAAATACAGATAACCTCACTAATTAGGGGTTGGAATGCAGTCTTTACTTTCATAATCTCCTTATTTTCACTATCATGGTTACTTTCTTTTGTACGGTCCTATCAACCTATGCCTGGATGCAAATTACACTTCTATTACACAGCTCCCGCTTTGGTACTTCTGTGCCACTTACAGTATTTGCTTATAATTGCTAATTCTTTTATACCTTCCCTGTTTGTATATTGCTATTTCGGGAACTGCTGAGTTTGGAACAGGAACATTCATAAGAGTAGCATCAGTTTAAACTGAGATACAAACACCGATAATCTACCAAGAAATAGAACATTAAGTAATTCACGAGAGCTAAAATCTGCCCCAAGTCAGACTCATGCAAAAACTGGCAACCGGCTGCGTGGGATCAGCTTTATTCCTCAAGAAAGACCATCTTGTACAGGATTTCAAAAGTGATTATGCGGAGCTGTCAGCTAACAGAAAGACCCGTGACCACTTCCAGCTAAAGTTGGGAAGTATTTTGACTTCGAAAGCCAAACTAATTGGAGCACAGAGTGCTCCTGCCGAGGCCCCAGGCCTGGCCCGGCCAGTCGCCGCTCCTGGCCCTCCTTGGGCTGCTGCCCTCATCCCCTCCACGCAGCAGGTTGTAGGGAAGAGACAAAAGATGATGCAAAAAAGACTTTAGAAGAAGATAAAGTGCAGAGTTCTTCAGACTCATAGGAGATTTAAAAGCATTTGATTTTCTTTCTCCTCTTACTGTAAAAACACGCAGCAGTGCTACAATTACTGTTTGCAGTTTCTCCTTTGGCCTGTTTCACATGTGAGAGGTGCAAAGAAAGATGAAAGAGTCTAGCTATGATTCAATAAAAAAACAATTCTAAACCCATGTAGCGAATTAGTTAACTAACAAAAACAAGTTTCATGTTTCATTATAGGGTTTTTCAGTAAGCTACTTGTTACCAAGGCTGGCTAAAAATGCAATGTGATAAGCTGAAATGTCTCTCTAAATTCTAACAAATAATTTTTTACCTTGATGTGCCTTTCTGTAAGAAGACAGGAGAGAAATATTTGTATACATCTACAAGCATTTGCAAATAAGCGAAACCAAGCAAGAAAAGAAGCAAAAATAGATGGGATGGAGTTGTTCCTTTCAGACTTCTCTTATAATAACAAACAATACCTGATTATTTAAAGATAATCTGGGAAGATAATACGCAACCAGCATAAATATAGACTACACTATTTCTCAAAAGAGAAGGCATGTCCCATGTACCAGCCTGTCACTGACACTAAGTTTTCATGGAGTCCGAGAGACTCTGTCTGTCTTCTGATTTATCAGCACCTAATGATGAGAGATGATTATTTTGTACATAGCAGGAGGAACAGGAGAATACCTTTCTCGTAGCTGCAAAACCATCCATTTCCTTCCCAGCCATACCGCAAATTTATGACAAAACTGCCGGCAAACGGTCAACACATCAGTGAAGAAGATAAATAAGAATTAAGTTTGTACTGAAAATAAAGTAAAAAGGGTAATTTTGCCAGTTACATTCTTGTTAATCATATGGGGTGTGGGTACCGAGGTGCTGGCGGGGCCGCCGGGGCCTGTGAGGAGAGGCTGGGGCTGCCCCACGCCGGGCACGGCCGGCCCCACCGCAGGGCGCACCACCACTGCCCG
>JAVJGI010000064.1:49543408-49585100 GCA_035590275.1 Ibycter americanus
TTATTAAATTGTAGTTCTGACTTCTAAACTCTTTTGAGTTGGGTTCATTTCTCCTGCCGGTTTACTTTTAAACCAGCCCACCCTCCCAATTCCTTGTGCCCCTCCAGCCCTCTTGCTGGCCGGGCCTGAGGAACTGGAAAGTCTCACATCACAGCCCAAACACGGCACCACACTAGCTCCTAAGGAAATAATGAACTCTATCCCAGCTGAAACCAGGACATCATCACACTTGATTTGCAAACAAGAGAGAGCAAGGTAGGAGAAAGAACACCAGTTTAGCAAAAATAAATCTAGATTAGTCTAACAAAGACCAATCACTGGAACAAAGAGGAGGGAATAAAGACACACTTGTAATGCCTGTTGATCCATTTCTACGAAATTTATCAGAGGGCAGTCATCTTGAAGGTATTAAATTCCCCTGAGCTCTGAGAAAAGTCTGTCAGATAGTAACACAAGAGACTCGAATTAGCATCACCTCTGAGAAGAGAAATCTGAGGCTAATAACTGTTTGCTAGCTGACCAGCTGCCACTCGGCACCCGAATCACCCAGGGCTAGGCAGAAGGGCTGCTGATGGTTACAGGGGGCAGGAGGAAACGCGGAAGGTATTGCAGGAAGGTTTAAGGGGTGGAAGAAAACAGGAACTGGCATTACTGTAGGGGAAAAGGACAAGGGGAAGATCACAGGGAATATGAGCAGAGAGAAACTGGTAATCCTTCTGGTGGGAGGGTTGCTGAGGGGATCCAGGATGAAGGATAGAAATCTGCAGACAGTGAAGCTTCATTAGTTCCACTAATCACAGAACAATTTGTTTACAGGAAAGTATTTTGGTTTGTTTGTTATTTGCCTTACAAGGATGAACAGGTGTCTTAATATATTCTGTATGTGGAGTAACAGAGGAACAGCCAATACTGAGAGCACTCTGTTCAGGCTCAATTTATAAATGGAAAAGTGATTCTGCATTCAACAGGAAGGATAAAAATGGTATCCTGCTGTTCACAGTGGGAGACAGAATTTAAATATCCTGTAATATAATTTGGTACATCACCACATGTCAGGCTTGACTTTCCTAATTTACACCAGTAAGTTCTTATACTAGAATAAATCTTTTCAATTCAAGGCAGTAACTTCTGATTTACACCAGGACAAGTGCAAGGGTATGAGGCCCTTCTTATCTTAATAAAATTTGTCATCTACTGTTAAATGCATTAATGGCAGATATAATCAAATGTTAGTATTGTATTACAAGATAAAAATATTGGCACTGGATTGAAGGGGGAAATACATTACTATTTGGTGTTAAGTCATTTACACCATCATTTACAAAAATCAGTTAATAGGCTGCAGTGTTTGCCAGTTTCACTTGCTTTTTAGTTAAAAGAATAAACCAAATCACAACGAAAAAGAAATCAGAAACACTCACTTTGGGGAAAAAAGTTTTTAAAGGATGGTTTTAACGTACACTAGTATATTCAATTTTAGATGACACAAGGTCACTACAAAGGTATAATTTCTTTCAGTAAAGTCACACTTGAACTAGATGGGGAGTCTTTTTTCTCCTTCAGTTCCCAAATTCTTCCACAGTACAATGGTGTTTGGCCACAGACACACAGTTTGCGGAAGACAGTGTCAACAAAGCACCAATCACAATGCAAATACCCCTTGCCTAAATGATTCTCATCAGTATTTTTTACAAAAATACTCCATGCGTAAGCAAAGACAGCCAATGCAAAGGTGCTCAGACCACCGCGGCCAGCACCGTTCCCATCACCAAGCCGATGCGCCTTCTGGTGACCCCCTTGCTCACCCACACCGACACGGTTCCAGGTGCTTTGGCTTGTACGTTTTGCACGTAACTGGTTTTAAACGTGAAACTGCATTAGATGAGGGCATACCGACTCCGATAAAGACATCTAATTTAACTGTTGAAAATTATTTTCCTTTTTACATCAACAGGACATGCATTAGGGAAAATTATAAAGGGGGGTTAAAATTTGCACCAAGAATTTCAACTTTGTTGGCTTTGCTCAGATGCTCTAATTCTGTGGATAGACGACAGGGAGACTAATGAATAAGAAAACAACAAAATAGGTGGACCAATGCTAAGGAAAACCAAGAGAACAGGTAGCTACAAACACAAAATAGAAAATTAAATGTATAGGAACAGAGACTGCAGAAGAGATTCAGCACGGAAATTCAAGAAGAGAGCACAACTAAATCCGTCCATGAAGTAAACCATTAGGCAGCTACATCCTTCCTCTTCTCCACACTGCAAGATGTATTTGCTAAAGGCTTTATGCTGCTTTTGGCTGTCACAGCATTCCGAATGAGAAAGACAATGGGGCTGAACACAAATATACAGGGAAAAAGAAGATGTTGAAACAGGTTTTGTAAGAGAAAGTATATCCTGAATCAATGGAAAAAGGGGCAAAGAAGACATGTGACCTCAAATTCAGGTCCAAGATGCAACTAGGAGAAAAGGAACTTAGATAGATATCATTTGAAGGGGGTGGGGGTAGAAAATCAAATCAATCAATCATGAAAGGCTTTCCATTTGGCTAAACCAGATTTCAGCCCTGAGCTTAACTAGGATGATGAAGTCAGATTTCTCCACATCATTTCTCCAGTCAGGAGATGGGTAGGTCATCCTTTATTTCTCCTTCTGAACCTTCTTTAAGTCTACGGATACCTATATACTTGAGAGCTGCTTCCTTTGATTCGCTTAAGCTTTGTGGCAAATCAGTTCTTCAGAAGCTCAGCAGGGGTAACAGGAGACTTGTCTATCTTTGAGGAAGGAGGACAGCTTCAGCCAAAAAATATTAGTCATGTGAAGCTGCAATAAACTCCTGAGACTACCCCTGCCTGGACCTGAGAAAGAACAAATTACTCCCAAGCTTCTCCATCTTTTTCCTGCTCTTACCTTGTCATCTAGATACTTCATGAGGAAAACAACACAGTGAAGATATGTTTTCTTTCCCTTAAAGATAACAAGCCAAAAATGTGTAACTTTTTAGGGCAGGGTGTTTCTCTAGTAGAGATGAAGAGGACGGAAGCAGTAAGAAGGATCAGCAATGCCAAGAACCACAATTAAAACTTAACATTGATCTCAGGTTGCCCCCATAAATCTTACATTATTCTTACCATTAGCATTAATTAGACTTCTATAATAAAACAAACATCATCCTTTAAAGGGCAGGTGGAGAAATCAGCTTTCATGCTTGCTAACTGAAAGACCTGATAAAGGATACTAAGTATTAAGATGCATCCAGATCACTAAGTCTTTGTCTTCAAACAATTTTCATCATTAGCCAGTTACTTTTTATAGAATTTTTGGATGCACGTTAAAAAACATTTTATTCTCTTCACATTTAACGTAAAACTCAAGCACTAGAAAAAACTAACTTTCAGTGTTTTGCTAAACCTAAAGCAGTTTTAGGATTATTAGGATCAATCTTCTAGTGGATTACACGAACTTTAATGTCATCAATTAAAGGGGATGGGGGGTGGATAATCAGCCTTAATAGGTCTAGCCAAAATACAACCATGCGCCAATAGTTGCAAGCTTTCTGGAACAGAAACTTACCACACCATTTCTAATGCTGCTGTATGACAAATCCATTTTTAAAAAATACAGTCCATTTCATAGCCATAAACCCAAGGTCAAACTTATATGCACAGAGCTAAAATGACCTTGAAATAATTAAAAGATGACCAGCTACCATTCATTTTTCTGCTCAGTTTAGACACACACGTAACAAACCCACTCATTTTAGTTCTGCTTTTCTAGCAATAGGTGGCACTATCAAATACCATTTTCACAAGTATCTGTTGTGCACCATATCATTCTGTATTCAAGTGGAACATCTGCAGGGAAATGTGGCTAAAGTTATTTTCCTTTCTGCTTCCTCTAAACTGAACAGAAATTCAATTGTGCAGTAGTTTTGTTTCCTGTTTTAAGCTGTAATAATGCTCAAACACATTTTGAAAAGTTAGACGCTCGAAATAAATATGTCTGTTTTGAAGAGTACGCTACTTTAGACAAGTGGCAAGCTGACAAACATACTACATGCTCCAGCAATCTGTATAATATTAATATGTATTTTAAAAATCAGTTTTCAAATAGGTATTCTTTCAGCACTTACTGCTACCTTTTTGTGACCTGTTAAAACACACAATATTACTGTATTTTCCTTCAGTTTCCATATTTTCCCAGATCTGTCGATAATATGCATGGTTGGCAAACAACACATCCTCTTAGCTTGCAGAATAAGCACTGTGCTACTCTCCCTCTTCAACTTGTTGACTACCTTTCTCTTTCTTTTTTCTTCCAGACTCACCAGTTTATTCTCTGTGCGACGCTGACTATGTGCTGCTATCTTTTCTTCTCCCACTAGTGGTATGCTGGCTCTGCAGTCCTGATTTCAGAAGGATGCCTAACAGCTGCAACACAGCGTCAGAACTCTGAGCTCAGTATTTACAAGGCTGATCATGTACATAATATTGTTTTTGAGATTTGCCACTTCTCTGGTGTCATTTTTGAAGTCCCAACTCCAATATAACATGCTTCTCACCTAAGCTGTTTACATAAGGGATATACTTCATAGGAAAGGAAAGTATACCAGACTATGTCTCTTTTCGATTTTAATTTCTTTTGTTTCAAAGTAAAACGCACTGGAAGCCCAGAAACGACAACCTTTTGTCGCAAGGCAAGGAAAGAATTAAACACAAAAGCTGTTTTCTTAAGTCTTTTGGTTACTGTGGCAAAAGCATTAAATCAGTCTTAAAATTACTACAAGCCATTAGGCAACCTTCTACTCTTTCTCCACCGATCAGCCACATCCCTGCAATTTCACAGCACTTTCTAATGCAAAGCATGCCCAGACTCCATTGACAGCACACTGACACGACATGCTTCACTTTCCATTGTCCACTGTCCTTAGCCGTTCATTATCTTGACTGCTGTTCCTACAGAATAATGATACACTTGGCCTCTGCCTGTGACTAACACATTTTGCTACAGGGCTTCTTTTAACTGAAACACATAGCATATACTTTCTGTTTTAGAGCAACAGCCAAACATTTAGCAGAGAATTTATTTCCTTCCCCAACTGGTAGCAGGCAAAAAGTAAATTTGTTGGTAAGCAGGGGGTAAGCAGCCCAAACAAAATAGCACCTCCCTCGCTGTACCAAACTTGGGGATTCTCACTGTGATCTAAGAAACACTGACTCCAAGTTCTGCTGTGCTGAAAAATGCCTTCTACCAAGAAATCCCCCAGATTTCAAAAATAATGAAACATATATGAAATTGCCAGAAAGTTTTCCCACCTTTTAAAAAAAACCACAAACCTCCTTTATGACTCAGTACCCACATAACGATTTCAATTCTAAATAAGCAGAATGGATTCTTTTAAGTACAGAATGATTTAGAGCTGAGCTTAGCCAAAAGCCAGCAATCAGCTCATAACTACAGCAGATGTTTCCCCAGCTGAAGTCACTCAGTCTAATTCTCTTACCCAGTGACAAGAAACCGGACATCTAAGACTCAGGAACTGTCATATTTGGGTTCTCAGTGATAGGGAATTACTACCAGAAATGTTGTCAGGCAGGAAACTGTCACACATTTAAATGAGACGATAGCTTTGGATAAAAAAAGGTGCCCCTCCTCCCCCCCCCCCCCCCCCCCCAAAAAAAAAAAGGCCAGTGGGTTTTGTTTTAAAGGCTTCATCAGAAAAAGTCTAAACTGCAGAAATACCCAGTTTTTTCAATTCCAGTTGAACAAAGGAAAACAAACAGTCAAGACATCCCACTATGTAGCTAACAGAGCAGCAGCAGCCAATGCATGCAGAAAAAAACCCCAACAACCCCATATAGCATCTTGATGCACTGGGCAGAAATTGTTTTTTTTAATCAAGATAAAATTACTAACTTCTGACATTAACCACATGAATTTTCATTTCAATGAGTTCTCAGTTACACTGCGCACATGTCAGCAATAAATCCTACTAATAAATACATTCACCATTAGAGTTCCAGTTTATATCTTCACATTACTGCCCTGTATGTGTTTAACATATTCTAAGCCATTCCGGTTGCCCTGGCCCGCAATACCTCCAGACAGCTTCATGTAGTTCCAGAAGTAACATAACCTCAGCATAACTGTATAAACATAGGAAACCTACGACAGCGGTATCCCGCCTGCAACTGCTGAAAGGCCTGAGGTGAGCGGCACTCGGTCAGAAAGTGGGTCCCGCTCCCCTGCAGCGGGTGGAGGTGGCCGACGGGCAGGAGGTAACAGCCATCTCAGCGCCACAATGGACCCTTCTGGCCCAGGAAAAGAGAAAGGTTGGTCTGGATCTGTGAAGACATGTAGGGAAGCCTGTGGCAGAGCCCTGCCACCCACTGTGGCTCCAGCTCCCTCCAAGAGCTCTTGAGCCTGGACGTTTCAAATGCAGCAGCCATCAGAGCCCACACGGTGTAACGTAGCTCGGGCTTGAGTAACGTTTGTAATGCTTTTCACTGTTATTGGATAGATTGCCTAGTAGTTGTACATAAACACACACTGGTTTGAAGTCTGGAAATTTCCCCGGTGTCTCAGTCTCAGAAAGCTCCCATGGCAGTGACCCCCCCAACCCCTAGTAACAACAGCTACCACATCTCCTACCCCACCGACTCGCAGCGCTGTACAAAGTTAGGTGGTGCCGTGACTCAAAACCGAGGAAGCGATGTCTCAGAGTAGCGTACGCTCATTTATTATGAGGAACACAGTAGGTTACAATTGAAAAGGCAGGTTTCTGCTGTGTCAGAGAAGAACCGTTACAGGAGACATCAACAGGTGTGCTCTGTAATAATTTTTAAATTGTCATCTTGATTTATATATAAGATGAGTGTGGGCAGCCTTACACGTCCTGAATGATTACATTCGTTTGCATGTAGATCATCAAGGTTTAGCTGCTCAGGGCAGTAAATGTTGCATTGATCATTGCTGGAAAGCCGGCTAATCCAGATACCTCCTTCTCAAAAACCCATAGACTAAAAAAAACATACATTATCTTCATTGAGCAATTAAAATGAAATTTTATTTATGAAAGTTTAGGTTATTCCAATCTGTTTTAAAAAAAACAACCGGGAGTAGACTGCATAAGCAATAGTCTTTTAGAGGACCTTTGAAAATAAGCTACTAGTAAATCTTCCCTGCATGTGGAACAATATTAAATTTCAGCTCTGCCTCTAGCATAATTAAGTACCCACAACAGCATAAAACCTTCATTAAATTATGGTGTTTGGAGTGAAATGTAAATTTGTCTTCAGATATGAGGTTGATATTTCAACCCTTTCAGAGCCTGAATATCATTAGGGGGGGGCGGGGGGGAAGGAAGCCACAGAATAAGCAGAACAGTTACTGAGCACTCCTCTTCGCTGGGTACCGCATAATCAGTAAAGATAACAATTAAATGCCCATGTCTCTGCCACCTCGAAGGAAGAAAATTAAACAAACAAACTAAGGATACTTTTTAACTGCTGCATCACTAGAAACAATGATTACTTTTTCTTACGGCATTCACATGGAAGTTATTTCTTTTCCCCATCAACAACAGCCCTCTTCATGGGAAACAAAAACAAAACAAAAAACCCCTCTCTTTCTAAAATAAAAGAGCAACACAAAGGCCCGATTATGCACCCACTCAAAATCTATACTACTTTGGTCACTGTTTGCAAGAGCTACCAGGAGAGTGAAGTACCATACTGGCTGCACTTCACCAACGGGAATGATTTCTATCACCTCCTCAATCCTGCTGCCATGGAGGACATCAGCTGCTCCATGGAGATCCTCCTCATCTGTTCATGGTGCCTTCAGAGAGCCTCATCTCTGCATCCCTCCATGTCCTCGAGCAGAGATATGACATATGCATGTATTTATTTAACACTGGATGATCAAGCCTGGCCAGCACATGCCCAAGGCATCACCGAATCCACATTTGCATGAGGTCATTTGTCCCTAAGAGCAAGACGCAGTGTGCTGAACTAAAACATCCATCTTTCTACATGTAATACAAACTTCCTGACCTGAATATCTTGTGGTCACAGTTGGGACTTGCTTAAATACATAAAAAAAAAATTAAATGCATGAGTCTGATGCCACAAAGTTACAGGAAATTTGAAACATAGTATCTGATGAATGACCAAACAAGATTAATTCATTTTTGGTAATGACCCAGTCAAAACTAACCTTAAGAAAGATCAAGCTGGTTTTATCATGTTCTATACTTTAAATAAATTAATAAAGATGACACTGGATCAGGTTTATACCAAAATTGTCATCACTCTTAAGATTACATTCCAAAATCCTTTCATTTTCATGTATACCTCCTGACTATTAGGCAAAATGCAGAAAATATCTGACATTCAAGTTTTTTTGGAAGGCCAAGTACAGAAAGGAAGCATCAACGATGACATTTTAAACATATATTTGGGAGAAGGAGGGAGGGGGGGGGAAGAGAGAGAGAAAGACTTGTATAATGTCACTTTCTAAATTTTTTCTTCTTTCAAGTGCTTTACAAATGAACTTATCTGCAGAAATATGAGATACTAAAATTATTTGTCAATATTCCAGTTTTTTCAAAATGTTAGGATTGAACAAAATGCTTCTGAAATACACATAATACAGTATATGTTCTTCATACAACGGAACACTATTTTATAGAAAAAAATTTCACAAATGTAGTAACAATATTAGTGATTTTTTTTAAAAAGGAAAAAAAAACCCACACCGAAACACAGAACCTAGAAGTACCATAGACTGTACACTCTCCTTCCTCAGAATATTCAGAATTGTAACGCAAGTCTCAAATTCTCGTTCAGTTTTAATGGACAGAAAACCAACCTCATGTATTTTTCCAGCCCATAACAAAATTTCATTAAAATTTATATTTAGAATTTTCTGTTACAGCATCCCTGTATTTCTGATATGCAGATGTGGGGCAATAAAACACTTAAGAAAGCCTAATATGAACATTATTGTAAAACAATTACTGTCAGTTTAAGAACTTCAAGATTCCATATATTATAGGAGCTTAGGAAGATAAGAATATCTCTATGAATCTACCTTATCCCTTCAGCTACTTACAATGTAAGTTAGAACACAATTAGGTAGTTTTCTGGTTTGTTTACATATCATACCATGTTTGAAGCCTCAAAAGATGATTCACAACAATCAGTGTTTTAGAATATAAACCTTCATCTACTGAAATCTAGAAAGTGTGTACATTAAAAACAAGCTTGTACTATTAACTTGGAATAATAATTACTTTTCTGTATTTATCTCCCAATGTTACTACAGCCAAAAAAAGAAAAAAACAAACCAAACACTGAAGCACTCATTTAAAGACATTCTCTTTATAATGAGAACAACAATAAAAGCCATTAGAGGGTACACAGCTAAAGGAAAAAGCTTTTCCTTTAGGTCAAATATATCAGTACTAGCTTGTAATAATCAAAACAGAAAGATTATTCCTTTAAAATCCTTTAATTCTTGATATCCACAGTTCTAATCCTCAAGTCATTGTTGAAGGCCACTTTAATGTTTGTGTTACACTGTTTAAATTTTGGTGTCAAGACTTCTTTTTCCCAATACTAAACTGCTCATGCTTCACTTTCATAATTTATGTCATTTTAGAAGCCCTTAATTTAATTAAAACCTTGTAAAACTAAGCAGGTTTGACTTCAATTTCTATATGCAAAGGAACAGAAGCACATTGCTTGGATATTTTGTTTGAACAGCTCATTTCAAAATTTATTATAGGTTACTATCATACCGAGAATAATAAAGATATATTTTTAATTACTTTTGCTCACAAGAACAGGCTAATACATATTCCATCAATATTATGATCCCCTTGGATGGAGAGAAGCTAAATGCTAACCCAAACAGATTTTAAAGCTATAATTACTTGGTAAACAAGGGAATCATACTAAATAATTATACATTGAGTTCATATTAAATTAAAAGAAGTTTTTAAGATCCTCTGTATTGTATTTTTCTCTTTTGCTCCTGTCTGCTGCAGTGTCATTGAGCATATCATTATCCGAGTGACATTGCTCTTCAAATGCGTTTTACGCAAAGCAGGCAGACTTTGCACAGTGCACTGTACTGCCTTACTTCTCTCTCTGGTGATGAAGCACAGATAAAGATACAATGCCACTTCACGTACACCATATTACACAGCAAAATGTTGCTTTGATGATGCAGTGCCCAACTAAAAAGCAACAAACGAGGAGGTCACCTGGGCAAGCTCATGCAGAAAGATTAGAAATAATCTGCTTTGAAAATATTATTGGGGCTTTTTGTTATGATGTCTGTAGAAAGGCTCTCTGGTTGGCTGAATGATAAACACTTCTATCTGTAACATATTAAAAAAAAAAAAGCAATAGAAAAAGGAAATAAAATAAAAATAAAAATTTCTGGCTCTTTTGCCCACTCAGCCATTAAAAAAAAACAACCCAACTTTTCACTTACAAGGACTGATGACCTCCTCTACGGAATTCAGTATTTCACCATTAGCAAGAAAGGATCTCCTTAAAACCACACTAAAATAGAGCACTGCATACACAATACTGCTAAGCTTCTCAGAACAGTCTTTCTAAGATACAGGCTGTGAAGACTAATAATTTCACTAGAACAATTTTTCTCTTTTGAGCATTCCTCCCCAATCCCAAAACGCATCAATAGTGAGCTTTGCTAAATCTACAGGTATTGCAGTTAAAGGTCTTGATACATCGTGCCCCTGGTTCACAGTGAAATCACCTGGTAATGTCATAGTTATTCAGAGGCGGCATTTGTCACCTTGCATTGGCAAGAATTTACCAAGTTTCCAGAAAAGGAGAACACCCATTTGTTCTGAACACAGAATAACAAACACAATTAAGGGTGTTGCTTTTTGGACCTGCCCCAAAACTTCCCAAGGTACTTAAAAGCTTTTCCAACAAGTGCACTGGACTTACATGAGACAGCAGCAATGTTACCAAGCCATCTGGCCTGAGAAAAGTATGCACACAGCAGGCCATACCACCGGGCAGCGCAGGGTAACCACACTCCTCCAAATACTTTACTTACAAGGTAAGAACTGGTAGTGGTAATGATGCTTTCTAAGCTGTTACAAAATTCTGCGATTGTAGAATGATGCTACACTTTCGTATTCTGTTGCAGATTTTTAAACTTTAATTAGACTAGAGAATGGCAAAGATGAATCACACCTTATCAAAAAAAAAAAGAAAAGAAAAAAAATTTAAAATCAAACCTTGCCATTAAGCTCCTTTTGCATGCTTAGCATACAGAACATTTTGTACAAAAAAAGTACAGCGATAGACACTCGTTTAATCCATTATGTAGCTCTAAAACACTTGCTAAAGAAATTTGAAATCCTGATTTTAAATGAGTTTGGTTATCTAGCCCAATACCACCATCAACACCCGCCCGGCAGTCTCCCACACCCTCAGGACCCAATCCTAACACAGGCCCTGCGCAGTCAATCATAGCACACGTGGCCAAATCTTTTCTCGAGTCATTAACCGTATTTGATAGTTATTCCAGCAGTTTTAAAGCTGCGTAACCTCTCCTTGCAGCACTAGCCCAACTGAAACACATCCAGTCACAGCTCTGCTTCTCCCGTCTTCGCCATACCACCCACAGAACGCGGTGCCCACCTCTTAAAGGCCAAACTCGGCCGAAGTCATCAGGCAGCTCTCCATTTACCTATAACTAAAAGGCATTTGAAGAAAATAAGGATTTGCAGCTTTTCCCAAATTTACCTCACCACATATCGGGATTTATAGTGACAACTACTACCAATAATGATTTTTCCAAGTGGCCTTTCCTCTCATAATGTCAAAACCTGGCATTCTGAAAGGAGCTGGCTTCCCCCAACTTAGTGCACGATGCAGCTGAAATTGCTTTATGTCTCAAAATAATAAGACCATGCCCTGAGAATACGCAATTAACAACCAGGTACTGCTTCAGGGAAAAGCTAAATTAAAATATGAGCCTGTTAATGTTTATATAGACTACCTAAAGCTTTTGTTTAACCCTGAAGTAAAGTAGTAGTGAGAAACTAAGGAGTTTTTTCTTCCAAAAATCTCACTATTTGACCTTCTACCCGACAACAGAAGGGCCAAGCTGGCCAAGCTAGTGAAGCACCATCTAGCTATACAAGTAAGGGGTAAAGAGAGAAAGCTATTTCTGGAGTACTCCATCCCAGAATACTCTACAGCATCACAGCCAAAACACAAGAATGCATTGTGTTGAGATCTGCAGGGACATGTGCTGGATCTAGTGCAACAAACACCTTGACTGAGAAGCTGCAGCAAGGGGCCGGACCAAACTGCCTCCCAAGGGCCCCTCCAAACTAAATTATTCTGTCATTTTACAGACTCGAGTCTGGAGTATCTAAATCTAGAATAAAAACCATAAAGATGAGAAAGTAGTGTGCTACTGGACAGGTTTCAAATTAAAATTCAGCCTGACATATGGGCAAAATGTTTCTGAAAAAAAGAATTCACAACAGTGAGAAAAAGGGCAAGATTTTTCCTTTATGCAAAAATACTCCACTGCACACAAACAGATAAGAAACAAGTAATCCTGCAGTAAAAAAAAGCTGTTGGCTGTGGCAGATCACAAGCTGCACATGAATCAATATCGTGCTGTTCCTCACTCTCTAAATATATATTATGTTTATATTTATATAGGGCTGTATAAACAAGAAAACAGACTCAGAAATAATCCTTCCAACTCTGCTCAGTTGCAGTTCTGCACATAGTTTGCGGCACTGCACTTCAAGAATGAGGAAAGCTAGACAAGGTCCAGAAGAGTGCCACCAGGATAACCGAAGAAAACATGACCTACATAAAAGCAGACTGAAAAAAAATCTAGATTGTTTAGTTTAAAGAGGAGCTGACACAGCGAAGGAAGGGGATGGGACAAGACAAACACGCTTTCAACTACTTAGAATACAAAAGTAAAAAGGAAAGGAAGAGTTTTATTCATACTCATGTAGTTATTAATTTAGCAACAGTAAGAAATCTAACTGCACAAACCAAAGTGACCGCTGAGATTACAAAACACTTTCTAATGATAGAGGCTGACTTGGGCAGGTGGGGTAGAGGTTTCACAGATTTCACCATCATTGCAGGCCTGTAAAAATGGTTTAGCCAAATACCTGATAAGAATGACATTAAGGAGACTGTATCCTGTCCGCAGGCAAGAAATGAGCCAGAGTCCCTCTTACAGTCATCTCCAGCCCTATTTTTATATGATCCTATCATTTCTGCTTGGCTGGAGGTTGCAATGTTATCTAACATTGTATGACACTGTTATAACTGCAAACATTATTTGCCTTTGCTTGCAACTCACTGCCCTTCAAATCCTTACCTCCAACGGTGGGTCTTGTGCCTTCGATGTCATTCAAGCATGCCCTCAATCCCAATCACCCAGTGGTGGTCCTCGTGTGGACAGAGGTTAATGGGTAAAGTCCAACGTAAAGCCCACTGAAGCCACGTCCTAAAGCTCAGAGAATGGTGCTGGCTGGTAACACACGTTACCGTGCGCTGCTGGCTCAGCCCTGATCTGCAGAATAGTCAAATGCCCATGCTCAGCATGAGGGTTTTACGCTGTCTCAAAGCGTTCTCAAAGCGTTGTACGGGCGTGCGTGCGGCAAGGGGTTGGAAGGTTTATCACATTCATCTCTCAGTTATGAAGAGAATCATGCAGAGACTGAATCTTTTATAGCCTTTATTAAAATATTTCAAAAAAACTGATTATTCTCCTTTTTTCCCTTAATTCCTGCAATGATTTGCATTGAAATGGTGGGGTTTTTGGTTTTGACAAGATTCATCTCGGTCCAAACCAGTTCAGTTATACGCACACCTGGTTAAGAATTCAGTCTGCTCCAAAGCATCAGACCGCCTCATGTGAGGTCTGGTATCTCACAGAAATCATATTATTCCATTACAAAGTCTTTAGGTTTAAAAAAAATTACTGTGTCAATAAAATGTATGTATTGTTTCCCACTGACACTAATTAAGTATTTAGCTTTCATCAGTAGAAAAATGTATGATTTATTAACTCTTTTCAAAACCATTATAATTTTAACTCAATGGCAGTAATTCAAAGATCCAAGTTAACTTCCCCACGCCCTTGATGTGGGAACAGCGGAACACGAAGGCAGCTGTGTGCCAGCAGAGAGCTACATTCTCTTCAACATTCAACCACGTATTTTTGCAACACTAAACACAATAGGGCTGGGTGTGAATCACTGTTTTGTTTGTTTCTGCTTTATTTCTGGTTTTCAAGTACTCATGAGTGAAATACTGTGCTCAGCCTTTCAAGCATTATGTAAACGCCAAAATAAGAGACAGTTCACCGGTTAGGACTGTGACACCGGTTGGAACACGTGCCACAGCAGTACAGCTCTTCCGTGCAAAGTCATTTGCTTTCTTCATCTGGGGTCTCCAGGTGTAAAGCAAAGAACTTCCTCTTTCTTACTACTCATGCTGCGTGATTTATTTTCAGGTATTCAGGTGTGTTTGACCTCCAAGCCCCTAGTTTGGGCGTGAATTTCACAAATCTCTCAAACTACACTCCAAACACCTCCATGCTGCTATGTTAGGCACAAGCACTCCAGGAAAGATTTACTTAATGCTCTTTACTGGAATACCATAAAAAAGAACTCTTCTCAAAGATATCATTCCCAGTGTCCTATTTCCAAGATTTTCTCTCTTTTTGCCTTAATTCTTACAAAAGAACCAAGCACATTCTTCTGGCCTCTCCTACGCAATTCTACACCTTCATCTTACAGTTGGTGCTTTGTTGTTACCAACTTCTATGTCCCAAGTTCCCCTACCTTGAAGACAAACTCAAATATTTTTACATGCCTGGGTTAATATTCACAGGCCTCACATCATATGACCTACCAAGTGAGTCAGCATAATAATCATATGCCCGAGCCTGAATCCAGATAAAAGATCTTATTCAGCAAGAGCAGAAAATTCCTACTTGGCTCTGCTTTTTCATGGCTCTATTACAGTCTCACGCTATGCAACTCCAGTTTTCCTGAGGGATGTATTTTTTTGCTGTTCTTCTGAACATAATACTAATCTCATCATGTATTTGTCATGTCATTCTTATGGCTTCCAATACTTTTTTGTGCATCCATGCATTCTATAGAAACAAAGCACTTTTTTAGTACTGTACATTTCACTTAAATGCTACTGAGGTAATGACCGGCACAGTATTCCACCTGTGGTTTTCAGCAGCAGGACACCCTCGTTCTGCTAATAGTCTTGCAATGCAGGGACACCATTTTGCTTTGCATAGCAGCTCAATTCATCACATTTAATGGAAATTTACTTATAGCAAAGACTAAAATTAACTCCCTAGAAAAATGGAACACATCTCTCCCCACCCTACCACTCCCTCCTCCTTCCACAGACACCACTGCCACACACAGATACTCTCTGAAGAGCTGCTGTGTAACTAAACCTTTTGTTGGAAGGTGATTTGAAAGAACACTGCAATGTAACTTGAAAAGGAAATTAAAATTTTGGCAGGGCTGGAAAACAAAAATCCAGGCCACACTTCAAAAAAAGCCACAACAAAACAAAACATGCAGAAAGGTGAAAGCAACAGCCTTTGTTTTTGCTTTATTCAATGACTACAAAAAAATTGCAAGTCTGAGATGAGATCATTTTATCTTTGTATCTAAAAATACAACCCCTACTTTAATAGAAAACTTCTTATACTGGATGTAATGGTAACACAACTGTTAGGAGTTTAAAGAAAGACAAGACACAGGCACTTAAACTCCCTGTAAAATTTCTAAAGAATATTTCCTTAACCTACATCGAAGTCTGAATCATTCTTGAAGTATTTCAGACTACAGGAGAAAATGTAACCTCTTAGCAAGGACACTTGAGTTGGCAGCTTCTTGTTAGGGGACATGAATGACACCCAATGCTAGGAATTACTGAGCACTATGAGGGATCATAAGACTGAAGGACACTGGAAAAAGTAACTGGGAAAAGAGAGGAAAGCACACAGATCCTCTCTCAGAGCTCTTCAGAAGGCATTTCTACGTCTGCAAAGGTAGCGAGTGCTGCTGAGCTTGAGACTTACTTGCCTGGGACTTGTCAGTCCTTCAGCAACGCTGCTGAATCCCAGGTACTGTGAAGGCTCCATGTAGGGACTGATGTACTGAAAGTGCAAAGTAAAGATAAAATACTGAAACAGCAGGGACTGTGGAGCATATCTGCCACTGCAAAGCATGTTAGAAAAGGCTGGAGCGAGCCTCCATATTTCCAGTACTGCCACAACAGAATTTCAGTCCCTGTTCTTTAAGAACATGAACATCACGACACAGCACTGTGTGACCCTACTTATAAGTTCACAGGTGATTAGTATAAGCCTGACAACAGGTGTTCAGGTTTCAACTCTAAATCTGCTCTTAAAACATTTTGAAATAAATATTCCTACCTCCCGTGTCTTGAAAGAAGTTCCCTCCCTATGCCAAAAATAGGCTTCATTCTTAGGCGAAAAAGTCTTCTTATCACAAGCCACAAAAGCAGTATGAAAATCGTATCTCAGTCTGGGAAGTCTTTAATATGAGAAGCCTTTACACATTTTGCCTCAAACTTAAAAGGAAAAACAAACACAAAAAAATGCCCAACATTCTAGACTACCATCTCATTCTGCCAGAAAAATTGAAAATTTACTTTGTCTAAATTTAGTATGTGGGAAGAAGCCCATTTTAGTGGAGCCTAAAAATACAGCTTCAACCTTTAATTTAAGGGACGAGTAATTTCCCATAAGAAGTACAACAGCTTCTCCAGAGAAGACTGTCAAACAATTCTGCAAGTCAACTTACCACTTTTTATAGATACAGTGCAAGGTCCAGGGGCAATCCTAGTTCACATAGCCTGACCTCCTGTACATCAATATGCTGTGACATTTCATTTGATTACTTCTGGTTTGAGCCCAATAATCCATGTTAAACTATGGCAGAACTCCTAGTCTTGATGTAAAGATTCAGAGAGATGGATGATTCACAATTTTCTTTGGTACTTGATCCTAATGCTTACAGATCAGTCCATTACTCATTATTTCTCTGTCTACATAGGTAAGGATTGTTTGATCCCTTTCCTTGTATTTGCAGAAAAGTGGTGCTGATTTGTCGGTTTCTGAGTCCTGAAGTTTCTCATTCTTCCATTTCTCACTAGCTTCACTTAATATGTCTTTACGTCTTTAGTTGTACAGCTCAGCATCTGATTGAATCAGAGCACATTATGTTTGAATACAGGCAGGATCAGTATAGATAATTCTGTATTACTCCCTGCCCTCATTATTTACCACTTTGGTAATCTTTGTGTCAGTTGCAAATTTTATCACATTCCATGTACTTCAGATCAATGATGCAACTGTTAAATGGTGTCAAGCACAGAGCTGATCCCTATGGAGCTGCACTCTATTATTATGACTAATTTTTTAGGTTTGTCAGTTGGCCAGTTCTTAATCCTTTTAACTTGTGCTTCACTGATACAGGGCAGTGCTATTTTTCAAACTGAAATGTCATGCAATGCGAAAAGCTGTCTTTCTAAGAGCGCAGTTACAGCTACACCTTCACCTTTATCAGCCAAACCTCTGAACTTCTTTAAATATTGAAACTAAGCTTGCCCAAGTTTCATTTCCTGTAAAGCTATGCATACTGAGAATTCCATCCCCATTGCTTATTTCTTGGTAAATCAGCCTTTTGAAAGACCCCAATATCCTTCCCCAGGACTGAGGTTTGGATATTCAACCTGTAGTTATTCCAAGTCCCCCCCGTCTGTCTCCAGAACAGAAGACTTCTGAACAGAAACAGATATGGAGAGACTTGGAATAGCTGTAGATTGAATATCTGATCTTACCATGTTCTTACCAGTAACTGTTCTTATTGTGTCCTCTCCTGAACAGGAACAGACACGGTAAGAACAGTTCATGGCGGGAGTGCTGATGCATTAACACAGTTAATGACATGATTTTTTGGGTAAAGTCTTAGGATATTAGGATACAGAAAAATGCCTTTCAAGTTCATGTCCACTGTAGACAAAACAGGTTCCCCTTCTCCTTCTGACCAAACTTTTTGAACCCTATACAGAGGCAACTATAGGATTTAAGCATCTTTAGAAAGGAGACTGCGGTAACTCAGAAATAAATTCTGTAAGAATCTGAATGCTCCTCAGTTTTCTGAACTGCAGATGCCGAATAGCATCCAAATACTGCCCTTTATTACCATTTTCCATTTAGTCATTTCTTGCCACTGTATTTCCTTCTATACTGCTGTGACAACCCCAGTGAAGGGAACCACCAAAGCGAACACCTTAAATCATGCTGAAGTCAAAAACTGATATAAGGCAGGAACGTGTTGTTCAGAGAAAGCCCATGGATCAAACACATTGCCTATGGGTACTGATCATCCAAAGGGTCGTGCACATACCAGAGCTCCAGCAACATGGCTCGAGCGACATTCCACCTGAAAAACGCCCAGGCATAGCAGCCCATTTAGCCCGCTCCCGATCTCTAACTGCAGGCAGTAGCCAAGGTTAGTGGTAGCGATCCTGATGACAGTACCTGGCTATTCGCACCCTCAATCTAAAACCCAAACTGCTGTGTGACAGAGCTGAGGCTGTTGTCTTTCCAGCTCTCCCAGACAGCTATACATGCTTCCAGCTTAATAAGAGAACAGCACAAGGAGTTACCTGTAAAAACATTAATAAGTATGAAAAGGAAAAAAAACCCTGTGAAGCTATGCATATTTGATTAATTTGATTCTAATAGTTACAAACAAGTTTTCATTACTCAGTGCTGTTGAATTTTTAAACAAAGACCCCAAAACACGCCATCCCTCTTAATGCTGCGTTGTACCTTCCTCCCCTATAATCAGTCCTGGAGGAGCCTGCAACTCGATGTGAGTGAAGGCAGCAGACTGAGCTGTATGTAATTACCCATTTGATCCTATTAAGACACAGAATTCTAAAATTACAAGGCGGAGGACTGTGCATTGGTACACTGCCATATACATAGGTACTCAAGCAACTTTAGCCTGAAAAGCTACCTACAGCTTCAGCAGTTCAACTCCTCTAAAACAGATACGTATTACTTAACATAATGCATTACCATAATAGAACTGCTACGTACAACTGCATCGCTTTTAACAAGGTTAGTGTAGAGAACAATACAAAGTAAAACTCTAGGAATGTAAAATACCCAAATATATAATTTCTTTTTAATGTCATTAATGAGCACATTAACGCATAGGTATTCATGTGACAGGAATATATAAAAAATATACTCCTACTTTTGAGGAGATTTAAGAACTTGAACTTTCATTGTTGAATATCTGAAATCTCTACATAATCATTTATAATGAAAATTATAATGGCATAACCTATGTTACAATACTGAAGCTCAGGTAAAACACTGGGCAACACAGAAGTGTACAGTAAACTTTCAGAGCTGAATTCGGCACATTGTGTTAGCAGAAATAGTAAGATATTTAATTTGCAATCCCAAAGAAAGCTGGTTATTTTTTATCTCAACTCATCAGGAATATAACTTCATTCTGAAAAAAGTACACACATTACCACAACTTTCGGGTAAACATCTCTATCAATCATTTAATGCTCATTTATATAATTTTCTTCTTTGATACCTCATTAATAGATACCAATAGTCTTCTACTATTAACAAAGTGCAGAATTATTCATCATAAATAATCCACAATTACCTTTTAAAATTTTTTTCTGCTAACTTCAAGATATTTGTGCAAATGCACTGTTATATTAAGCATAAAAGACAAGTACCTCAGAGTCATCTCCGAGCCAGAAAACATTTTACACGAGGTCTC
Organism: Ibycter americanus; assembly: GCA_035590275.1. Classification (NCBI taxonomy): domain Eukaryota; kingdom Metazoa; phylum Chordata; class Aves; order Falconiformes; family Falconidae; genus Ibycter; species Ibycter americanus. The sequence continues at coordinate 49,563,335 of JAVJGI010000064.1, forward strand.
CGAATTCTGACTGAGTTCCATCCTCCTCCCAAAGGATAGCCAGCTCTCTCCTTTAGGGGAAAGAAAGAGCTCGCAGCAGACCCTGAACTTTATGCTCTCTTGATCAAAGGACTTTCAAAGAAGTAAAACAAGAGGAAAAATAGGAGAGATGAAGGCATTCAAGTGCCACTAGCTGTAAGTTCTATTAAGAATAACATTTCCACCACTGGAGAAACACACAAAGATCAAGCTACAAGGTAGCTGAGATCCTAACTCTTTACATTAAAGCCAGAGCCACCCAAACATTTTATTCTTCTAGATATTCTAAAACGTAATGTCTTGGAAAAATACCCTCCATTAGTTGCTGCCCATTACGGAAGTGAAGAATGACCAACCAAGAAAGAAAATATTTTTACAAAATCAAAAATCAAACTTTCTTGGCAACTGCAAATAACAAACAGTATTCTTGACAACCACAGCTACCTGAACATCCAGCAGGAGCTCAGCAACAGGCACCACTTCTCTGCTGTCTGAGTACCACATAGTGGCTAAAGCCTCTTGAGTTGGTCTGTAAGAAAAACCCTTTCATAGGGAGTAGGGAAGCACGATGGGGGTCTGAATCATGGGGGGAGAGGTTAATCCTGATTCTACCTGTAATTAAGCGATTTTGTTTTGCACAAAAGGAAAAAGTAAAAATTCACAGTAGTGTGAAGTGAATCGAGTATCAACCTCAAATTACATTTTTTGCTTCATTTGGAGATCACCTCATCCTTTTTAATATTACAAGGAAAATGGCACTTGAAATCAAGTAGTAAAAAATTTTAATTATGAAACTATTGTTTTCTATTAACCATAGAAATAATATTAAAAATCCCATTCCTTCCTCTAAAAGCACTATCCAAACTAATTCAGAAATATATCTGAATGGAGGAAGGAGGAGTGCAAACATACTTTTGTCTTAAAAGCTGTCCTAGAGGCACCTTTTGTTTTAGTGGCAAGAATTAAGTTCCACGGGTCTTTGGCACACAATGGTAACAACCAATTAGTAAGGATTTTTGTGAATGTCATTGACATTCACAAATCAAATTACAGTTTCACTTATAGAGAAAGACACGGGCAGCACAGACTGAGGCAGAAGTACTGAGTTTTAAAGCCACTCACACACCAAGCCCCAAACCCTTCCATCATGAGCCGTCCTATAACCCAGCAATGACAGCTAACATCGGACGGTAACACACCGTCAGACTGTAAACCCGCCACTTGCAGCGTTAAGCTAATATTTCAAAAAGCACATACAAGAAGCAAGGACGTAACACCATCAAGTTGGTATGGTAAAGGTCTATTCTTCTCCTAAAGTCAACAAAAGTGACCTCTCAGAAAAACAGTAGTTAAGTAAACATTTAAAAACTACAGCTCTGCTTTTTTTCATAAGATAGCCATCAACAAGGTTACACAAATGTACACATACAATCAAGTATTAAATGCTTCCTGCTAGTTGACTTCAACTGATTTCCAGTATTTCATATTTCCAACGTGTTTATCCCTACTCGTTTCATGAAGGACTTTGGATTGTGCCAGTGAATCTGTGATACTACTGAATACAACACGATACTATTTATGTTTATTAATGGCTTGAAGAAATGGTGTTGAAATAGAAAATGGAACATATTTTCACGGCTTACTGCACTGGGCTAACCTAACTAGCTTTATACTTATATAACTTCGTATACACTGTTAGATGGCTGCTGGAGCAAAGAAAGGATTTGTTTAAAATAAACATTAAAAGCTGAATAAGGTGTAAAATAAAGCAACATTAAAACACAAACTTCTTGGTTTAGTTAGTAGAAAGATTAACAGAGAACAAGACATTATCACCAAAATCTAAATAAAAATATGTAAATATCAGTTAATATGGACCACTGCCAGCATTTAGTCAAAGAATACAAAAATTGTCTAGTATGATACTAGACTATATATGCAGCCTTTGTAAAAAAAAAAGAAGTCATAAAGTTAAGGAGGTGAGGAGTACCTTGGTGGAATTCGAATGTTTTGATCTGACAACTACGTTTGAATTTTAGAAACTGCAACAGGATTTATGACCCATATAAGACTTCAGCTCTCTTTGTACCAAGAATAATAGTCATTTCTTTACTAATGAAACAGCACCACAGTACAACTGACAAGCATAAAATTATGCAGAAAAGTATTACTGAGACTGCTAAAAGAAGGAAGAAACTGAAATAAATCTTTCTGTATTATCCTAAACATGTCCACCATGTAGTACAATACAGTCTGTAAACGATTTCCAGCCCCAATTTATCTCAGAATCTATCCTTTTTTTCATTGTGGACAGCTATATATTTGTAATGGACGTTTGTCTGGGACCAGGAATTTAGGAAATAACTTCATTAATGTTTGCCTACACTCAAGTGTAGCTGGTACTAACTTTAAATTACCTAAATCTAGCATTAGTTGCTTCAGAGCACAGCAACACAGCATCCTCCTCACAGAAATAACAGAAACTTATCCTTGAGGAGCTCCATACTGCCAGACCACTCTTTCCCTGACCATAGCCAGCAGTCCCAGGTAACTCCAACAGCTACAGTAGGGCACGTAAGTGTATTTTAGCTCTGAGTGTACAAGCCCAGAGCTTTTGGAAGCAGCCACCTCAGAGAGTAGCCATAGCCCCAAGCCCAAGGAAGGTGGCACATACACAGTCCTGTCGGGACAAGAAACACAAGTGGGATTAGTTGCCCAGTCCTTGACAATTTTACATCTCAAGCTTGGACTTCCACAGTACAATTTCCCGAAAAGCTTATTCCTACTCCAAACACAGATGGATTTTAGATGACCAGAAGCATATTCCCGACACCATCTGATTCACCAGATCTGCCAATCAATCACCAAAGAAAGTGTCTTTTTGATAGAACAAAACTCCACCTTTCCAAAGCTAACCCACCCTGCAGCTGGCCCTTTTAGTCACTGAACAGTCTGGTGGTTCTGCAAAGTGCAGGATCCTTAAAAGATGAGCCTCCACACACAAAAAAACCTGGAACTGTGAGCAGGATTGCTTTTCTATCTGCGTGCCCTTGCAAACTGAGTCTGTTCCCATCTGCCCAGCAGCCCCATAGTGAGCGTAGCAGGGATAAGAACTAAATGTCACAGGCAAGACAGACACTACAAATAGCAGTACAGGTTCAGCAAGTAAGCATAGAGCATATGGATTTCAGGTGCACTTGTGAAGCAGTGATCTTACAGGGGTAAGCTGAGCATCTAACTGTGGTTTACACAGTTCTTTCTGCTTTAATAAAAATGCAATAATGAATATAGAATTTTAAGTTGAAAGTTTATTCTACAAAAATGTCTTTAAAATACTCATGCACTCTTTTTTTTAGAAACTAATTCAGATGTCTAAATAGAGAATTTAAAATTTGGGCATATGCACGTTTGAAATACTCTTTGGAATACCATACACAAACCTGTAGGCAAAACACATTCATCCCTATCTTTGATAGATAATGTAATAGATAACTGTTCATTTATTGAGTCAAGTATTATTTAACATTATAATAATACTGTACATTAATGTTATTCTTAATTTTATTTAACAGTTTATGATGCAGAAGCCAGAAAAGCCTAAGACACAAAAGTGAGAAATAATTAAAAAGAGAGGAGAGAGTAAAGCAATTTTGTACTTGTTTAATTTAACTTCCAATTTTTGTTATGCCAGACAGATGATGGGTTTATACTTCCTCACATCAGAAAATACTATTACAGGACTTTCTCCAGTGTCCCCATAATTTCTCCTCCTTAACATTTCCCACATTGTCTACCTAAAAGTTAAAATAGGGGGGGAAGGGGGGAAAACAAAAGAAGTGGCATCTCTGCCCTATAAAGCTTCCATCCTGTTATAGTCTTTACAGCAGAGACTGGAGAGGAAGACCTAGAGACCAGTGGCATGAAATGAAGCAATGTTTTGACTAGCTAGGTGGAAAAGATCAAGATCTGCCTTATTTTTTCAAAGATGTTTTCACCATCTGTGTTCATGACAGTTTTATTCTGGGCCAACAAATGGCCTTTTTTGAAATGTAAAATTAATTTGCACTGTGTTGATAAAGTGGACTGAAGAACAGACACTTCCTACAAAACCGTCATCTTATAGTAAGTTTCTCTTTTGTATAATAAATCAATATAGATGGTTGTCACAGAAGTGAAACATCAAGGACTTAGAAAAAGTCATGTAGGTGACCACATAGGGACACAAGTGTGGATAAAGCATTGTATATATTCTGCCAGAAAAATAATTAAAAAATGAAAAGGAAGATATTTGCACATATAAGTACAGACGTACCAGTTCAGTGGAGGAGAGGAAACCATAATGTCATTTGTCACATCTCTGGGCTAAAAGATAACCTTTTTCTCAAAAAAGTGAACTTAACTCTATCTACGACTATCCTGAATATTTATCTACTTTGCAGTCCACAACACATTTTTTAGCGAATGTATTTTGCTATGTACTTATTGTCTCATTTTGTAGTTTTTTAATAATGGGAACTATAATAATTTCCATTTTCAGCTAGTACCAAACAAACCTCTCATTGCTATGTCACTCTCCATTGTTGGTTTATAGCCTGTATAACCCAAAATAACTTTCTGCACTAAATCCCTATAGAAGAAAAATTTAAAACAAACACTACATATTTCCAAACAGTGTATCTGAAACATTCTTTTTATTTTATGCTCAGCTCTTAGCTGAGAGCATTCCGTTTCTCTAGCAAGGAGATTATCAGTATCACTTAAATCAAAACGAGAAAAACTGTTCCAATTCTACTTAGGTGTTAGTGATGTTATCAGCTGCTACAGGAGAAAGAAAATTCAGAGGTGGAGTTTGGCAAGCTTTAAAATAAAGGTTTTTACACTTAAATTGTAGTATAAACCTTACAGACTTGATTCAACGTTGATTAATGGAACTGACTATGCTTCAGCTCTCAGCTAAATCACAGTTAAAAGGCAGATGAAAAGATACAGTTATGCTTGTGTTACAGAAATTCAAGCATTTTTGCCCAATGAATAGCTATCAAACATATTGAGTTTATCCATCAGATAAGAAAATATCTATGTAAAAGTGAACTAACAATACGCAATAGGAAGGAAAACAAGTTGAAGGATAAAATGGTACATTTCTGTAACATATCGTTGTGTAGCACTATCTTCCAGTAGTTTCATGTCATTAACACAATCTCTTTTTCATCAGAATATGAATTTTTATGATGAAAGTCTTTATGTAACACTAATCTTTCTATTATGACCTGAGGGAATATACTGTAATAATATTAGAAATCTTCATTTGTTTCTTCATTCAGTGATTCAAAGACGATGTCCTGGTTTAAACAGAATTAAGTGACTAAAAAAAAATTACACTTACAGGTATTATGCCATGCCCTTTTAACTTCCCCTACATACACTAACAGCACAACTCGCTTATTAGAGGAAGCTAATACCCTCTGAAACAAACTATCACACTACGGTAATCGTTCACCTGTTATTCTAAGGTCACAGCAAAGATGTTGCATCACGGAGCAGTTAAGTCGTCAGGAGCCCCAGCACTGAGGGCGTGTTTCTTTCTAAATGCTGAGCAGCTAGTAAGACACTCAAGGGGCAACAGAAGAGCTCTTGTACTAGAAACATTAGGTCAGGAATCTGGAATCAGCCTAAAAATCTGTTGAATAATAGCCACCATAGCAAGGACTGATTTTCAACCCTTTAAAACTCAGTTCTTGCCATGTAAGCACTGTTCTGCCTACTCCCTTCAAACAAAACATAGAAACAATCCAACAGCACAGACAGATTACTCCACTTTCAGAGTTCAGGTGAAGCCCACGGCTACTGCTTAAGGACCTTTGGAGAACTAAAGGGATAAAGAGTATGAGTCTCCCTCCCAATTCTTGATAAAATGGGGGAGGAGGGGGGAAGAGGACGTGCCCCCCTTGTTCTCCCCACCACTGAGCATCAGCCTGGTCTCTTCAGGGATCAGTTAACCCCACCTGTCACCTCTCGTGTGGCTTTTAGAGTCTGACATGCCCCGACTGCACTGTAAATCAGCAAGTCAATTTGGCCCTCAAAAAGTATGTAACTGCAAGGGTTAACAGAATTTTAAGGATTTAAAGTCATACTTTCCATTGGCTAATCATTACTCAGCTTGAACTCCTGATGGTGAACTCCTTGACACTAATGAGCCTACATCTGTTCCTCTAACTCAAAATTACTTTGCTCTATGAGCTACTTTTATTAGCAGACCGATGACCATAATGAATTTTTGACAACAGACAGCTATTCAGCACAAATCGACTTAAGCAATTCCTCCATCAAGTTTAACCGTGTTGTGTTAGAGGCGGCAATTGATCGCCGCTGTAAACCTGCACCTCCCAGGCAAGCTGGTCTCTCCTCATGCACAATATAAGCAACCAAAAATCCAACAAACAAAAGCCCCACGCGCTGGTTAGGGATAGCCAAACCTGTTATCGAGTAAGCAGAAAAAATAAATGTTTCAGTGAAAGCCACAAGGTTAGGTTATAAAGCAGATTAAGTAAATTAACCAAAAATACAAATATTCAAAGCAACCCTGAACTACCTAACCTCAATGACTGACGGACACAAAGGTACTAACTAGGCCCAACTCAAATTTACTGTAAGAAAAAAATGTACACGCTAGCCCAAGTGTTGCTCTTCCCCCAGGAGCGCTGGAGTGCCGCGGCGGCTGGCTGCAGAGGGCTGCTCCTCCCGCTGCGCGCAGCTTTTAGGAGTGGCGACACTTGTATGAACAAACCTGAGACTGGAGCAAAACGTCCTGTGCTTAAATATATTCAGTCAGGACTTGAGAGAGCTGGTCACCCTTACAATCCCTGACAAAGCTTCAAAGCTGATGTTTTTTCTTGTTTGTTTTTAAGTGACCACAAATGAGGTGGTAACATTGTTTCTATCAGTTTCAAGTAGGTTTTAACCACTGAAATTTACAGATACATTTCTTATGTTTTATAAACTTAACACCAAATGGAGTAACAAATAGGTACGGGGAAAAAAACAAGCTGTGTATCTTGTGGTATATGAACCATGGTATGCATTATGCCCTAACTTCCAAAAGAAGGAGCAAGAAAAAAAAACCAGAAAAGCCTCTCTAAATTCACCCACCGGTTTTGATCTCAAAATAAAACCATCTCCCCCTCATCTTAATAATTTTAGACTCCCCTTTACACCCCAGCTGCAAAGCATAGGACGGTGATGACGCTTCAACTCCAAGATACACACACAAACTCAGAAGCAGAAGACTAGGGGAAATTTATGGGTCAGATATGTCAAAAATACCTTACGAAAAATCATTTCCTCTTACTAATAGTCTGCTCATAGGCATTGTCAGATTTTTTTCTAAATTCAAACCGCAGTGCTGATCTGGATATTTATTTACATATACATACATATATATTGCATATTATATGTGCAGATGGTGAAATATGTTTATGTAAAATGCAACCTCTAAACCCCCAAGACACAGATACTGCTGATGTCTGACACTTGACAAGGTCTAAAACAGTCAGAATAAAGGATTCCAAAATTTATTTCAAGAGCATTTCATAAGATGTCTGAATTTAAAAAGTCATGGTTACCAAATAGGCAGCTGACAGTTATTTCTTGTGTAATGTATTTCAGAAATAACCTAACACGATCACAGTATCTCCAAACCTTACATTCTCATTAAGAAGTGAGCAGGTGGGTTTCAGAGTACATGAAAGCATCATGCTCCTAGCAGAGGTAACCTTTTTTGTCCTCATTAGGATGAGTGATGACAGCAGTGAAAAAAAATGAAGCATTTTCTCTTTTCTTTTTCCTTCCTTTTCCCAGTATAGTAACAATAACCAGCAGAGAGGACTCTTTGCAGCAGATTAATAGATCCACACTGGTTTCATGGTTTAGTTTATTAGACAAGAAGTATCCCAGGTATTTCTATCTTGTGTTTGACTCAGGATGACATAAAAAGAAAATGCTGCTTGCTATTGCAGCATTTGATCCAAAATTCTTCTTTCATCTTGTTCTTACAACTTTGCATTTTGTCTTTCCTTCTATCATTCTCTCCAGCATACTGCAGGATACAAATCAAACAGCATACCACCAGAAGGGCAATGATTGCAAGATTAATAGAACACACCAACAACTGTACGGCAAAAGACAGCAACTAAAGTTAGGAAAAACCATCCTTGTGTCAAAATCAGCCGGACACTTAATTCAAAGTGAAATTGTAAGGAAAACAGGAAAAACCTGGTAATTACACCAAAAATGCCTACATTTATACTACAGAATTTTAACCTTTTCCGTGACAACTCACGTTACCAGAACTAAATACATTTGCGCACACACACAAATGCATGCTCCTAGTATCTCCATCTTCCTACACTAATCATTACATACAGCTTCACTAACACTAACGCTCCCACCTTCCCAGAGAATGCAGAAACTGGGAGGCATGTGCCTGTCGGGCCACTGCCACACTTACTGGGTCATTCTACTGTCAGAAATCATCCCAGAATATTAGCTAAAAGTCCACACAAGGAGAAAGGAAAATAACTCCACACTGTTTCACAGCTGAAACACCCAGAAGTCATACTTCCTGATCTCACTTCAGATTTTTCCTATGCCTATCGATTCCCTGTATAGCTCTTCTGCCTGCTCTTCAGCCTTCACGTAGGTGGCAGAGCAGACAGAATGTGTGTACCATCCCGGGTCCTCTCACTCGGAAGACAGCCAGGGACCACTGGCTGCAGCACACTCTGCCGACTTGGAAGCAGTAACAGATGCAAGGACAGGGAGAGCTTTTAGACTTCTTCAGCATCATAAACCAGAGGTAGTCATGGCCCATTTTTCATGACCTAGGGCAGGAAAGTCAAGGGGTTCTCCGGTTTCTTCCAGTCACGGGTACAGCAGGGGAAGAAGAGAGGAGAATATAAAGGAGCTGATTCAGTCTCACAAATCCTCCATTTAAGAACAGAGAGGAACAGCCTGCTGCATTTCCATTCATCATTATTTAATTCAATCTTCCCTCTACCAGTTTTTCTGCAAGCAGTAGGATGAAAGGTCATGTAAGAATATATGTGCTGCTGCAAAACTTGCAGAAATAAGGGATAGCCAGAATCAAAACAGATGAGCCCCAAAATCAGCAAGAACTCAACTATGTTAGAATACAATTGCACCTGATATGTAAAGTTACCATTTTGGTTATAAATGTTTTTGATTCAAAGATTCAGAAATAATATTGCACCTTCAAGAGCTCTAAAAGGCAAAACGCCCAGCTCTCTACAACATGATAACAAGAGGTCTAAGATACGCCCAAAAGAATGAGGCTGTAGGCACTGCCATAGTAAGAGAGAACCAAAATGATTCATGGTCTTGAAAAAAATACAGTTGACATTAAATACTCTGCAGCATATCACAAGCAAAGGGGGGGCGGGAAGAGTAGTTTTATTCTCTTAAGTTTCTTAATGTTGAAATACAGTTCCTATTCCAAAATTCTCATAAGACTTGTTTTAGTTTTGAAATACAGGCATATTTTGTTTTCAATTAAAATAAAAAGCTTTCATTTTGTTTACAAACAGCAGTGACAAAAGCAAATATTTGCAAAATAATTGCGCATAGGAACACAAAATAGGTACTAGCATTAATTCCTACTAATACAGAATGCTAAGTAGGTTGCCTGAAATTAATTTAAAAATACTAATTACATTCAGTCACAGGACCATAAAATTAAGCAGTCTAATGTATCAACACTTGAAAAATACACTTGAACATACTTCCCTGGTGAGCAGTGGTCTAAGCTATCAGCTTCTGTAAAATTCAAACACCAACACCTCTATCCGCAGAGTTTCAATGATAGCACTTGGTTAACAGTTCAGGGAGTTAACAGCTACAACATGCTTTCCTCAGTCTACGGGCAGTTCCAGCACTTCTGTAGCTTGGGATATTGATGAATATCAGGATGAAACAACTGGCAAAGACTAGTTTCATAGCTTTTGTTCAGAAACATGCCGGAGGTTTGCAATTTATTTTTTATGCTGCAGCTACTGCTTCAGAAAGTCATAGGGTTGGACTCAAATTTTTCCTTGAGAGAAGCAGAGTATGAGAAAGAAAGAAGAGCATATCTATCTTTTCTTGCCCTCACCTATAGGCAGGAGGCTTTGAAGGAGAGGGTAAAGACATAACAGTAGGTTTGCATCCTCACAGATTTTGCGCTGAAGCAGGAGAGGCCATCGTGCTTTTCTTGAACCATAACATTTCTTGAACGCCTACCCGCCTGAGGTGACTCTACAGCACACGATATGTCCAAGGGTATGGCACGGTAGGAACACCACAGCGCTCTCTCTTCTGACATGAGAAGTAAAATTCTTTATAAAGTACTGCTTTAGAAGCTACCTGCCATCCACTTTCACCCTTTTCCTCCCTTTCATCTATTTTTGGCTGAGCATGTCAATTTTCTGTCCCAATAAATAGAAGCACCTCATACATTATGCAGCTATTGGAATTCGGGGTTTAACTAGTATCATTTCAGGTCTTGAAAACGCAGTCAGGCTCTTGGTAACTTTTCCCTTTCTATTTACCACATTACACAAAGATCAAAACATTGAAGCCGAAGCTTCAAGTTCAAGGTTGCAGCCCATCTTTAATCTCTGTTAACATTACAGGAGAGCAGTTCTGGAATATTATGGTCCTTTAATTATGAAAAATTAGTAACGATGAGCATGGCCATATTTTACAAATAAGACCGTGCTCTAACTTCTGCAAGCATAATCAATAGTGTTCTTGTAAAATTTGGTTTGCTAAATCCACTGGAGTGGAGGACTCGATAATTCCCTTTTAAACCAACTTTTACAGTTCCCCCAGCTGTCTAGTTCTCTACATTCGTCATGACAGACAAAGTTAAATTAAAAATTCTAAACCGTCACCCTAGGGCAAAACTTGATAGAAAAGTGTAGAGCAATGCTCTTTGAAACCAGTAACAAAATATATCCCAACACTGTAGAGAAAACACACTGTAATTTTTCTGTATGCATTTACTACTCTTTTTAATAGATGCAATTTTCATGAAACCTAATCACAACGCACAACTCAAATGGATGTCTCACTTTTTGTTTTTTTTTTTGAATAGTCTAATTCAATTGGTCACAGCAATGGATTCTCATATTCATGAAGGGATGTGTTTAGGCACAGAGGTTAGATGTCACATCTGTGATTGATAATGTTTGTTTTGTGCTGTGCTTTTCAATAACTCTTCACTTTAAGCAGCATTTTGCTTCTAAACAGGAGTGGGTGTAAGGACACTCAGCATAATGGAATGGGCCAGGTTTAATTCCCTTAATCACTTGGTCAGGGCAACAGAATTAACTGTCCACATCTGTTCCCTCCAAGCGCATATGCTTAGTTCTCCCTCTTATGCAATAAAGGAGCGTGGGGTCATGATGCCACATCTAGTCTGCCTTTTCCTCCAAAACTGAATCCACAGGGAGAACCATGGACTGACTGCGGATCAACAGACTGATTTTGGACCAGCAAATACATGTGATGTGGGAAAACCAGCTCAATCTTGACCCTCAAGAGTACCTTTTTATAAAATATGCTATATGCCTCCAAAGGAAAAAGCAGAGCACTTGTGCCACTTGTAAACAGACAAAGAAATGAAAAACCACACTAAAATCTTGACCAAAAAAAATGGTTGCTTAATTGCAGGTGGTCTTCATAGACCACTGAAAACAGACTGCAGCTGCACTTATAGGGTGATCTGTTCAAACAGGTTCGTAATAATCAATTTAACCACAACGGTAAAGATGATGTTCAACATCATTGGTCACACTGACAGAGCACTCTGGATAGCTGCCTAACAAAGTCCAGCGAGGGTCATATTCCAAAGACAATTTGAAAAGGTATCATTTAAAATGGCAATTAATTCAGACCCATTGGTTCGTGCTTCTGGCTAGCCTCTGAAACCCTGTGTTTCTGTGCTGCTGAAAGCAAGATGATGGAGGTCAATTGCTCCAAGCCCCTGGTGTTCACAAAATGGTGATTACCATGGCACTCAGTCTCAATCTGGAGCCAGTAACGAGCCACCTACACTCACCCACTTTTGACATTTATATCAACTATGCTTGTTTAAGGATGAAGAGACACAGAAATACTAAGTTCAGAAAAAGAAAAAGAAAAAAAAAAAAACCCAGAGTTCATGCTGGGAAACAAACCACTGAATCACCAAAAGGGGAAGAGAGGGCTCACCACCAGCCAGGTAAGTACAGGGAACAGAACATGGAGTAACAGACAGGGATCTTCCAGAAAGTGATAAAACCCATTAATTTATACAACAGCTGCACTATTTTCTGGTATAAGAAATAAACTAGTTTTGGAGAGAAAGAAAACAGCTTTCTCCTTTAAGGCCAAGGACTTCACAACAGGACTGGCAGTAAATGCTACATTTCACAAAGGAGTTGTTCTCTGCAACAGGCACCTGAAGACATGCTGGGTGCAAAAGAGAGACTGCTGGAAAACCCTACAGGTCAGCTGACGGTAGGAAGGTGAGGGAGAACTTCCTGAATTTATTTCACGAAAAGCTGATTATGAATCTTTTTCTTCACTGACACCCTTTGCAGCAACATTCATGCCATTTCATTGGGATGCTGTGACTACTTTCAGTTGGCATTTTGTCCTTTGCCTGACCTGAGCTAAAGGGTGATTTCAAGATAGCAGGTTAAACACAAAATAATCCCCTCTCAAGGCTGTGGCAGTCTATGAAATGAGGCAGGAGGTAAGGCACCTCTTAACTCCCTAGTGCACGATATTCCACAGGGTAATCCATGCAACCAGAGGCTGAGCACACCTGTGCGGGAGCCCCGCAGCATCCCAGGGAGCAGGAGAGCAGCCAGCACGGTCCAAGAGCAGGGGTGAAGCCCCACGGCACCGGGGCACCAAGCACGGTAGCAGGGAGCGCGCCTGAGCCCCAGGGTCCCTCGGGAGTTTGCCGTACCGGCGCTGGAAGCCCATCCTCCCAGTAACCGCTGCCAGCTTCTACGCGTGCGGAACCCAAGGCAACAGCGCTTCAAACCTGTCTGCAGACCTCTGATTTTATCACTATAGTAAATAATAAAGAAGTGCAAATGAGGATGATAATATTGCTTGTTTTACATGCAAGAAGGTCAGGGAGCATGAATTAGTTACTCTCCTGTGTAGGCCAGTGCTGGCATTCTGACGGGGAAGAACAGACTACAAAGGACACTATTTCCTCTCTTGGAGTTAAGTAGAGGCACGTGGTGCTGTGATTCTGCCTTGTCTCGTCCATGAGCCCACTAACAGCCAAGGAAGCGTAGGAGAAAATAATCAACTACTGTCTGGAGATAAGCAACATATTATTTCTGCAGGGAGCAAGTGGGGGAACCAGGATGCAACAGCTGTTTTCAGTCACACTATTTCTGCCTTGGAGTGCTCCCACTACATACGCTGCCTTACTATGGCTTGAAAGGAATAGCCTATATTTATAAATATAGAGAGATAAATAGCTATGTCTGTGTGCGTGAATCTGGTTGTAATGCGAAAGTAAGGAGAAAATATCCTTCCCACACACATTAATGCAAAAATAAAGAGAAAATATCCTTCCTACATACATTTATTTTAAAGTGTGTGCGCTAGCATATATTTATTCTAGAAAACTAGTTACTTCATCATTGGATTGTGTCCTCACTGCACTTAGCATAAAAAAAAAAAAAAAAAAAAAAAAGCACGAATTCAGATGTAACTCCCAGGACAAACAAGTATTTATTTGAATTTTTAAACAGCTTGGCAATTTCTCTTCACCATTTCCTACTATAATATAAAGCATGTTAAATGGAAAAATGTGTTATGAATTCAAATACTCTATAAGTGAAAGTCTATGGAAAGAGAATTAAGCTATTGAGCAAAGTCTAAAATAATTTTTCTACCAGCACAAATAAGAAGTAATGTTGTCAAAAAGTAAACATACCTGCAAAACCAGATTTAGGTAATAAGTCAAATCCTCCAACCCGTATATTTTTGTAAATTGATCAAGAATTCCTTCAGTGAACACTTAAAGATAGTACTTGAAACAACAATTTTTCATAACTGGAACTTTTAGAGACATTTGCTACAATATTGTGATGTGTACCTAAACCAGTGATACATTTAATAGCATTCAGTCATCATATAATTACACACACTGTATACAGCAACCATTTAATGATGTAGCTAAGCCAATTTAGGACAATATGCTCATCCACTAAGCTACTACAGCTTAGAATGACGTTCTTATCCACTTTAAAGTTCAACTTACCATTAATTGTTTAACACTAATAGAGTTCTGAATAAATAAAGTCAACAAATTAGAACGCTATAGTTAATTGTAATTAATGTTGCTGCGCATAACATCCTACTTTCATAGTGAGATGGCAAAGAAGATTGCTTTGCATTTTGCTAATGAAGTTTGAATTCTTCTACTGCAAAACAACTACTTACCACTACCATCTTCACCCAAATAAAAAAAAAAAAGTCAGAAAAAAATTAAGAATTAACAAAGAAGAACCTACATTTATTAGGAAAAAATTACTCTTACTGGCATTATTGAGTTCACAGCAAGGGCATCTGCATTGTAAGCTTTCCGCATGCGTATGTATCGACACATACACAGTAAAGGCAACACATCTTCTCAAGAACCCTGATTTATATGGTTTCTAACTGCAATTTACTGTCCTCCCAAGTCTGTGTGTTCTACTCCTTTCTCTGAAGTTTCTATATTCAACTCGAATCAGGGAGGAAAAAACAAAACAACGCACAACAAAACAAAATCAAAGCGAAATAATACAAAGGATTTTCATCTTTATCTATCTGCCTGTATCTCTTGGTTATATAATCACAGCTGTAATCTCTAGTAAAGGCAGACTCAATCAGATAGCACAATAATGCTGGGGAAGTTCTCTCAAAGCTGTGATGTGTTGTAGAATCTTAACCGACTGTTAAAGCTTCAAAAAGTTTCCATCAAATGACCAGATGGGGATGCAATCCTTCAAATCTTCTACAACAATAAGCGTAGCGAGACCATGAAACGTTAGGTTCTCGATCATCTGTCTCATAAATATTGTGAAGGAGATCCAAAAAAGAAACTTTTTCTCATATGTTTCTCCAAAATTATGCATAAGAGACTGTACCAAAACATATCCTCTTTGGTCAAATAAAGAATACTTTTTTGTTTTCTGTTTTGTGAATCAAATCATTTTATATTTACTTTGCTAAAATCAAACTGTGAAGTTTCTTGTATATGGTGA
Source organism: Ibycter americanus (assembly GCA_035590275.1). NCBI lineage: Eukaryota > Metazoa > Chordata > Aves > Falconiformes > Falconidae > Ibycter > Ibycter americanus. Next base: position 49,578,670 of record JAVJGI010000064.1, read on the forward strand.
GAGCATACACATTTGTCCTCCTGGAGACAATGCAATCATCTGTTGACATCTGCAGGTCAAGAAACATGCAGTTTTAAAAATAAATTTACCCCACATAACATGGAAACTATGGTTAAGATGTGTGATTTTACCTAATTTTCAGAGTTTTAACTTAACAGACTTAAAGCTGAACTGTTCCTCCCCAGTTATCCCAGATTATCTCATCCATAGAACTAGATGGCAGAAGTCTGGAGGAGAGTCCTGAGCATGCAAGACTACGCAACCTAGAACAGAATGGTGAGTGTGGCCGTCATCTGCTTTGTTTCTATGGGCTATTAAAGAGCTGAAGAGAATGAAGTGTTGCCATGAAAGAGAGAAATAAAATGTTATCGTACATAATAAAGTGACTTGCAAACACTAAGGCATTTATACTGTATGAATTCCAGTCACATAAGCAAAGATATCCTCCAATTAATGGTGAACTTGGTGGATAAAGTCAGAAGCAGCACGTCCCAAATGGAGGGTTACTAATGGATCTCCACAAAGCACAGGCTATAAAAGAAAACACTTTAACACAGTATTCACAATTCCTAGCTATCAAAGGGATGCAAGTTGCCAAGAACTGGTCCAGATGCAGCCTTCCTTCTTTTTAAACAATAGACTGGTTAAAAGTGTAATAGACTAATACACCAGTAACACTGGGAAAAAAAAAAAAAAAAAATCTAAGAGTAATAACTTTGAAGAGCATAATAGAGAACTTACAAGAAGGGAGTAGACCTAGCCTTTACTATTCATACACAAAGAACAGGGAAGTCTGATCTTGTAGTGCTTTACTTAATACTGGATTTAATCCATTTTCCTTGAGTCTGATGCAGAGCTATTTGCCATATATTTAGATGTAACACCAGGTGTTCAAACACCACTTACTAAGCATTCTGAAGACTCTGCATTAGGCTGCTCATTTCTATTCAGCAGGGCAGGAATCAAAGCTGACTTAAAAAATCCAGTATAGCTATCATAGCTTTTTCTTTTTCTTTTCTCTTTTTTTTTTTTTTTAAGTATTATGAAATATAGTCTCTTTGAGAATATATTTTCCATGAACTGTGAAAGAATGAAAGAAATGCGTAGTACCTGCAGTGTGAATCACACACAGAATTCACATTTTTTGTAACTTCTTATTTCTGAACTTCATCACCTTTAACCAAGGTGATAAGCCACCCACATTTTATGGCCAAGCTCCTCCGAAATTATGTGCCTACTATGCAGATTTTAGATAATACTTGCAAGTGGCCAGGATAAAGAAATACCTCATTGTTTTCAGCTCTATCAAAAGAGTTGGCTGCAGGTGAGATAAGATTTTTAAGTCTGTTCATGGTATTTGCTATACTTACCACATCCTTTGTGAGAGAGAAATCACAGCTAACAGGAAATTTGCATTTTCGGTTGTGGAAGGGCATCAGAGTACAACCATCTGGGTTTTAATATTTCATTCCAAAGAACGTGCAATAAACAAAAAGCCCAATCCCAGAGAATACAGCGATGAGAATAATGGAATAAACCTTGCTTCATGATTCCATGCAGTTTGCAAAAGCCCAGAATTCAAAGTGCCGGTAGGTTGAGATAAAGCCTGAAAGTTTATAAACTGTTCAGGAAAGACCTATGACAACACACTGGTTTAAAAAGTTCATCTACAATACTTTATACATCTGATTTGGAGATGCACAGGCATATCCATGAGTACCTAACCATCGCATGTACTTTTTCCACTCTGGCTGCTGTCATAGACAAGGTACTCGCACCGAGACAGATAGATATGTCTGAAGCAGAAAGGCCATCGTGTTTTCTCATGTTTTGTCACCTTGTCACAGATTACAAAATGAAAAATCTGTTCTCGGGTATTAGGCACCCACTCTTTAATTTCTCATACAAGGTACCATACCAATAAAACGATGATGGACAGCTCTACTGCATCAAGCAAGAGGAGAAAACAACTCACTCCTACAACAAATCTAGGAATTCCTACCCTTCTGAATCAGCATAATTCATTCACTTGGTACTTCATAGCAGAGTTCCATTAGAGGGCTAGACCCACAGCTGCAGCATGGCAGCCATTTCTCTTATGACAGGCACGTGTTATAAAGGCAACATACCAAAACAAAGTGAATCCTGCTGTCCACAGAACTGGCCCAAGCATTTCTTCCAGCACCTATACCTGGCTCACGTTGCACCAGCAAATGTAAATATTAGATGACGACACCAAGTTATGCAATGGTTTTGACGTGCCTGGTCATTAGGAAGCAGTGTGAACTGCTCAACAGATGAAACAAGTTCTGTAGCTTTCTGCATCACAGAGATTGGGACCACAACCAATTCAGAGCCAGCAGGACCATTAACTCTGCTCTCTAAGCCACATTCCTGTCCTTCTGCATGGCCGCAAGAACCACATGCACCTAGCATCAGCTAGGAATTTGCAACCTTCAGTGCAGCAGCTGAACAACAGACAAATTCACTTCTTAACACCTTACCCCAGAAAGCCCCACAAGCACCACACCAAACACACTAACAACACAACAGTTATTCTTCTCAAATGAGGTGCTAGATAACTTAATTGCATTTTCCCCACAACATTATCAAGGATTTAACAGTCATTGTGAAAAAAAAAAATAATTGCTACACTGAAGATGTCTGAGAAACCTGTTAGGATGGGTTTTGCCCCAAAAATGCATATTGTGAAAGTGTAATAGAGAAGCAAATTAAAGAAACAAATCTTTTAGAAAATGGGAAAATAAATTAATAAAGCTTTAAGAGTGTGGGGTTTTTTAGTTCTCTGACATAGTAAATTTGACTTGCAGACTGCATATATTTATTTGCCTAGTTTTGTTGTAGCAGTTAAATGCAACCTAATGAGGTACATACACACACATATATATATATTTCCACAGCAGTTCTTACCTGCTTTATTTTTAATTTAAAAAGATTGAATATTAAAAAAATCTTTTGTGTGTAGTACAATCAAGTACTATATTGTGCTTTGTAGTATACTGTGTTATGGTTTTAAATTTTGAAATAATTCATAACCCCCTTCTCCAATATACTGAAAAGAATTTTTTTCAGATCAGTCATTAAAAGACTTTTAGTATCTGATGAAGATTTAGGGTTTAAAAACAAAAAAAGTATCTGTATTCCTTTCCAGTTTTCACATACAGATCTTAAACTGGGAAACAATTAATATATTTGGTATGACAAAGAACAGCACACAAGACAGGAATTATTTAACTCAATAACACTTCTATAGTTAAAGACCTCCTCTTCACAAGAACTTGTTTCAGACTTTCTCTTCCATCTTCATGGAACCAGTAAACAAACTTAACTTCCTACATTTACTTTTCCGAGGGAAATCATACATATACATGCATATCCTTCCAAAACTTTAACAAATTTATCTCAACACAGGAACAAAATAACAGCCTATATAGTGTTTTGCTTTCTCCAAAATAGGTTCTGAGCAGCAAGGATTTTATATGAGATTGTCTGACAAGCCTTAACTTGAACTATACTTTTGTAGTATTAACCCCACTTTAAACTACTGATTCACAGGAAAAGCTAGTTTCATCATTTTTCTTACAACACTCAAAGATTTGAGACTATTTCTTTAACTGTTATTCTCTGCTTACTTTCTATCACTCAAAGAAATAATCACAGTTATCTAATGCTTCGTAGATTAATGTTTTGTAGCTAACATAACTAGGCCATAATAGGAATCAGTATGCCATACAAAAAAAATTCCTTTGTAGGTAGCTAACGGAAAGTCACTTACTACAGAAATATCACTGGCTGATGACAAACAGATGAATGATTCACAAATGCAAATGAGAAAAAAAATATTCTACAAAAAGAAAACACATTTGATTTTATCCACGATTTAGAGACGTGTTTACAAGATGTTCTAAGACACAACATGTTCCTTCCAATGCCCTTGTAAAAGTCCTCTACCTGTGTAACACGAAAAGCTTCAGCAACTAACACAAATCAACAAAGCTATGACTACACCCTGCAGAATACCACTGCTGCAACAGCTAACGATACTATGAACAAAAAACCTACAAATTTACAAAACCAGACCTGTGTCTACAAGTTAGATGTTTCTGCATCACTAAGTTACTCATTTAGTCACCTACGGTGAAGACATCTAGTGGAAAGCACTCACTAGTTCCACAGTGATATATTCACCTGCACCATGCCATTGGGTTTTCTGTGATGGCTGTTCAACGAGTAAGTAAAACAGCAAAATGTGACTTCACACAGTCCTGCTCTAACTGTTGGGCTCAACAACGCCATCTCACCTAAAAAGTCTGAAAACCCAACTGGGCTTTGAATCACGCATCAAACTAAGCAGCATCAATTCTTTTCTTCAAGAGCCTAATAGACTAGGTCTGTTCTTCCAACACATTCGCTGAAATATCTGTAATGATCACAGCTCTGTCATCAGGGGTGAAAAAGCCTGCTTAACAAAACCTGAAAAAAATATTGCAAAGTTTGACAGATTTTTAAAACTAACGATTCAGTAGCCATTTGCTATCTGACCTTCATTAGAATTTTTTTCATTACCATGTTGCAAAAATCTATTACATTACTGACTGAAGCTATTAGTCACTGGAAAGCCACTACCATGCTCCCCAAACCGAGAAATCATCATTACCATTAATTTGAAAGGATAGCATTAAAAGAGACAATATTCAAGATTTTACTCGCCAGTTCCACTGTAATTTATATTATAAAAGCATGCAGGAAGGTTATGCCAGCCTGGATGATCGGTCATTTTTTCTGAACCACTTTGCTCTCTAGGGAAAGCCTCAATAGTATCTAGGGCATCTGGGGATACCTCAGCGGAATTCAGAGTTCAAGGAGCCGTCCAGTAGCACTGATACAGTGGTAGTCACAGAGGGCACCTATTTCCACATTTAAAAAGATCAGTACTGACGCAATACAGGGAAACAAGGACCGAGGCAGGGCATTCCCTCACAAAGCTATTACAGCTTAAATCTTTCATCTTACTCAATTTCATGTGCGTTCTAGGGGCTACCATGAAGACTTTGCCCCTATTATCCTCTCCTCGCAGTATTTCTGTACGATCTAAAGCATGATCTACTTTTCTGTGCTTTTATTTCTCTCATGTCAGGTTTGGTTACCAAATAAGGACACTTTCATTTTCGTTACAAATACTTGCAGTATTTGATGAAGTCTCATTAGCTGTTTGGGTGTTACTCTTCAGATACATGATGCCAAATGAATCGCCTGGAATATACAAATACTTACTAGTGCAAAATTTCAGCTATGAAGTTGGAAGGTTGCTACAGCACTTACAGAGCAGCTTAGCGAAACAGCTCTCTTATTCATGATCTTAGCCTCTTTCCACGCATTAAGGGCTTGCTTAGACAGGAAGCCTTAAAAGAGAAAAACAGTTTAGCAAAAACAACACCAGATCCCTGCCTTGTAGTCACAAGGATTTTTGTATCAAAGCTGCAAAACCTTACACATGTGTGCATGCACAGATACATACACACTTACCTGTTTAATCTCAAATAGCACTAATTGCTATAATCCATCTCTACCATTCACAAATTATCCAGGTTTTCAGTTGTTGTAACTCAAAATTCCAGTTCAGTAACTTGAAAAATACACTGCATTTCTAAGAAACAGGAAAAAAGTTGGAGGGTTTTTGGTGGACATTTGTTTAGATCCACCTATTTCTATTATAAAATGCAAGTCCAGTGCATTGCAGAAGAACACACCTGGGAGAGATGCCCACTGCAAAGCTGTCCAACCTGTCCCCTAACTGCAAGGCAGTATCAACAGTAATGCCACCATCCTAGATGGATATTTGTCTAGTCTGTACTGTAATATCAGTAATGGCAAGGATTTCACAGCCTCCACAGATACACCATTCCAATGCTTTACTATTGTTCTCACGTGGAAGGGGATTTGGGGTTTTGGTTTGTTTTCTGTGATTTCTAACCTCAATCTCTCTTGGTGAAAACGAATCAAGCTTTAAGGAATTCCTAAGTGAGAGCAGGGTTGTATAAAGGGTACACGAAGCGAAGTGCTGTGGTAACTGTGGAAAAGAACAAATAATCTTTCTGGGCTGGAATTCCTGCTGGGAGGTGGGAAAAGAGAAAGATGAGAAGGTCTGAGAGGAAGTTCTGTGGACCTCAAAACTAAGATGAACAGAACTCAAAGGTTGTTGAAGCAGTAGCTCGGAATTTAGGAGCCAGGTTAAGAGTTCCTGACTATGTTTTGTATGTAGGTGTAATGTCTTTGCCGTTTTAAGTCATGGCACTTAAAAGAGAAGGTAAAAGTGTCCTGGCAGCGAGCGAGCTTTAACTGTAACGCACACAAGTGCCAGGGGCGGGGGGGGGGGGGGGGACACACACGATGACACACCTGTCAGTCTC
>JAVJGI010000064.1:49586182-49597323 GCA_035590275.1 Ibycter americanus
GGGTGGGTGGGGGGGTGGGTGGGTGGGTGGTGGGGGAAATTACAACAGCAAAAGGTGTGCAATTAGCAAACCTAAAGACGTACCTCTTTCCACAAAACTGATAAATTTCAGGCAGTAAATCCAGTTTCCAAATAAATCTGCTACAGCAGGTCTGGTAGGAAAGCACAGTTTGTAAGCTGAGTGGGTGAACTGACCAACAGAATTTTGTCTGCTGTTCAGAGGCAACAAATCCAGACCCTTATCTGCAGGACTGCAACAGTCCTTTTTCTAAGTGGAGAATAAACTTATTTTTCAGTGCATTAGCTTATCCTGCACCACTGCTTCCCTACTAAAGGAAGGATTGTTTTCCGTAATACAAAAAGCTATTACAGATTTACTATGTAAGCAAACTGATATGTTGAATAACTGCTAAGTAGGGAAGATGAATAATAACCCTATGGACTTCCAAAGTAATCAAAGTGGAAATAAACATTCATTTATAACATTCATTGTTTAGCTATAATCTACTGGTAATAGACACAAATAAGACTTCATACAGCACAGAAGAAGTGGCACCAAGTATTCATGTAACTTCTGGCAATAAAACAGTCAACCACAAACATTAAACTACACCTGTAAAACCTCCCCCATCAGCATCATGGCTGAGGGGGGCAGGATAGGAACAGTGAAGAAGGAAGGTGGAAGAGAGAAAAAGTGCCAGCATCCAAGCAAAGAGATTCCTTTTAGGGTCATGGCATAAACGGGATAAATTCACCACCCAACTACCTGACAGAGAAAGCATTATTTTAAAATACACAGCGACATGCATACTGTGACTTCTGACATGGACAGACCTGTTCATAATACATCTGGGGAATTATACTCCAAACTATTCATGAACTGACTCAATCAAGTCAAATAACCCTCAGTCATGGAGCTTATGTCTTAGAGCTTAAAATACAGCTGTGCCAGAATTAAGTTTAAAACAGGTAAGTGAAGTGAGAAGGAAGACAGCAAGAAAGATTTTAATCCATGGTTTTGCCAGCTCACCACCTGGACCCAGGAAGCAGCACACCGGCCACAGTCCTTCCAGCCTGCCATGCCTGCCGAGGTTTCTTTTTGCAAACAAGGTAAGACATGGGTGGAGTAATGCATAGCTGCTCTTGAACTACCAGGAGAGTCTCTCATTTTACTTCTGTTTGCACTGCTTAAACGGAGAGCAATCTTAAACCAAGTATTGAGTATTTTTTTCTTTAACCTCGGCAACTGTTTGTGCAATGTGTGGTGCCAAGCCCCCTCTTTTTTCTTTTCCTTTAAAGAAAACCAGTTAGAAACGAAGCAAGCTATCCTCCCCACCGGGCTAAAAAAGTAGCAGGTATAAGCAAGGTTTGATCCAAAGTCACTACAATCATTGCGAGGCATCCATTAACTTCAACTGCCACAAATTCAAGCTCATATACATTTGTTGCTGCTTAGTTTGAAAATAAAACCTGCTAGCTATAAATGATAGGTTCTGCTGTGCCAATATTATAGCCTACTAAGTACTAAACTGCATTTCATTAGTAAAACTGAAGTGACACCTAACCATCTTCTAAGTGTCCTTCTTTCAAATGTGTCAATTAAACTAAACTGCAAATGGACAACACTGGGAAAGTCATCTTCTAGCAGAGCTTGCCTTAAGCAGGTGATCCTTTCTCACACACAGTCATATGAACAACAACAGGACAATGATGACTATGCACAGGATCAGACCCTAATATTCAAACATAGCTACTTCAGGCTTAACTATCATGATAATTAAGTATTGCTATGTTGCAAATTTAAAGACGCTCCTACTCTACAATTCATAGGGATGGATTATTAGTTTTCACGAAAACTGCTTAAAGATTTTTGGAATAGCCACCAGGTTTCAGCCTTACACTAGGACTAACCCAATCTGACTGTACACTGGACTTCTAACACTTCGTTCTAGGGGCCAGGAAATTGTCAATCATCAGACACCCTTTGGCATCCCGGGCTAGGTAGAAACCCGGTGGCAAACGAAGGTAGTACAAAGCAGCAATCACAGCAGCTTCTCAAGAGATCTAAACCCCACACTTCCTATCGCTTCTTTCCTATTCCTATTTATTCCTATAAGAGCAAGGGAATCAAAAAAAATGGTGGCTGTCTCCTTTGCCTAGCATCACTAGAGAAGGGAATGACATCTGTGTTGGGAGTACCAGAATCTCAGTTCTGACTTTCCCCAAGAAGGCTGCTAACACAGACAGAATGACACAGCTCTCCCTATCCCAGTACCCTTCTGCAAAGGGAAAAGGCCATCCAGAAGCTGGCCTTAAACTAACTGGAGTAAAATTACACATCTTAATCTTGTAACACACTCTAATTTCAAGATCTACAGAACTGACCATGTGTAAACTCCAATACTTGCACAGTCAATGAAGGTTATGGGCAAAGAGTGACAGGCACTGAGGAAATGCATACACTGCTCTGTAAAAGAGCAATCTATTAAAGGCTTGTATTTTTGGATGGTTTGAGAAACAGAGGGGGAAGTGATTACTGCTCCTTTAAAGAACAATGTAGGAGAAGGAAAGGCAATTTAAGCCTGGAGGTAGCTGATACAGAATGCCAGCTGAACTAGAGGAACCTATGGAGGCCCCTGGGATAGCTGGAGAGATGGAAGAAGAGTTTCAGTTAGGTAATTAGAGCTTCAATAGAAGAATAAATACTCCACAGGCAATCCACACGTTCTTCTCACCTCTTGCCACTTCTTCTCTCCAGCAGTGACAGCTGCTTGTGAAAGTGAAGGGAAAGGTCTCTCTCATTCAACTCATTAGTTAGTAATCCTCACTGGTAATACAACAAGGAGCACAATACCAGGAGGAGCTGCCAGCCCTTCCCTCCACTGCTCCGAGGCAGAGCGCAGGGCTCGGGGTCTTGCAGGTGCTCACCCTAGTAACGGTGATGCAGTGGTGAAGCCAAAGGCCATGAGAACACTTTTGAAAGAGAAAAGGCACACCCCAGGGCACGTGAGGCAATATTCAGGTCACGCTTTTTCTGCATTAATTCTCCTGCTCCCCTCTCTTCATGCCCCAGAGGGAAAGAGGCTGCTGTTTGTAGCCAGGCTCCTGAAGCAGGGAATGATCCTAAAGGATCAGGAGGAAGACAATGACCACAGTAATCCATTGAGGATTCACTATTTCAGCTTTTTTCTGTGACAGTGTGAGGAGTTATCAATGGAAGGCATGTTGGTTATCAACGTCGTGATCTGAAAGAGACTACTACTACTCTCCTTTGCCCTGCAATGATGACACAGTAAAAGTACCATGAAGACATTTCCACCTTCCAGAGGGCCTGTTTTAGAAGGATTACTGAAATAATTCTGACTTTGATTCCCTAGAAAAAATGCTGCAGCAAGTTCTGCTGCACAGTGAGCCACTTAGGCATTGGTCCTGACCACTGACATGATTTTCTGAAAAGATCAGTTCTGTGCAGCTCTGCTCTCATGCCATCTTTCAACCTCAAGTCGGTTCCACAGAAGAAAGAAGGTGACAATGTTCTGGATTTCAGTCAGCATCCCTTAGCAGATAGGAAAGCTGAAAGACAGACAGCCGCACAGCTTATTCTTTATTCCATAGCTGGGGCCATTGGTGTCAGCTAAGATTTGCACTGGAATGCCACGTACTTCAGTACTGGTTAATAAAGCTGTGACCTCCAAATTTAGCACTGCACTAAGAGACTTTTTCTCAGACTGCTCCATGCTGACAACAAGCAGCTGGAGAGAAAGGCAAAAGGAGGTGGTTTAGGTTAGTCTCTATGCAGGGAGACAACTGAAGGCAGCTGACTTCTCAGAAAAAAAAAAAGGTTTAGTTCCTTTTGTGACCAAGGCTATATACAAATCTTTGTTACCACACCTTGCTTTTTGGTTTATTAATAGTCTACCTGATGGTCTACTTCTCATAAATCTTTCCTGAAAAGACTTAACCACCAAGCATACACATTTATTTCAGGTACCTTACCTGAAATACCTAGATGCAGGGGTTTTTTCCCCCCTCAAGGATTTTCCGCAGCTACAGATGCAGGATAAAGTCCAGAGGGACATTAAGAATTGATCTCAAAAGTGAGTAAAGCTAATACAAAGTTTTGAACATCTTACAGGCACCTGCTCATCTCCAAACACTCAACTTCCTTTAAAAATCCGTTCCCTGTTGCTTTGCTTCCAATAGCGACCTGCACATTTACAGCTCCCCTCAGCAGTATTTGCCACTGTTCTTTAGCTGATATTTAGGCCACATGTTCCAAAAACAGAAAGAACTGATCAAAGCCATTCACCCTGGAAATTTTCTGTATCTTCATTGCTAGCAGACCTTCCCGTGTCACACAAACATTTACATAAACTCAATCACATTTTAGGTAACTGTACACATGTAATATAAACACTCAAATTAAACTCTTACATGATTACTAAAACTACAGATCCACTTTCATAGTACTGTTGTGTTTTACTTAAGGTTACAGTTACAAGTATGAAGTTTCAACTCACTCGAATATTCTTCTATAAACTAAGATTTGTCTAAAACTTCCCCATGATTGGAAGGAGTCTGCCAAAACTATTATTTTTCTGTGAGATTCATTAATAATCCTTTTAGTTTTAGCACCCAGTCAGCTATATGGAAGTGCAAAACTACTCCCCTATCCTTTTATGGGCTTGTTTTTGTGAATGTTTGCATTTGTATGTTCTCGTGCAAAACTAGTATACCAGCCATAGCGCACGCGCACGCGCTCTCTCAAAAACCACTGACAATGGTAAAAACATTTTCTCTGTGTCAAAACACTGCACAGAAGTTAGAATAAACACCTAGACAAGAAAACATGCCTTAAGAGAAAGTTCTATGTTCCAGACTATACACTCTTGCCAACTCCTGATGGACCATGACTTTCTGAGTGTCCCCAGGCACAAAGCCAAAACCAAATGCACCAAGGACCCGCACATACACGCATCCAAACCTGTAATCTATATAAATATGAACTAAGATGAAAAGTTATTTTCTTTAAATGCCTAATTCTTCAGTGATGGTGAAAGTAGGTATCTACACAGTGACAGCAGAACTAGGCAAACAGCATGCACTGATAGACATTTTTAATGAAATTTGATTTTTTTTTAATATATTCTCTAAGTGTATTAAGCTGCATATCACTTGTTTTAATTTGGTTCAGAAAACTCATTAAATGTTGCAAGTGTGAAGTGTCTAACATTCCTCCCTAGAGAAAGTATTTTTATATACTATGATGCATTTAATATTTATGTTTGCTACTTTATTTCAACCGGTGTAAAGTCAACACCTCATTTTCCCCCCAGAATCTGATTCAAACACAGTATTTCCTATAACATTGCCAAGGTAAGTGTAGCGGGTAAAATGAACTCTATTTTCAAGCTCAAAAATGTTGTCTCTAGTGACAGTTACATTTCAACATCAAGTATTCTGCCTTTCTAAATACTCAACTTTGTTGTTGAAATAGGTCCTTCCCATTTTTGTAGTATGCAGTACAATGTTGGATCACACCATTACGATAACTTACTTCACTGTAGATAACTATGATTTAAAGAGAGCTTAGAAGAGTCACTAGGTAATCCATACTTGCAAAGAGCTTTGGAAAAATAAGTTGTTTACATTTAATAGGATTTTCTATATTTTACTGTTTTTACATGTGTTTACACTTCAGCCCTACACCACTACGTAGCAAGGGCTTCTGAACAGAATTTACGTAGTTTCCACTTACATACATTCATCCGTACCTCTTTAAACTTACATTTCCTATAATGTAGTTTACACATAGCACTGTACAGAGCCATTCAAAACCACAACAGAACCAACACTCCTAACTGCATTAGTTCAGGAAAAGCGACCTTCCTAAACATTCTCATTTTTCTCCCCTAAAAATAATAATTCAAAAAACTATTTTCATGTTCAGAGTTAAGGGAACACATGTAAAACTTCCCAGGAGGCATTTAGATTCTCACATAGCTAAACACAGAAGTACACACATGGAGACAGGCTCCGTTTGCTCTCGTACATATGACACTGATGTAAAAAGATGACCCACAATGTTACGGTGCTACGCTAAAATTTGGCAGACCTGGACTGATATCGACACTAAAAAGCTTCCCTGGGTCTCTCAGACTGTGGTTCAAAAAAATGTACACCAGCTGATAATCACCGTGCCCACAAAAGCCTGACACGAATAGGGATAAGCAAGAGACGGCATTTTTGTTCCTGCCGCTCACGCTGCTTCCCCCAAAGAGCACACCAGCGCAAAGCTGGATGCCGCTCCTGCTTACCGTGCCCACGCTGCGTGCACAGCTACGGCGCAGGTACTGCACTGGGCTGCAACTCTGCTGCCTCTCCACACACTTCACATGGCACCTTCCACAAGGACTTTATATACAAGTTATTTCCATACTCTTCAAGTGTTTCATGGATATGCTCATTAATGATTTTAATAGGCTCACATACCCCTCTGAGTGATCCCCGGTGCTTTCCTTGCCTGTGTGGGCCGAAAAAAACCAACAAATAAATCTGGAGAACTGAGACCAACGGAAAGCTTTAAATGCTCCTACTAAAGACCCAAAGGCAGTTACAGTGTGCCTCAAACTAGTATGAAAATCCTTCAAGAGCAGCCACTCATATATTTTATACAAGTTTAACACACATTTGTAGTTCTGAAGGGTTACAGTTAGTGTTTTGATATATAAATGTGCACATTTAGCCGAAGAAGTCCCTTAAGAGCAAAACTAGAATGAAGACTCTTACTACCCAAAACTAAAAAGGGTGATACCTTGTTTTTAATTTCCCCATACTACTTGATTGGCATTATAGTTTAAACAAACAAAAACTTAAAAACCAAAAACAAAGATAAAAAACCCCAAACACACATACACACACCCCAAAACAAACACACAAAAAATATCCCCAAACCCCAAAGTGAAACCCCCTACCTCAATGCAACTTTGCTTTCCATTCATCAGACAATAAAACATATCTTCTACAAAACTTGTTCCTGAATTAAAGGAAAACACGCGACTTAAGATCAGTTTTTCCCTTAACTATTACCCCAGAACATATCTGAATACTGCCACTGGAGTAAGGCAGGATATGCATCACACATCCATTTGCAACCTGCTCAGCTAAACATAAGTTTATAATTCAATGTTGTGCAGCTTTTTGCTAAAAATCTTATAATTACATCCCTATTTGGATGACTACTAGGTTATTAATGTTCAGCAATAAACATGAAAGTAGGCTATTTATTACTGTTTGGCACTGAACGTCAATCAATTCAACCAAAAAGAATCTATTCAAAAAATAATAAAAAATGAATAATATCTAAGCTTAGCGTGCTTCCTGCTTATCCGAAAGGTCTATCTGATAATATTGAGTTAGTCAGCAAGGTGGATTTAAAACAATGTGTTTGAACCTCAACAGCATTATGAGATCCCAATGCAGACCAATAATTGTGAGACAAAATTCAGCTAACAGAGAATGCCCAACAGTATCTTTTAAATCCATATCTGGATTAGCTGAGACTCAATTGTAGAAAACATTTTACACATCGCTGCAGCCGCTCCGCTAAGCGACTGTGAATAAGGATGAGAAGAAGGGGCTCTCTGAGGGTACAGAGCCAAGCAGGACACAAATTTGGTCCAGTCTGTGGTTGGAACAGTCTGATGCAGCCAGAGTCATTCCATACTCCATCTCCTACACAAGCTAAATGTACACTGTACAGGAGCTATTTTGTGCAGTAAGAAATTAGAAGGATGAGTCACTCTCAGTTGGTATGAAGGCTCTGGGATGTGACACCTCAGGTCAGAAAGTATGGACCCGTTCTGCACATGTTTAGTATCAGCAAAACTATCTTTTCTATTATAGTGCTGTAAGTATTATATAAAACTAGCCTTTCTGATAAAGATCTTGTGAAATTATAAGTAAAGTATAGTTAAAAAGAAAAATGCCTGAAAAAATCTTGCCATTTCCATTAAATACTAACCTTCTGAAAAAGCAAGTCAGGACTAAACCATCTCTTATCTTAATCAGTTTAGTAGAAATGAATTTAATTTGTATTCTAAGGTTGTATTTCCTGTTACAGATCCAGGGCGGGGGAGGGCAGACTTTTCAGAACTATCCATTTATGTAAAAGAACATTAGTACTTAAAGGATCAGTCCAATAATTTTTTGGTCTTATCTTTAAGCATGAACTTCAGTGGTGCTGCTCCTATGCGCATCTTTTGCCAAAAACATTAAGGATTGAGGAATTAAATTCACAGTAAACTGCAAACAAACACAAACCAGCTTTTCAAACATCGGTATATTGACTTGAGTGGTACAGTGGCTTGAGCCTTGTCTCCATCTAATTTGACCTTCAGTTTAGTTCGACCTCTCAGACAAGAAAGTCTAGACATTGACCTTGATTGAACTGAACAAATGTCTTCCCTTTTCTATGTTGCTCTAAATAATTTTACGCACAAGATCACTAAAACAACTTACACATTACTTTAACAGTAATACTGTTCACAAGAAATTTTCTTTGACTGCAGAAACAAAACCAAAAGTATTTGGTAGAAAAATGCCAAAGCAATGACCATAATATACCACAAGTTGGTATGTATACATATTGCTGCTTTTCTCAGAAATAAAAATGTTCTTTAAAAAGGCAAAGAAATTTAACTATTAGTCCCTTCAAATCAATGCTCCTACCACTGTTAATCTCTGTCACCTAATAAAAGAAAGTGCCTCCTCTATTTTCTCATGCCGCGCTTTGACTTCTAGCACGAAATATTAAAAAGGAAAATACAGTTCAACTTAATTGGAGGAAAACATCACTAGTGATGGTCATGTGTTAATTTTCCCCAAGCTACATAAACAGCTGAAATCTAATGACACAGAAACATGACTATTTTATTTTCGTTATCCACATGAAAAATATGCATCTAGAGAATTAAAAGATTATCGTTTTCATATAAGCACTGTCTTAGTAGGAAATGTTTAAAAATAAGCAGAATAACCATTCAAACATTATCTGGATCAAAACTTCTTTTCTTTAAATATGCTGAACATGTATTAACATTTGGAAAAAAAATACTTCTATGAGTTCTTAGATGTTGCCAGGACATTAAGAAACCACAGCTAAAAAAGTTTTCCTCTCAAAATGAATTAAAGCTTAGACCTCGCAGCTGTTTTTTTGAATACCACAAAATCTATACCAGTGTAACATATATGAATGGTTTTTATTTATTAGTCAGCGACTAGAAACCTCAGCATATGGGCCAAGCTAACTCAATTGTCAACCTGGTTACTGATTTGCCAGTGCACAGGAAAATGATCCCCAAACACGTTGTTTGTATGTATTTTAAACCTTAACAACACAAGAAATGCCACCTATCTTTAGGTGATCAGCCCCTTATAAAAATCCACTTTACCTAGCACTTACATAAGCCCCTTAGAAAAATACCTGTCGTTGTTCTATACGGTGGAGATTCACCAGTTTCTCCAATCAGATTAATCTGAATTATAATACAAATGTCTTGAAGAAAGAATCGCCTCTCTCTAAATTCTTCTGAAGTGTGTAGAAAAACTTTGAGACCCTACAGCCAAGGTTAACTATTAAACTTGCATAAAGTAAGCGTACTAACAGGTGATATTACTTTTCAATTAACTCTGCACTTAATACAGACTACGTTTTAAAATACATCGGGTTTTAAACGGCATTCCATGCTCTATGAGGATATTAGATAACTACACATAGTTATTGACAGTTTGCATTCCGTATTGGTTCGGTCAAGCTTCATTTTCTTAAATTGCTACAATAGTACTACCTCTAGGCTTCACTTCTTCAGAACGTATGCTTTTTGAATGTCTTTGCTCTTACATAACCTTTTAACTATACAACTAAATATTATAAACAAAATGCCCTTTAATTCTGTGTTCCTGCATTTCAATTCTGTTATAATACCTGTTTTCTCCATGTAATACAAGGCTTAAGTAAATTTAAACAAGTACAAGCCAAACATTATATATGTATAAATATTTATGTTCACACATATACACAGAGACAATACTTGCCATTACATTTTGAGCCTGCTAAAAGGACGAAACAGTTAAGCACAGAAGTACAAAAAAAAAAAAAAAAAAAAAAAAGGGGCAAGCAGGAAAAGCACATATTAAGACATCAGTGATACTATATCATCTGAAATCGCTAGAGATAAAGGTTTACGCCAGCATTTACAACCATCCTAACAAGAAGTGTTGAAAAAGGAGTCTGGTTCAGAGATAAAGAGTTAAGAGCTCAATCCGCATCCATTAAGCCACCTGATTTAAATTTCAGTTTGGGTGTAGGCAAGAAGCGGAGCAGTCTCTTGTCAAACTGCCACTCCATGCAAGGTCTAACAGGGACTTGGTCTGGCGTTTGCCTGCGCTGGTACATTGTCTCAGCAATGCACGCAGTCCATGCCAGCAACCTCTTCCTCCACAGCTAGGAATGTATGAAGCGCAATTTCCAAACAGCTCAATCGCACACCAAAGCTATGTTTATTATCTTTGCAAACAACGTAATATTACTGTCCCTCACTGCTCCCTGCAAATCTGCAGCAATGATGCAAAGCAGCATTATTATTTTATTTTTTTTTTAGTTCCCTTTTGGAATACAAATGCCTGCCTTATTTCTGCCTGTTCCTAGCCAAGACGCACTGTGGACAATAGTTTCTGAATCAGCGATCCCTTTCCACACTGTTGACAAAAATGAAAAAAAAATTTTTTTAAAAAAAAAGGTACTTCAATCCGAGAAGGAGGGGAAAAAGAAAAGGGGAAACAACAACAACAACAACAAAACACCAAACAGCTTAAAGAGCAAAGGCAACATTGAAACACCACGAAAATAAAAGAAATACCAGCGATCAAGGATGAGAATTAACGGGCAGCACGGCAGCAGCAGCGCTTCTGGCAGAGGCACGGCGGACCCCGCTCCCTGGGACTCGTGCAACTAACGACCTCTCCCACGGCTGAACCAAACCGCTGCGGGAGCCCCAGGCGCGCCGCGCCCGCCCGCACGCGCCGCACAAGTTGTCAACTCCGCTAAGGCAGCGGCCGCGCGGGGGGGGCGGCAGCGGGGAA
>JAVJGI010000064.1:49606088-49638766 GCA_035590275.1 Ibycter americanus
ACAGAGCATCAGTTCATGATTGGATGACCATTTCTTTGCTACCGCTTTAATACACTTCTTCTGTTTACGCATCTGGCAGTTTCCTTATCTTGTCAGCTCAGCTCTTTTCAGGACTTTCCCAGACTCTTCAAGGATACACAGGTATCTATTCAATATCAATATTAACAAGCTTGCATTCCGATCTCTCGGAGCAGCCGTGTTTTCCCACATTCCAGTTTCCTTAGGAATGTGAAAATTATCTTACTGATACCAAGATTGCATTTTTTTAAATTACTGTTACGGAAATAGTAAACTGGAATAAAAACTCTGAAATATAAGTGTATTAAATATAAAAACATGTACAAATGAAAATAAATATATAAAATCAAATACATTTTTTATAGTGCTAATAAGATTCTGCAAATGGAATTCACTCATCATTGAGTTCATCATACACAATTTATCATAAGAATGCTCCAGTCTCTCAGGTCTGATGACCTGCTTCACTTACAGAAAGAGTAAAAACTGACTTTCCCAGCGTTCCAAATAAATATGACCCTAAATTTAATTAAGAATATATGTCTGTTATGTAAGAAGACACAATTTGTACTAATTCATTAATGTGTTCGTATTCAAACTTCAACACATTTCTAACAACGGGCCATAAAAAACTTGGTGTCTGTCCATGACACCAATTGTTACTACTGGCATAATTAAGTTTGCCTCTTTCAATTAATCACCCTCACTGCCAAGAAATAGTATATTTATCTTCATTATCTTCCTACACATAAGTCTCTCCTTTATGCTCTACAGCAGGAGCCGATGCCATGTTTGGCCGCAGACTGGACGGAGATTCAGCCATAACATAAATGGAGGCGCAAGCTGCCCATCACACCCGTCACTGCGACAGCGAGCTCAAAGAGCAGACTGTGGTCACCAAACGCTGGTTTGTCATTTAGTGGATCTGCCCAGTTGGCAGAAAACCAGCCGACAAGAACGTATGAAGGAAATTGGAGCACACCCGTTTGGGCAAGCAACTCTGTGTATTTAAGCATAACTTGACACTACAGCCATATGAAACCTGAGTATCTTTAAGGCTATGATTTTGTGTTTTCAGCTTCCTCATATATTTTAATTAAAGACAAACAGAATTATGGACAGCACAAATTATTTTTCTCAAATGAGAAACAAAAGAGGGGATGCCAGACTAATTTATTTGCTTTTGTTTGCATCTCTTTTTCCATGATTATTTTAACAAATGAGTTTACCAGCAGGAATGTTTGGTAAAATAATGAAGCAAATATTGTTAAATATTGTGATTATTCATAGCAGAACCTGTAAGTTATGTTTCTCCAATTGGAAAAGAGAAATGTGTTGTATGACCTACATACCCATTCAAAAAAAGCTTGAATATTCAAAAAGCTCTGCTTATGAATGAATTACAGACAAAAAATTATGCATAGATATTATTCAGCAAACAGTTTGAACATATACATCAGAAAAACTAGTTTGTTTGGAAAACTTGCAAACACAAAATGGAGCAAAGAAATTATTCATTATGAATTATTTGCACAGCATCTGTCTTACTTTCTCATGTTAATTGCCTCTGCTAAACCACATTTTCTCCCCCTCAGTATGTAAATTTAAATGATTTTTGCATATTCTCTGAATACCCAGTAAATGCAAGTTTCATTACCTTACCGCTTACATCTTTTTTGTCAGCCTAATTATACTAGAGTTTATATAATTTTAAAATTTGACCTACCGGTTTCCTGTAGATTGCAACCTCTTCCTCTGGATACTGCGTATTGCCTAGTATTAAAAAGAAAAAAGAAAAAAAAAGATTAAAAACATGCACATTAAAAGCATTTGTGAAAGACCTTGTAAGGTATGTG
Source organism: Ibycter americanus (assembly GCA_035590275.1). NCBI lineage: Eukaryota > Metazoa > Chordata > Aves > Falconiformes > Falconidae > Ibycter > Ibycter americanus. The sequence goes on from JAVJGI010000064.1 coordinate 49,607,963, forward strand.
TTAATTCCCACTGTATTTATATGTACTGAAAAAACTAGGGCTTGTTTTTAATCACAATACTTTAAATGTAATTATTATAAATCTAGGACGTGGCCCACAATCGATTTGAATTAGCACAGAGAATTTTACTGACTTTTGAGAGCCTGCACCAGACCTTCCCCTACAGTAACTAGGCAATGTATCAGCATCCTCCTGTGCTTCCTGGGAGGTACCTCTCTACTTGTATAATCGTTTTTTCTACAGATATAAGCTTATGCATCAGGCCGTTTGATTTCCTCTAAAACCACATCTTTTTCCCACTGAATTTTCTGACTTTTTAATTCTTTGACCGCTGACCCACACGGCCTCTCCAAGAAACACCGCGAGAAGAGAATTTGCACATTATATCATGCCTTTTCTTTGCAATAACTTCATGCCACCGATAGAAATAAGTGTGTCTTGTCAAAATGGTGCTGGTCTTTGAAATGAAATGCAGGCTTAATCCTCCAGGCCTGTTAGCAGAAATGCCCCCCCGGCCAAATCTGTCCCACTGGGTCACTGAGAATGTCACCTAAGTAAAGCCTCAGGATCAGTTCAATATTATCAGCATATATACTTCGTTAAAAAGACAAATCTGCAGAAAGCATTCTTTTTATAGTGCTATACTTAGAAGGCAAGCACTTTGAGCAGTACAAAGACACACTTTTCTAAAAGCATAAAACCTCCTGTTTAGGATTCCATTTTCAACGTACCACAAAATACATAACCCCTGAAATGATTTGGGTTTTTTTCTATTTTATACTGAGGTTACAAAACAATGTGTTAACGTAGGTAGCACAACTGGGTAAAAGCATATTTATTCATTTACTTCTGCTGTGGGCAGAAACCTGGCTGAACACTTACAGTAAGTGTTTTGCAATAGCCATTAGTACATTGCCAAGGCACAGTAGGTAGGCATTACTGCCTGCACATCTCTACTGAAAACTCAAGATTTCTAGCATCTTAATGGATTACATTGTGGAAAAGGGATGATGATACAATTTTATGATATAGGAGTCTTTGCATCAGTACAAAATTTCATAGACTCATGCGCTGCTCTATAGGTGTTTGTGGGTCACCACAGAATTTCTGTCTTCAGCAGCTGCCCAGCACATCATGGAAACCTCAGCACTGGTTTTTGCTCCTGATCCACCTGCCCTCCGGTTCTGTGGTGCACCAGGCCTGTGCTGTCAGATGACTTCTGAAATGAACGGCACCAGTAAAATTTTGGGCCTTATCTTCTTCGGCAACTCATTTTTTTCACGATGTTTTGCAGTATACCTTTAGGCTACAAAACACATCTATGGGTTTTCCCTCTCTGCAGGATGTGTTGTCCTGTATGCTTTAGCAGTTCAGCGAGCCGAGCCGATTCAAATGAGCCTTGAAATGTTAAATACAACTTGTAAAATCAAAGGTTCTCATAGCAAATAATTTTCTTCCTGTGGATCCTAGGGAGATTAAGGACTCGTGTGGGGACTAAAATGTCCACTGCTCACATCAAGTATCCCAGCATTGGCTATATCACTGCCTGTGCATTGAAGGAATGGCTGGAAAGTACAGCTGTGGTGCTTCTTCCTTTATTTGTAAACCAGGTGGAAGGGGCGTAGTATTGGGTCCATATGGCAATGAGTGAATGCTAAATGTCGAGTAATTGTGTGACAGTGTGACAGAAGCCTTCATGTACAACCTTGAGGTGATGTTTTCTTTGCAGCTGGTGTAGAATTTAAATTTTGGGTCAGACAGTAAGCTAAGTGCAGTATGGCTGCACTTCTGTTTTTCCTCCAGTCTGGTTATCTCAAAGCCCAGAGAAAGAAGCTGTCTCTCTTTTGTTGTTGATTTTTTTTTTCCCTGGGTTTGCTTTCATATCTTGCAGCAGTGTCTGTTTATAGCTTGCTTACCTTTCTTTAATTCTGAGCTGAATTAAGATGAAGTACGGTCTGAATCATCCAAAGTACCAACCCCCAAAACGCTCCTTGTATTTTCTGAATTGAAGAATAGGAACTGTCAGGAAATTACCTGCTTCTTTCCAACCCTTTGCTTTGCAGATGCAGAAGAGATACTTGGAAAAGAGTCCTCTTTAAATTTTACACCGTGGATCTGGTCGATTAGCCGGTGCAGCCCTTGCATGCTTGCCATCGTATGCACGACAACCATAGCAGTGCTGAGAGGCTGAAGTGGATCCACAGTCCCAATTCAGGCACATTCTTACCGATGCACGTTTTTGTACTATAAGTAACTATAATTCTAATGTCATAAAGCAGGAATACAACTTCTATCTCTGGGCTTCATGAGTGTCTTATAAAAAACCAAATGTTTTGAAAGGTAATTACTAAGTAACTCAGTGTGAAAAATAGGGAGATTGTGTTTTCCAGGGCCGGCATTCTAATTGTAAACGCAGTCACACGTGGAATCAAATGTTTCTAAAGATGCTATTTGAATAACTCTGAGGATGACAAGAGTATAAGTGGGAATTACTCAATATTGCCAACAATTAGAAGTATTATATTAGGATATAGAAAATAACCCCACATTTATTTCAGGGTCCTTGTTTAAGGAGAAAATGTGGAGTCTCAATCCCACTGTGGAACAACAGCTAACTGCGTAATGACAACCACAGTATACAGAAATGAGTAGGGAGTATTTTAATGGAGAGCATATTGCCATTTTCCTTGCATTAAAAGTCAAAGGCAATTAAAACATAATTTAATTAGAGAATATCTTATCAGCTGTAAAAAGTAAAATTGATTGATATGCAGTGTAGGGATAACTTGGCTGCTGCTACTTGTAAAGTGATGGTGAAGCCGACAAATTAGTCACTTGTTTTTTTTATTTGATAATTTCATGTATTTTTATATTTTCTTTCACCACTGAAGGCATTTTAATTAGCTAATGTCTGGTTGCTCATTGTTTGGAAATGGAAAACGATATAAATGTATTGTGATCTGAGAGTGGCTGGCACTCAGATTAAGCATCCAGCATGACTGTATTCTGCTCTCTCATTACTAAAAACATTTATCTGGTAATAGAATTTTTCTTATGATTCAGTCTGTCTGTATTACTGTCCAATAAGATTTTTAATCTCCTGCTAAAACATCACATGCAGCTGGAAACAGGTCAGTGTAGCTCACAGCAGCTACAAATCAGTGAGCAATCTCCTCATTTGGAAGAATCCATATCGCTTACCCAAGGGCTGAATCTGGCCATGCAAGGAATAACCAATCAGAAGTGATGGACACTGACAAAACAGCAAACCTATTTCTACTTTAAAAAATCCACAAAAAAAGGAGTAGCTAAAAAAATGTTTAAAAGTCACTCTTACAGTCATTAAAGCAGAAATGTGTACTCAGTCGTTACTTTGGTAAAAATTTGAAAGGTAGCTTGAGTCCTTAATAAATATTAACAAAATATCTAGGTATATATTCTTTTCTGTTCATTTTATTCTTTATTAGTGAAAGAGTCGATGACATGGTTTCATCGTTTTTTGGCTCTTCCTTTAGTTTCGTACTAATATTTCCCCTCTAATGAGAGAGTATTAGCAGACTAATGTCTACGTGGATTACAAATGAATGCATTACTTCCCTCAGAATAAGCACTTCTACAAGGAAATCCTAGGGCGCTCTCAAAGGACTGGTAAAAAAATAAATTAATACGTAATTTAAATTAAATTGGTCTGCAACACTTGACTACAAACCAGATACCAGTGCTTTAGTGGTAGGACACCTGAATTTTGTTTATACTCCCTCTCTCCACAGAACTTCTACAGCACTTGTATAGATCGACTGCATAAAGAAAGAGAGAAAAATCTTTTGCCTGACTAAAATAATGTCTTCAAGGATTATTTTTTTTATAGGTTTCTAGTCCTCTTTTACAGATAAAAATCCATTCTTCTCAGGTCTATCAAAACCTTTTCTGACTGCGTCAGCTACGGTTTCCCTGTCAGGAAAATCTGTATAGAGGCAATTGTATGAAGCCTAGTTTTCTATACAGGCTAACTTTTTCAAAGTGGAGAACCATAACAATTGGATATGATTCATAAGATAATTTCTGTTTTGGCCAAAGAAAAGAGATCAGTGTACATGTACACCTTTTTATACTAGAATCAATTTAAGAGGACATTTTTTCATATTAAATAGTTATGAATAACAATGGTCTCATTTAAAAGCTAGAAAATATACAGAATTCTGTTTAAATATTGGAACAGTCTGAGGGGGAAAAAATTATTTAAAGAAGTAACTCCGTATGTCTCTGACTTCAGTGTGATACATTTTTTTTTTAAAAAAAAAGCTAAAGAATATCAATTGGTTGAGTTTCTCAGATTGTTGGACACCACTGCCCTCAGGGATACCAGACTGTATATATATTTATATGCTCTTCAGTTATATAGCAGAAGAGAATGAATGTTAAACCCTGCATCCTGGACGGGGTGTATAACATCAAGAAAGAAATCTGTATGAAAATGGCATCACTGTGTGGTAAGAGGATAATACATAACAAGTAGTATTAATACATGGAGATATGGTCCAGACATATATTTTTCCTTTTTTTTTTTCTTTCTTTTTTTTTTTTTTTTTACAGAATCATTTGTTTGTACAGGGCAAAGACTAGGCAGGGAGGAGGAGGAGAGGGGACAGACAGGACTAACACTACTCTGCAATTCATAATAATGCAAGTGTTTCTGTGTGAAGTGGTGCTTAGGAGTTGGTTGAAAAAGATCATTTTGTTTGAAAAGTCAAACAAAAAGCTCTAAAAACCCAGCAGTATGCTACTAGAGACTCATAAGTACACTGTTAGAAAAGCATATTACCTACTAACTAGTCTGACTAGTTGAAGATGTCCCTGCTCATTGCAGGGGGGTCAGAACAGATGACGTTCAAAGGTCCCTTCCAACCCGAACTATTGGATAATTCTATGATTCTATGAAATAATACCAGAGAGCAATTTATAAGTTTGTGAACAAAACCACTGACAAAGCCTCTAGCTACATCCAAAGGAGATGTTTCATGAAAAACAGTGCAGTTACTAGGTCAAAAGCTTAAAGAGATAAACCAGCAATTTGTTATTTTACCAATTAAAAGTAATCGGCAAGTGGTAGTTACACAGCCTAATAAAGTATCTCTCATTTTTGCTGTTCATTATAAAATCTCTGTACTTCACATACTTTGTACTGTGATTTTATTAAAAATACCTGAAAGTACTAGGTTTGCCAAGAAGGTATGATCACCTTTAAATAAGTAACACAACAGAATCTTAGAAGTAACGGTAGGCATGAGAAGTGTTCAGGAACCGTTCGTTCCCCTCCAATTAATTTTACAAGGCTCCTAAAACTTGTATGCTAATCTGTGAAGATAAAGCCTTCCATGGTCTGTGTGTGAAGTTACCATTGTTTTCCATATTGCTGTTGAAAATATTATATGACTGTTGAGTCAAGGCATAAAGAATTTAGCAAAAGTAATTCACGGACTTCATGTCATCGTTTCAGTGTCTCTCATACAAATGGGCGCCGGTACGATCAGAGTGCATTCAGAAACAGCCTCCACACCAGTAGCCAAACCATCAGACTTGAACTTCAGTATCTATAGGAACATCAGCTGTACTGTGAGGAAGCGAATAAGGCTCCTAATGTAAATGATTCAGCTGTATTTTTAAGTCTTCATTCCCTTTACAGGGAGTCCTCTTAAAGCACTAAGGTATCCTGCAAGACAAAAGCCTCCTCTCTTCAGTCACAAGGAGATCTACAGGAGGAATATCTGCTCTTCACTGATTATTTTTGGTTTTGAGGGGCTTTTTTGTTTGGGTTTTGGGTTTTTTTGTTTTTTTTTTTACAAGGAAGATAAGGAATACCTTAAGGAACATATTACAGGAATCAAATTTACAGAAATACTTTAAAGTAGTTTTATATATTGATGATCCAAAATCATTTTTGTTTAGCCTAAAAATTCCCCTGAACAACCCAAAGAATAATCCTTGATGTAAAGTAAAGCTATGTCTTCCAATAGCTATTAAAAAAATAATTGACTACAAAGAGACAATACATTCTGGGAACACAAATCCCTAACAGCCTAGAGTTGATGGATGGTTTAAATACAATATCGTTCTTTCAGCGTGCCCCTTTACATCTGGGAGGCTGAAGAATGCTGGCAATGCCCACCCTGGGAGCAACAGCCGCACAGTTCAAATATATGTTTTCCCAAACCTCACTTTCCTGTTTAAAAATCCTTCTCTAATCATCTGCGCTACAGTGCTAGCAGGAACATGTCAGATGTTGTTATGAATTATATCGGATAAGAAAAGATTGAAAGGAACAGTCTGGATGGTAGTAGAATGTGTTTTTAGCATATAATGTTTCTTTCAAAAATGGCAGAAACATTGAGGTTTTACTAACATAACCAGTTTCTTAAAAAATTGTTGAAACTTCCTAACCAAAAAACCGATAAATAAGAAAATAGGGCAGGCAGTAATATATTTTTTATGCATATTTCACTCAAAAGAATCCCAAAGCCCAACACAAACACTACTGATCATGCAAAACTGAAGACTCCAGGACAGTCACTGCCGTTTAAAGGAACTTAGCACCACGTTCCCAGCGACAGGTTTCTAATATACTAAAAGAAATCCTCAAAAGTTCTTTTAGGTGATGGTAGACCTGACCAAAATGGTAATGGATTTTTGGCCCAGAAACTCAATATAAAGGCAAATACAGAAGAGACGTTTTAGTCAAACACAAGTTATTGGACTCAGTACAGAGTAAATGGATGAAATTACATGATATGCTATAGAGAAGGTCAGGTTACACAATCTAATGATCCCCTTTGGCCTTCAAGCCTGTGATTCTGTGAAACCCTACTCCTGCTGGAAGTCTGTCATTCATGTACTACTATTGATTTATTTATAAGAGACCATACACAGTAATAATACCTGTGCGTGATTATTCATGGTAGTTGTCCAGGAATTATGTCAGTAAAAAGGTCTTTAAGTAGAAATATGACTTGCACATTTTTAATTTCATGGTGAGATCAAGGCCTAAGGAGGAGAACAGGCTTCTTAATTTCCTAAAGGGAAAGCATAAAGTGCATTTTTTTGTTTACTGTTTCCCACCATTGTTATTACCAGTGCAGCTTTGCTGTAGCAAGAGAGAGCTGGAACAGAAAAGTCCCAGGTGCTGTCACTTGCAACATCAAAAAAAATGTTTTTTCCAGAGACTTGCACCAAGTACTGGCACTCCTCTATGTGTTAAAGTTCGCATCATAGCTCTCACTAGAGAGGGATTGGTGGGATCACTGGGAATTTTAATAAGAAAAAGTCCATTAATGTGTTGACTCATAACAATTTACAGATGATCTCCATGCAAATCAAACGAATTTTTACAAGGAAATCAAGCAGTGTAATACAGTGTAACCACAATTCAGAGCTCACACATTTCTGATTCTGACTCCTTATTCTGTAAAATGGACATTTGTTTTGTACTTCATAAGATGATGCAGCTTTTTGTTTTCAAGCATCATTGAGAAAATAAGAAAAGTAGTAAATTGCTAAATAAATACCATACAGCACTAACCATAAAGTATTATAGCCCAATAGAGCCTAGTGTTCTATGTTTCTGCATTTCATTTTATATGTACATATATAAAACTGGTGCCTAATGAACACTGTCACAAACTTGTAATATCCAACCTTAATTTTGGATAACAAGAAAATGTAATTAAAAATCTATCAGAATATATAGAAGGGAAAACCTTGCATTTAGACAATGCATATAATTCTGCTTTTGAAAATGTTTTGGGTGCTGAGTTTTATCAGCTTTTCCTTATTATCAAATTTTCAAACTAAAATCCTGAAAGATACCTGAAGCTGTTTACCAGTACACAATTGTTATTCATATGACATTTCCTACTTTTTACTATAATTAATCCCAGTATAATGGTATCTGGGGAAAAAAACCCTTCAGATATATACCAGAAAACATATTATCCACTTACTAAAATAAAATAAGGAAAACCGCTTTTGCTTTCTAAATATTTGTCTATCTCCTATAACAAAATTCCACATTCAATGGTATTAATATCATTATTTGAGCCGTAAATACTATTTTAGCAGACAATCTGTCTAATACCTTTTCTTTCCTCCTGTTTGCAAACACCCCATAAAGTGGATTTTGGTTGAAGCATTTGCTATACATACATTAGTGCTCCTGTGTAAGTTTATGGTTTGTTATTCTTAAAACAGCGCTTGCTCTGCTTAGTCCTTGCCTATTTGCTATTCACTATTTAAAGCAAATTGGAGTCATATGATAGTGTCAAAGCTGGCTGACATGATAAGTAAAACTATATAAATGGCCACTAAAGCCTGAACTGCAAATAACTGTCTGACATAAATGCACAGTTAGCGTGTGAATATAGGTTACATTTGTGTCAAATTACCCTGAAAGACTCACACACGCACACAGAGAATGAAATAAAATAAAACCCAGGAATTTTAAAATGTTTACGGATATGTTACCCCAACAAAAGGTACTATTTTAAAACTAATTATTGTCTGTTGGTGTATTCTGAGTAATGCCATATGCCAGTAAAACCAATTCATTTTTTAACTACCCTAACATTTAGTAAATGGACTAAACAGCATTTCCCAAATGACTGGGCAATAGCTTGTCATCCTGTTTAGTTGGCGTTTCTAAAGGATTGCTCAGATATGTTATTCATACATAAGTGTTGCAATTGGTAACCATTTGACTAGATAAAATCCTATAGATTAAAAAAAATACAGGTCAAGCATTTACATATTTAGTTTCATAATTTAATACCTCTTTATAATTGTACTGGCAATGAAAGCAGGCAAGGTAAGGCCTGTTTCTGAAATAGTATTTTCAAGCAGACCAGCAGACATTATTTGAAAAAGTTGACAAGCTTGTGAACGTTCAAGTCTTTTTCAGATCCTGAACCACCAAAAGCTAATGATGCTAGTTAGCCTAATGAAAGGCATTATCCCTTCTTCCACACCATGACAGTCTATAGCTGTCTAAAGTCTAAAGGAATTTATGAGCGGATCTTCCTTAAAAACATTTCAGAAATACAGACCTGGGTACAGATGTGTGATAAATCTCTAGTCATGTCGGAGGCTGTGTAAAGCAAACACTGACCAACCCAACCCGTAACCGTAAGGAGAAGGAAACGACATGATCTCTTTGCGGTAGAGGGGCTGCAGTCAGGAAGACTCTAGGAAGCAGCGACTGTAAATTCAAAGTTTCTTAGAGCTTCCTGCATTCCTGCTATCGAAAGCAAGACTGTTGAAGTGATCTGAGCCAGAATACAGGCACGCACTAAAGTGTGTGCAAGTGCTTCTTGAAAGTGGCCTTATATTTTTTTCAAGGATACATTATCCTTGTGAAATAACATAGACCTATGTATCCTGTCAGTTTTTCACCTGAAAAGAAAATCATAACAACAGGATAAATTTGGTGAAATTTATTATGGGATGATTTATTTTCACTTCTGAAATCTTATCAGATATTTCTGCTTCTCAGAGATAATTTGTCCAAGTAAATGAAAGGATAGGAAATAGTGCTGAACAGCACGCTAACTGTAGGAGTAAAGGAAAATGAAGTATTAAATCATATTAAATCAGATACAGTGTGCAGAGCCTATGCCACGCTCTCATGTACATGATGATAGTTCAGGGAGACCCACAAAACACCCCTGAGCTCTGCCCTTGCACTATCTCTGCTGTAGGTTTCTAAAGGGGCTAGCAAGAATCTCGGTCTTGGTTTGGATTACTACTTTCTTCCATCACTTTTAGCTGTGGCTGTATACTTAATAGTCTGAACGTCTGAAAGTGTAGGAGAATAACTAGAGGGAAGGGCATAAATGAGAAGACTGCCTGATACCCCGAGACATTCCTCACCAATGGACTGCTGGCATACATTGACCCTTGGTGGTTTATATACGCTATTTCTTGTTGCAGTCTAGCGCCAGGAGGATTTTCATTCCAAATCTTTCTGGGAATGTTATTCCAGAGGCAGTAGACACTTCATATTAAATAAGCTATGATGTTAAATAAAGCACCAAAAATCTTAATCAAAGTTTTGAGTATCAACAAGAAGCAAAGAAGTAGCTCATAGAAGATTAGCTGCTGAACAAAAGTTTTCTATGATTAATTACATTATAGCACAGTAATTTAGTTTCTCTCGACGTGTAACTTCAAATATCTATACTAATTAGTTGCTAACCTACAACATAATAAACGAGATAATGAAATAAAGATGTTTTAAATATCCCTTTCTATTACATGTACATTTTGCAGCATGTTAACAGACAAGATGAATTCTCATTTTTTTAAAAGGGTATATTAGCATATCATTATGTACATGAATGCCAAATAGTAACTTTCTTACAAGAATAATATTCAACAACTAAATCCACTGGCATTTGGAATTAAAACAAAATATTGTCTATTAGATGAAGGCTGGCATGGGTTAAGCTTATAGCAAACACAGAGACATCACACCTTTCTCCATCACATTTTCACCTGCTCATGTGATGCACGCTTCTGCTTTGATGGGAAATTCCTTTGGGTCTTCTTGGTGCAAAGCTGTTGGTGCTTGCAGCAAAATTTGCAGAGCAAGTGGTGAATAGAGAATGTTTTCATTTGGTTGTTAAGCCAGAGAAATATCTACAGCGTTTTTCACAGTTCATGAAAGGGACCATCACTTTTCTGTTAGCTTTGCTCAACTTGGGAACAAGTTATACAAGCTTTTTTCTTTTAAGAATTTGTTTGGAATTTTTTTTTAATGAATTTGTTTTAGAAAACTGCAGTTCTTAGACTCCAAATTTATCCAAAAGAAATTTGTAGTATTCCCCAAGCTGAAGAAACTCTAAAGCAGGGTTGCACAGACCGAGGCAGTATTATTTATTTTCCTGAAAGCAGTGATGACAGTCAAAGCACGAGCAGCGTAGCTTGTTTTATATATCAACCTCGCATGTTTTCCTGTCAGCTTTGCAGTTTGTCATCCACAGCTTAGCCTCCAAATGGCATGAACTTTGAGGACAGCGTGCTGAAATGAAAGACTTGCTGCCTCCTATAGAGAAGAAACAAGGCCACCAAGGAATAGCAGAGTATCTGTTTATTCCACTTTATGTGGCCTAAATTGTGGAAAAATATTCCATTATTAGTAGAAACATAATACAATTCTGTTAATGGTGGTGTAATTTGTTGTTGCTATTTGGAGTGAATCTGTGAGGAATCTAGCTAGTGTAACAGATGAAATTGTAAAAGAAAATACTAAATGCAAAATCTGATGTACAAAAGCAAAGAATGAGTTGGAGCAGCTGCAACAGCTTATTATAAATACTTGTCAGAATTGTTCAGCTAGAGCAGTGTTTGCCAGCTGGAGTGCAGTTGTTCTGAAAGCGAGGTGAGATATCCCTCCTCTCTATGTGGAGAAACAACTCAGCTAAGTGAGCACAAATGCACCAAATGGTGTGGTGGTTTATTACTGGAATGATTCTCAGAAAGAGAAACACGTTAGACCACTTTACGGCAGTGTTGCTAGAGAAGTGACTAGCCGGTCTGGAGTGCACTGATAAAGTTTAGTCCTCTATCACTGCAATCTTTTTATAAACATTATCAGTTGTTGGGGTATTTTTTTTTCCCCTTACTGGTGTCAGTTACAGATGTGTGGCCAGTATGCTATCTGGATATAACCTGCGGAATTTTCTCCTAGTTCTGCCAGGGGACTGAATTGCTGGGAATTGTCCGTGTCCTGAACAGCTACATTTATGACAAGAAACTTCCCATTGCATCACATTTACAATTTACCTGGTCAGGTTATCATGGAGAACATCAGTTTGCAAGGTGATAAAAATTAGTAATCTGTGAATTAAAAAAGGAGATCCAAACATCCACCAATATTTAAAATAAGTGCAAGAGGGTGTTTTCATTAATTAAAACTGGCATACACTGAGTTTATTAGTCTGAAGGCATATAGCATGTTGGTCATCATGTTATAATCAGTTTAAATACTCTAAAACCAGCATGAGACTAAGTTCACACGGACTTGCTGTTATACTGGTCAAACAGCACTAATCAAACTGTTATATTTGAGCTTTGATCTAAAGCCCATGACAGTCTGGCTATTCCATTCAGTGGGCATGGAGTTCAGCCCTTGATGAAACTGAGCACTTTATCCTTGTATAATTCAATTAGTTGTGTCATTTGCTGAATATATTATTTCTTAGATAATTCTTTACACGTAACCACCAATAGGCAGAACAGCCAAAAACCACAGACCACTTACTTCTGTTGTTTTCCTTTTCATCTTTTTCAAATCCTATTTGTTACTGCCTCCTGCTTCTGCTATCGCTAGTATCAGCAAAAAATAGTGTTTTTCCTGTAACAAGAAATATTTATGATATCATTGTGAAAGGCTTTCATGTGCTTTTAGTTACAATATCCCACATCTCTTACGTTCATTTCAGAGAATGATATTTTAGGAACTGGTATATTATTAAATTAAATGCTGCAGCGTGGCCATATTTTACTGTGAATTGCAGGTACTCTAATATAGTCATGCATGTACATGTAAAAGTGGTATCAGCTTGTTTTATTACATTTGTCCACGTCTGGTGAATTCGACCATCATTATACACAGTCACACGGAATCACAAAATGGCTGAGGTTGGCAGGGACCTCTGGAGCTCATCTTGTCCAACCCCCCTGCTCAAGCAGGGCCACCTAGAGCTGGCTGCCCAGCACCATGCCCAGACAGCTTTTGAATATCTCCAGGAATGGAGACTCCACAACTTCCCCGAGCAACCTGCTCCACTGCTCAGTCACCTCACAGTAAAGCATTTCCTGACATTCTGACAGAGCCTCCTGTGTTTCAGTTTGTGCCCATTGCCTCTGGTCCTGCCACTGGATGCCACTGCAAAGAGCCTGGCCCCACCACCTTTCTACCTTCCCTTCAGGTATTCGTACACACTTATGAGATCTCGGCTGAGCGTCCTCTTCTCTAGGCGGAACAGGCGGAACAGCCCCAGCTCCCTCAGCCTTTCCTCAGATGTGAGATGCTCCAGTCCCTTCATCATCCTAGTGGCCTTTCCTGGCCTCTCTCCAGTAGCTCCAGATCTCTTTTGTACTGGGTAGCCCAGAAGTGGGCACAGTGCTCCAGATACCACAAGGATCAATTCTGGGAAATGTTTATTCGCAATAATACATAAACTAAAGCATAATGCAAACAAATGATGAGAACTTATAGGCCAAAAAAAAATTAAGAAAAGTGGAGTCGGAAGTTTCTACATACAAACATCACTAAACGAAGGGAATGAGATTTCAGGTTCATAACTGAGTAGACAAACACAGAGAACTTTTTGCACTCTCTAAGTAATAGAATAGTAAGCATGTCTGCTGTGGAGAGGATGAAACTTGGCAAATCATCCATTCGTAAGTATCTATTTTCCTTGACAAATGCCTAATTATTCAGCAGAGTAATTTAATGTTCTGTATTAAGCTAAGAGGCACATGGATCAAAATACCCACATCAATGGGCTCTACTCAGTATTCCCTACTCACTCCCGCCAAAATATTCACAAACCCCAGCCGGGAATTTTCCTGAGAAGATAAGCTAATAATGTATTGTACCCTGCAAACGAGCCCTTAAATGTCTAAAGTTGATTTTTGTCTACCAAACCACAAAACTTTCCTTCTTCTGCTAAGACTGCTCTCTGCCCATGTACTGTACCTCTCTCTGTATGCTGAGATGTAACTCCAGCTATTAAATCTAAAGAATGAAAATATCACAGTTTAAGGCAAAGCAAAAATTTAGTCTTTAACAAAGAGACTCAAATAAAGCCAACAAGAAGTGCTTATATTTCAGGTGAGATAGAAGACTGAAATTTGGACGCCTGTGGGAACACTTGAAAAGCAATTAGTCACAGCCATAAAACTAGTAAGAAATGCTTCCAGGCTACCAAGCAACAAGCCTATGAAGGAGACAATGGATCTACCAGACCAACAGGAACTGAAAGGAACCACTACATAGAAAAATGGCATTGCAGGGCAGCGAAATGACAAGTCTGTAGAGATCTGCCCCAAAAATATTTCAAAAAAATACCTACCTCGAGAGCTAATGGTCCCACCTTTTTCTTGATGCCAACAGTATGAATCAGGATGAAATTAACTAAAGGAAAGGGACTTGCAATACTATGAAACCAGGGTCAATGACAAATTATTTTATAGTATTATTTTCATGAAAATAAAGACGAGGAAGATTTAGCCGTACTAGAAGATACTGTAATGATTAACAGGAAATTGGTAATTGCAGTAGCTTAGAAGTTACCAGCCCTGAATAATAGTGAACTTAAAAAGTAAGCACCTGAACCTCTCACAAGTTATGCTATTTATTATTAAATATCAGGGAGAAATGAGGGGGGGTAAGATGTAGCTGCCTTTAAAAGTTGACAGGCAAAGCCTGAATCAATAACAGATAACTCACTAACATAGCAATTGAAGGACAGTATATTCCTCAAACACCAAAACAAGTACGGTATGATAGGGTCAAACATCTTTAATCTCCAATTTACTGTATGAAATGAAGAAGCATTCAGCTGGAACATACAGAGATCACATTCCACATACTCTAGCACATTAAATGTCAGTGGAATTAGCTATGAATCTGACCTAGAAAGAAATAGTCTATGCTTAAAATTACAGAATATTTACATCCTAATTATTTTTTTTTTTTTTTACCCAGTGTCAAGTTCTGCTTGAGCACTATAGATACTGGATCTTAATGACTATACGATTTGACCACAACTGGGATTATTAGGCAATGCCACCCCTAGGATGGGACAAGAAGGGAGGGCCATTAAGAATGACACTTCTGTCTTAAGCCTTTCCCTGGTTTTAGCCAGTATTTTTTGTGTGTGTCTCTATCAATATTTTTATGTGTTTATAACCTATCAAAACAATGCAGCAACAACACCTTTGTGCAGTTTCTTTTATCCAGGAATCGGAAAATATTTCACACGCTTTAATTGAGACTCACACCTAGAGACGTGTGCGCAATAGTGCTCTCCTGCTTTAAGGCTGGATTCAGTAGAGTGCTTACCTGCCTGATTCGTAAGGATTTCACTAGGCAGGAAGGCAGAGGTTACCCCTGGGCCAG
This sequence comes from Ibycter americanus, assembly GCA_035590275.1. Classification (NCBI taxonomy): domain Eukaryota; kingdom Metazoa; phylum Chordata; class Aves; order Falconiformes; family Falconidae; genus Ibycter; species Ibycter americanus. Next base: position 49,623,138 of record JAVJGI010000064.1, read on the forward strand.
GCATGGCCATGAGTGCGTTTAACACGCTCCTCAGTGTGCTTTTGCCCTGCGTCACTCAGCACTCTCCCAGCCACACCTGCACACAGCTGCGGTGATGGCACTGGCTGCAGCCCGCTCCCACCCAGCCTCTGCTGGATACGAGACATTCCAGCTGTATGCATGAGAAGGAGGGCGTGCCACGTTCTGTCCTGTTTTCTTTTCTATACAGAACCCTGTCCTCACATAATGCATTTTTATCCCATAACCATTTAACAGAAAATACAGAAACAGTGCAGAGGTGTGAAAGCTGAAAACAGAACTTCAGCTGGAGTGTGAGAGGGAAATCCAGCGTTCAAAAAGACCGTGAATTCAGGCCCTCCATCGCCTGGGAGAGAGCCCTCTTTTCTAGCAGATAAAACAGTGGTATTGTCATAGTCACGATAATCTAAGGGTACAAGCAAAGTCTGAAAGAAAAGTTATCTCTCTAGGGCTAACTGGTGCAGTGAGGCAAAAACTTTGCCTTTTTTCAGGTCTGGAGGTTTGCTGGTAGCAGGGTGAGCACTGGTACTGCTAATGTTGCCTTCCAGTGGGCTGTGAATGAATAGGGAAGGCTGTCAGAGTATCCATCAAGGACAGGGCTAGGAAGTGGGACAGATCAACCCCAAATCATCATTCCTTTCCCCCTTCTAAGTGATTATACATCATCATCCCTAATCACCTCCAGGCCAGTGATGAGCATGCATTAAGCCCACTTATGCAGACTGTATTAAGTGTGATTACACATTACACTGCAAGGTTATATGATATATGGATTGATGTACGGCAAGGCTCCACAGCAAGGCTCAAACATTCTTTTGACAGTTGCAAGGATTTTTTTTAGTTTTCAAGTTTCTGAGGTAAGGGTAATTTAAATATAATTGCTTAATAGCAGGGCGTGCTATCCAAACAAAAGCGGTTGTATCAAACCTGGTGAAATGTAGTGCTCTCCAAGATATCCTCTCCAGCCTATCGAAAGGGTAACACAATATGTTTTAATTTAGCTAAAATTTGTCAGTCTGGGAGCTGGGAAGATGAGTGTGCAAGGATGAAGAGTCTCCCAATGCTCAGTGTTGCCCAGGAAAACCTCGTAGCTGGCAGCAGGACTGTGGGGAGTACACCCGAACTCGGAGGCTGCGGGCAGCTTAGCACTCGGTCACTGCTACGTTTTGTGCAGGGTTTGCTGCCGTCACTCAGAGCCGAGCGGGTATCCAGAGACACAGGACCAGCACATTAGAAAGAAGGAGGGGAGTAAAACCAACGGACACAACCTGCAAAGTTTTGCACAGTCTGAGCACGGGTTTTCAGGAAAGTATTTTTTGATTTATATTCCTATACTCCTTTGAGTTCATTACTGAATTTAGGGCTTAGGTTCTATTTTTTTTATGGAAAATAATTTATTTCGTAGCCAGTCTCTCTTGCAACCAGTAACTATTGTCTCTTTTGTAAACTGCAGTCCCCCTTGTTGCCAGTAATATGTGTTTCGGGGGAATGATTTAAGTGACAAAATGCTTACTTGTAACAACAAAAGAAATGATACAATATAAGCTAAGTTTTAATAACTGAAAAGATCTTTAATTAAAATTGCTTTCCATTCAGGGGCTAGAGTTTTATTTAACCAGCTGCCCTATGAAAGTTATTACCTAGAGTTTTCATTTTCCCAGTACACAGCTGCAGAAAAGATTTTATTCTGGTGAATGAAGGGCTGTACAACAGCAAGGACAAAGCTCACTTAAACTAACAATGGAGCCATGGCAAAAGTCATAACCTTCTGCTGTCTTAGGGGAAGCACACTTTCTGAATATAATCTCTCTGATTATGCCTAGTATGCAAAATGCAGCTTTATATCTGCAGCTCAAATAGATTTCAGTATTACCACTGAATACTAATCACTAATGCAAAAAACGTACAGCTCCCTCAAGGCATTTCAAAAATCTTGATTATTTAATCAGTGCTCTTGATTTATAAGGCGAGCTGGTTGATGACTACCAAAATGTGACACATTGGACACTATCCAGATGGAATGCCAGTTTTCATTTGAGGTTAAAGAGGTAAAACTCTACAAGAGAGGTTTTCCAGTATCCTGGACTAGAGCTAGAGTTATATCAGATGATAAATAAAACCTGGCAGTTTGGCTTGCACATAATATTAAAACAGAAACTTCGCTGAACTGTCAGTTGTAAAATGAAGTAATCAACTTTCTTTCTGATTATTCTCCATTTCCACAATGGACTTTTTATTTATTTCATGTCTTCCATCTTAATGTCCCCTTTACTTTTTTACAAATATGTAAGTGGTAAGTACTGCCTTTTAAGCACGTTAAGCACTAGTTTCCCAACCAGCTGGATGGAAAATTTGAAGAGTTCAGTTTTCCCCCCCCCCATAACAACAGACAGATATATACATGTATTTGAAAATAATTTTGTATCTACATCTCTATATAGCACCATATGCTTAGGTATATATGAAAATCATTTTAGTACCTGCTTTAACATGCAATGGAATTGTCAAAAATTGTTTAAGATACAGATGCAGAGGTTACATTCATTTCTGAACAGATTTTACTACCTCAGTTGCTTGAGCTTTGACCACCTCATCTTGGTCTTTAATTGTCAGTAGTGATACTCTGTTAAAGAAGGTTTCCACATAAAATTTCGAACCGTTTCCCTTTTAAGACTTTAAGGAGCAGAATGACTTCAAATTGAGACAACAAAGAATTGAATTCTTCTTTAGACACCTCATTCCAGGTGCCCTAGGAAGTTAGCAAACTCATCACTTTGTGTACACGCTTGTGTGGATATAGAGGCCTGACACTGCAAACCAGGCTCAAAGGTCTGGTCCTGATGGGAAGCAGTGACCGGCACTTAATATTCAAAGCAAAGTAACGACTACAGAAAATTATTTTACCAAATCAATCCTTTGTCCACGTTGCTGCTGCAAGTGGGTGGCAGCAGCGGAGCTGGCGGCAGTCCCCCTCACCGGGCGGCAGCGCCGGCTGTGCCAGCACAGCTGGGCTCCGTGCTGCGTGCGGGGGGAGCCAGCCCGCGCTCTGCACCAGCCCCCGCTGCGGCGTCTTCACCGTTATTTACATCTGAGCTCTCAGTAACGAAGCTCACACGTCAACGCAGATAACCACAGCTCCATGGCAAGTGGTCAGCCTATCGCTGCAGCAGAACTGGACATGTACGAACCCAGGAGGAGGACCCCGGCAAGCATACAAGCAATGTGAAGGTTAAGAGGCAGCCTAGAAGGCTGGCTTGGAGGTGAAAAGCATCCTCGCATCCCAGTGCAAGCCTCTCATGCCTTCTAAAGCCCAAAATGACTAAAATGATAATCAGAACATGGGAACTTGATGGAAAGTTTAATTATAAATAAGTATTAAAAGTATCAAAAGCTGTCATATGGACACACTGTAAAGTTACGTCTACACCAGAAACAATGACTGAAGGAAAAGACTTGCCATTAACCATCCTGTGCAGCGGGCAAGAAGCTTTCCCAGGAGCCCGTGGCCACGTGAGGCCTGGAACCGACCCCTCTCTGTGAGTGTGGAGGGGAGCGCAGGGATCGCCCCGGCGGGGCTGGGGGCAGGAGCAGGCTGCGGCTCCCGGTTGTGCCCACCTTGGGGCTGGGAAGGTGCAGCTCAGCTCCCAGCAGTGTGGTTCTGCAGGCTAATGCTGGTGCAGGGTCCAGCCCCCATAAATCAGCGGTGACAGGGCCTGCGTAGCCCCCGTGCCCTCGCCCCTCACTTCTCCACTATGATTTCCCATACCTGTGCAGCCAGCGATCCGACTTAGAATCACAGAAACATAGAACTTGCGCTGAAGTCTGCGGGGCTTGGCTCAAGCTCTCAGGGTGCATCAAACAGCAGGTGACAGTAACACAGAGATGAGAAACTAAACTTTAAACGAGCTTGCTTGGGTACAAGCAGCAGCACCGGCCGGAGCCGCATAACGAGCAGCATGTGCTCATTTACCCCCTGTAACACACTCGCTGATTGCAGCATAGCTGTATGCTTTCATACCGCCTCGTGTCTGACTCCTTTTTAATGTTCTTCCTTCAGTACCTGTGTGACATATACTCATAAAACATTGCTCGCATTCCTTATTCTAAAAAGTTTGCTAGAAATTTCTGTAGCCTGGGTTCCAGTGGCACAACAGAAGCAAGCAGAGGAGGGCATACGCTGAGCGGAGCCCCCGGCGCCCTTCCCCACCGTGGCCGCCGCCGCCGCCAAGGGAGCCACGTGCGGTGGCCCTGGCCACGTCGGCTGGGCGCCGGCCCGGCAGCACCCCGAACGCCAGGCTGCTCCCAAAGCTGGAGCAAGTGACGGTGTCGCCTCCGCAGGGGCCTCGCAGCTAGGTTTTGGCAAAATTGCAGATTTGTGTTCTGTCGCGAAGCCAAAACATTTTAATAACTGCAAGAGTTCACTTCTAAAATCTGTGTTGTTTGGGCTTGTGCCCTTTATAATTACATCCCCGTGTCTTTCTCTGTACATGCAGATTTGGATCATCTGAAGCTTTTGAAGGAATATCTTACTTGATGGGACTTGTGGGTAAGGCAATCATGGGGCAGTTCAAGTAGCTGCATTATTTCAATTTTCTGTCAGGAAGCCAAAAAATCTGCTCGAACCACAGATGGCTATATCCCTGTCATCATCTAGCTCCTCAGCTGATCTCCTCACCATTTCAACTTCATTCTGTGTAACAGTTTTCCCTGAGCAGGGAAGCTTTTGCACCTTCTTCTTTAAGAGAACAGGGCTACAAACTGCTAAGTGAGGATGTTTTTGATCGTATATGAGAATGTCTTACTGAAGACCGCACTGCTGGATAACACGCTGGGTGACTGCCTCAGGCTGCAGGTACTGCAAGTAACTATGTCATATATCTCACAGGTACCACCAGGCCTTCTGTCACGAGTACAGCATGACAAAAATAGTTTGTAGGGATTGTGTCCCCCACATTCCAGTCTTGCATGGCAGCAGTCACACAGCAGGAGAAACACTGGAGCCAGAACTTGCCTATGCAGGAAAAGAGGGACCCCTCCCCTGCAGGCTAGGGACTGTGCAGGGGAGGCTGCCGGGGAAATCATAGCCCTGGAAGGGACGGGAACTTCTGCTTACACGTAGGAAATGACACCATTGCTCACCTTGCCTCATCCTTCCCTCAAGTCCCACCCAGCCTCACTACATGTAACCATGTCACAGAGATCAAAAAGCCACATGATTTCATTAAAGGCTCCATATTTTCTGAACCTAGAAAAAGGAGTCAAGAATACTCTTCTGCTATTGTGCCGTTCTCTTTCTGCTGTTTAAATGGGGGCAAAATTTCAAGTCACCTTTCCTGGACCTAGCTAAGCCAGTTCTCTGGATGCATCTGAACTATTAAGGACTTCCTGAATGGAAAGGCCCTCTGTTAGACCTCTGGTATAAAGCCACTGAGACATTGACTCCTGTCAACTTCTCCACATCCTGGTATAGACGCATGTTGTGTAACCGTATATTTAATCTTCGCTATGGTCTTAATTCTTCTACTTCCCACTTTGTTCATCTATATATGTCTCCACCTTCTCAAACAATGTTTTTTTTTTAATAAAAAGAAACAAAAATATTCTTGGCAAAGCATCTCATAAGAGTCATCTTGTGGATGGGGCTTGTGGTTAAACAGAACACTGTACAATAGGGACAAGAAAATTATCTGAATAATTTCATGTACCTGACACCAGCAGCAGGATATAGATGTGTCAGGTCAGGACAGAGAGTTAGTCTATTTCAGGAAAACATTTAGACTACTACTTTTCATGTGTGGGTAAGCGTACATGAAAGCTGAAAACATCACTATTCTTAACTGCTGTTAAACCAAATGACTATGCAAAAATCTGTCTCTGTTCAAAGAAGAACTTGTCTGCTTGTTTGCTGCAGCCCTGTACTGCTGTACCAGAAACATAATAGATGCAGTGAACTTTATTTTTTCCCCAGTTGATGGTGCAGCTATGGGAGGAAAGATCATACAGACTTTCCATTCTTCAGAGGGGCTGTGTTTAAATAAATGTTCAGCATTTCTGACTCTGAAAAAAAGACTTGCTACGGAAGTAGAAAGCAATATCCTAATACTGCCTTGCAAAATTCTGCTTCACAAAAATTACCAACAGTAATAGCGACACAGATAAAAGCTGCATTGAAAACATTGCACATGTAGAATTATTAGTGAAAACAATATTAAATCCCTCTTTTCAAGAGTTGTGTTGATTCCAAACTCTGTCCTACACATGTGCAGTATGCTATTTGAATACCTGTAGCAGGAAAACAGACTACTCCTTTCCACAACTTGTATATGCACCACATATCATTAAAATAGAAAGTAGCAATAAATTGATTTTATTAGTTGGAAACCTGCAATTTTGTAGGATTACAGAAGGGCAATAACACCTCAATCACTGGGAAATTTGAATGTTTCTGAAAAGATACTGCAATATCTGTATTAAATGTAGGGAGACATAATCTATGTGCTTCCAGACAGATTATTCTGATTTGCAAGTATGGACAACTAAGAGACTTTATTGCTTCAATTTACACACACCTTTGTCAGAACTAATAACCCAGTTCAAAAGCAAGAAGTTTCATAGCACTTAACTATGTGGCCTCTAACATGTCACGCTGATTGAATTCATATGATCTTATACATTTGGGCATCAAAAGCCCTTTATTTTTCTTAATTAGAAACATACACTCAATGCAACTTGCCTAGAAAATAAATTAAATTCATATACATTACCTCTGAGGAATGAGAAATAGCGCTGATTGAACGGGGCTGTTTAAATCTCTGCGGTCGGCAGTGTTCATCAGTGAATTTGTTTACAAAGTGGAAAGAATGAGATGCTGTCAAAGAATGAAAAATAAAAGCTAGATTTCTTGGGAAGGAGACATCCGTCTTTTTCTATTTGTAAATGCTGACGAGCAGGGTTTAAGGAGGGCTAATGTCATCCATTCATCTTAATTAAAGAGTTAATTGCTCGTGTATCCTGATTTGGTTAGCTGATCTTAGTAGCATGAAAAGCGTTTGCTTCTATGTATTTTATTGACCGCTATAATGACATCATCAGTAAGACCCAGGATTTATTCATGCCTCAACCTAAACTCATAACTTTAATAGCCTCCTACATGATAAAACTTTCAAGAGGGAAGGAGTTCTTTAGCATGGTACAGAATACCGAGAGGTCTGTTCAGACCCTGTTCAGAAACTGTTAAAATGTCTCAGTTCAGCTGTCACTGAAGTATTACTTCAAAGTCTAGAGTCATGAAGATAAGTAAAAAGTAATTTTAAAGACTAGTTCTCAGCAAATGTATATATGGAAATAGCATAAAACATCTAAAAATCGCATATCAAATATAAGCAAGAGACTTATTACTATTCAATTTTTCACATCTATAGTCATAGCCAAGTAAGCACTGACACAAAAACAGACAGGTGAGGCTGACAGCATGTTCTACGGATTAAAGACCAAATTGGTTTAGTCATGTGTCTTACAACACAAAGAGGGGAAAGACGGATCTAAAGAAAGACCAGTTAACTAACTAAAAAGTCTGTGAGGTTTTGCTGTACAACATCTTTTAATGTTTCCTGCAGTTCCTGTTGTTATTTGTTAAAGATTCTTCACAGGAACTTAATTAAATTTTACACGAGAGGAAAATGGACAGTGCTGCTGCTTGTTGATTAATCAGCGATGTGGTATTTAAAAATGAAATAAAATAATACATTACAAAACATAATACATGATATTCGCTTGTCCTGGTAAATAGTCTTCAGAACGGATCTATTTACGTTGTGCTACTTTCATGGATCAATGTCTGTTGCTGATGATGGACACAACTGACGGAAGGGTCAGACTGGCTGTTCAGAAGCCCCAGGCGCCGAGCGGCACTCACCCTAACGCCGCCTCGCCTGCCGCGAGCGCCTGCTTGGCTTTGCAACAGTCACCGCGTAGCTCCTGTGCACTCTCCTGAGGTATCTAGAAGGCACTAAGGATAATGTGATAGGGTGCTACAGCTCATGTAGTTTTACGAACTTCATGGCAGACTTCACTTTATAAGTGTTTCCTTTATGCAGTTTAAGCTTCTCAGCTGACTGGTTCAGAGGCCAGCACTGGCTCCCGCGCTTTCTCTGACAGACAGCAGGTTTTCTTATTAATACTGATCAGGTTTGCATGTTTCCTCAGAGAACTTTATGTAAAATAGAATTTAAAAAATTCTAGAGGCCTCTGTATGATATGAACACCAAATGACATTGCCCCTCTCACGGGAAAGCAGCAGGCGACTCCCGGACATACAACTGAGCGTGGTGCAGCGGACCCACGTCACCCCAGACCAAGGCAGCCAGCCCCAGCACCAGAACCAGTCTCCCTGTGCCACCTTGGTGCTGTCTCCAAACTAACTAGCCCCGCCGAGCAGCAGTACGTGTGGACACGGACGCAGGACTGCGCTAGCAGCTGCCAGCAGCACTAGGTCTCTAGTACGATGCCATGTGGCTCAGGAACATGCCTTTGGCCAGCTCATGCACCTCTACAATTATGCAAGGTTGTTCGATGTGTAAAGGGAACAACGCTGGAAAGTGGGAGACTTGTTGGCTGTCCTCAACTCTAGAGCTGCCTGGCTGGGTAACCTTTAACCAGTTGCTTCAGCTCCCTCTTGTCCCTGTTACCCCCAAATCACCTGTATCTCCTTTTAGAGATACTTTGATATTCTTTCATGGGAAGGTGCTGATAGTTAAGTGCTATTATTATTTCTGAATAGTTCACAACTGGCAAAGGCAGCATGGTCAATGGATGTGGTTTATAATCAGAGAAGAGGACAACACCTGGGGTTGGATGGGACCTCAGGAAGTCGCCTGTCCCAAGCCTGAGCTCAACACAGGGGCTGTTCCAGACTTGAAAAGCTCCACGGTGGAAACTCCACAGCCTCTCTGGGCAACCTGGTCCAGTGCTGGACTGTTCTCAGGGTGAGGATTTTTTCTTTACGTCAAGGAATGGCTATGGCTATGGAGAAGAAGGCCATGATAGCAGAATTTCTCAGTAGGGTTTACAGCTCAGCTTCAATTGAAAAAAATCTTCTTAAATTAAAGCGTGTTCCAGTTTTATTTATACTCCAAGCAAACTACTCAGTCAACCTTTCTGTCATATACCTCAGTCCATTTAGTGCAGAATCCTTAAAAAGCCTGACAAGAATAAAAGTAATATACTGCTCTGCCATTGGGGCCTCTGTGCAACAGTATCAGCTCCCGGAATGTCCTTTACATCAGTGAGGGCACAGTGGCGCTCAGCCAGCACTGCACACGGGCGGCTGGAGCCCTGCCAGGAGCCCAGCCCGCGCACACCTACGGACACCTGGGTAGCTCAGAAATCTGCACTGCGCTGCTCTGACCGACCACGTCTGCAGGGTACTGCAGTAACCAGGGAAGCCCTCAGACCACATCTGAGCCTTCCAACCATGCCAATTCTTGCTCTTTCAAGATCTTAAGTGTACAGGTCAGTGATGTTGGAAAATTTTAAGCAGCTGCAACTTTTTTATTAATTTTAAATGCCTTCTGTCATTTCCAGTTTCTTTGTTTTCTCATGGCTATACTTAAACTACAACGTTACTTCCTAAACACTTATGGGAAAAACCAAAAACATTCTTGGATATAAACTGTGGTAGGAGCAGTGACTGTCACTTGTGAAAGCTACTTTATGTAACATGAAAATAGAATGTGAGTAAAGAGAAAGGTGCAACATTTTGTTGTTCAAAGGAAACACTTTGGAAAATGCTGAAATAAAATCTCTGGTGACTTGTGAAGTATCTAGTTCAGTTGTTTAGCAACAACACCTTTTGATTTGTAAAGCTTCTATGATACCTTAAAATAACCTAAAAAAGAAAGTTTTAAAAGTTTTCTTTAACTAGCTAAAACCACCAGCTGTAGCTTGAATAGAGAGTAAAAGTTCATAAGCACAACCTTCTTTGGAGATAACACATTTTTGAATTACTGTACTGTCATTTTTTTACACTACATCAGGCAATGGCTAGTGCAACTTCTTACATTACTAGCTTACTAATAAACATGTGCATGAAGCGGAACGGCGCATACAAGTTATAATTCTTTGGCTGTGCCTAGTAACATAAACAGGTCTGATACCATCAGTTGAAGAATTGAGGAATTAAACTATCCGAAAGACTGATGTAAAGGATTGGACATGCTAAAAGCGATGGTGAAAAGAGGCTGCTAAGAAATGGAATGATATTCAGAAGTCAAGGAATAGACCCACAATGGTTTGTGAATGGAAATAAACATAACCGTGAGAAAATGCTTCATCAACATAAGAGCCACAACAAAGCTGTGAATCTCAAGATAAGCAAAAATTGTTTTTGAAGAAAAAACCAGCGTGCTAGGTAGGACTTCAAAGACTAGAAAAGATCTAACAGACAGAAATGAATAATACAAAAAACACAAAAGAAGAGAGACCAAAGAAATCACACTAAGCACAAGATCAACTTATTCTATGTCCCTGGTATTACTCTGTTAACCCTTTGGTGCCAACACTGTGGAACCAGTTCAGTGATTAAAGGGAATGACTATTTCAACACCACAGCAGCCGGCTGCCTTCAGCCAGCTCTGCAGTTCCTCTGCTGAGCCTGCCTCTTAAACCCTCCATCCCGTGTTTCACCCCACTATATAAGTGCACTAGCAGTGCGCTTGCAGTTTGCTTCTCGGCTGGAAGGCACAACAGCTGCCTTGCCCGGCTCTTTATCACGCTGCTCCCACGCCTACCCAGAGGGCACACGATTGCCTTTTCAGAGAGAAGCCACACAAATCATTGTGCCCTGGGTGGAAAGCCCACTCAATATTGTATTTCTAATCACAGAGAATAGGAGACAGTGCATTCAAAAGAGGGACAAAGAATAGGTAATTAAATGTCATACTGTTTCTAGGGTAGAAGATGCTGCTGTTGCAAGAAACACTGGTTTCCTAAATTCAGAAACAGCCACAAAAAATATTTTTAATTGGATTAAAGGAAAACAGGTAGGTAAAGCTATGGCTTTATGCAAAAGACACTGGAGTGTTCTTTGGTCTTGGTTCTGAATCATTGACACAAGGAGGGTTTTTGCCACTGGCTTTAGCAGAACAGAACTAGCTATTAATGGACTAGAGACTTAGCTATTTTCTTCCTAGAAATTTCAAAATAAGTTTGAACCCAGACAAGACGCGTAACATCATTGATCTATAGTAAGATAGGACTGCAGGCAGAAATAGAGTTTAAATGTTGCTGGGGAAAGTGAAAAGTAAGTGGCTACCACACAGAAAAATATAGACAGAAACAGAGATTTAAGCAAAAAATAAGTTTAACACACATTCAATGCTTGATGAAAAAAGAAATCAAATCTTCATGGAATTTACTTTCTAATGAATTTGCACATGGGTTTCTTTTCTTTGGTTGGTTGGTTTTCCGAAATTTCATCTTGGCAGCTTACTCAACACCTAAGGACATCTAAGGACAGCAAAGTCCGGAAACTTTTCACTGAGAAAATCTTGATCATGATTCATACACTTCTAAACACCTACTTCAATTCCCCTTTTCAAGTAATTTTGCCAGCCATTGAAAAAGTGTGTATTGTTTTGGTTCAGTATATAGCATGCCATGAAAACCAAATTCTGCTTACAGCAGAGCCAGATTTTCTACAATTTGATTTCAGACAGTCATTTCCACAGAAAAGATCTTTTATATGTCATTACTAACAACATTATAACCTTCTCTAGTTGCCCTCTAGACCCAGCTGGTTTGTAGCAGACAATATTTGACACCTTAGTTTGCAATCTCAGAAAAAAAAGAAGGGAACAAAAACTGTCCTACCACAAAAGTAGCTTCAGAATCTGGTAAATATACCACATTTCTATGGTGACGTGATATCAATTGGTATGTTTGAATCAAGAGTGTACCTGCTTTGTGATTAATTGTAGATGTCAGTACCTAGAGGCACCTGCAAGGCAATTAGCACTGTACTTGCCTAAATGTCACCCCATTGTAAATACAGAATGGAAATAGACAGACAGATTGGCCTAGTGCATGTTGTTTGGATTTGGAACAAGAATCTCAAAAATGTGAATCCTGGCTGAGCCAATTTTTTATTATGTGCTGCTGATAAACTACAAGACTTCTCTCTGTTTTTTTTCTGGTACACAGTGAGGCTAGTGCCACCCATCTCTCCAAAATGACGTGTGGAGAGCCTCACTAATCAAAGCCATCAACATATTGATGAATTCTAACAAAAACAAACCTACACAAATTTCTGTATTTGTGGCTGTAAATGCTGAGACTGACTCAGGTAGAATTCTCTTTGTTATGGGAGCCCAGATTGCTACATTTTATGATATGCTTAACAGTGGCCATTTAATCGGATAATCCTCTTCTGTCCTGTCTTCCCCAATCTTATAGCCACGTGAATGACTGAGAACAGAAACACAGCTATAGGGTGAGAGTTACGGAGCTGACAAATAGAGGCTGATGTCACTGCTATACAAGATTGAATATACATTACCAGAATATCTATCAAAACTGACATTTAATAGTTTAACTTTTATAAAAGGTAAACAATAAAGTTGACCACCCCACCTCCCCATTTTGGGCATTTAATCATGTTTTTACAGTGGATTAAAATCTTCTGGAAAGTAGACTGTATCTAAACTTGGGCGGGGTGCGGGGGGTGCTTTTCTATTTCATCACATAGCCAAGATTTAATTTTTGCCAGTATTTTTCTCTTTTTAACTATAACATATTAGCTGCTGGTGGCCTCTGGAAAGCAAGCAGATCATACGATGCTGGCTCTCCTTCCTTCCATCTGCTAGCCTGCATCATAAGAAAACTAAAATATATATTAAATAATACTTTTTATGAAACTAATTAGTACAGATGCTGCAAGAATCTCACATGATCATAAAATTTTTGTGACAGAACTTCTCTGTTAAAGCTCTACGAAGTTGGAAATCCTTGTCTTTAAGGGTCTTTCATTAGTAGCACACACTAAACAATGATCACTGCTGTATGATGAGAGACAAATTAATGAATCAAACATTACAGATTTCATCACATTGGCTCATTTGCATTTAAGCTGGTTTCCAGCTCTGTCATGCATTTGCTTTTAAACGAGCCCCTGTGGATAGTGCTGCAATGTTTGATTCATTAATTTGTTTCTCAGTGTACAGCAGCACTCACTGTTCAGTATATGGTGAAATACTTTGAAAATATTTGTTTTAACAACCTATCTTTTATTTTAACAAAGAAATAATAACCCTGAAGAAGGAAATGCTGGCCATTTTGCAACACAGCCCCTGCCAAATCTCCCAGTTGCTGCCCCAGCCCATCGTTATACCACTGTGATATTATCTGGATTAAGTCTTCACAGCTTGATTTCACATATTCTACAATTTCATAAAGCTTTGAGCCAGCTCTTTGGGTTAGTATTATGATGCCCAATTCAGCTCCTGGGAAGTTAAAGGTGGCTTTAAGCCTTTACTCTCTGATCCTTGGATCAGTCCCAAAGAGTGACTTAGATCAGCCTCCCGGATGCTCGGTGACATTCTGCCACTACTGTGCCTAGTACACCGGTTCCTCCACATTATAACAGAGTGGGTTGCTTGGCAAAGCCATCTCTGTGAGAGCTGCAAAACTTTGGAATTGGTTTTTGGTTTGTAACAGCTTGAGTTTGGTGACCTTACAGTACGCTGAAAGCACCATCTGTTTTAGAAGAAAAAAGAGGCATGTTCCCTAGCTGGTCAGTGCATGGAGACAAGCATTTTGGTAATTAGCTGGGTAGTTGAGTTCTCAAGTTCCTATCTGAACCTCAAATTTTTAAGTTTATGTGCTTGAATACAATACTAATTATACCTGTACAGCTTTGTTGTAGGGATCATTGCTCCTGTTTCATTCTAAAGAAATAAATAGACGCAGCAAATGAAAATGATGGAAGTTGTTTTAGTAGGCACTAGGAACTGGAGAACAAAATGCTTCTCTAGCTAGAACATCCCTTTCTTTAACACAGCCGTGATGGATTGCAAGGTTATAAAGGCAAGCCCATTTGGCAAGAGGATAGGTTTGGACGATGGGATTCATGGAAATGAGGGTCTAATTAAATGAGTTGTTTTTTTCACGGAGCAGGCAGGCTTTCATATATTGAGAAATGGAGTTAAGTAGCATCAGCATATTATATTGCACAGCCATTTTCCTCCCACTTTGCTTTCTTTTTTTTTCTTTTCTTGAAAAACAGAATCTCTCTGAGCAGCATGTTACATATGTTGAACAGGAAAAAAATAAATTTAATTGATATCAAACAAAAGAAAGCCATCAGGACAGAAAGGCAACATCCTAAATCCAGGTTTTGGAGGTCTTAAAAGGAAATTAACATAATTCCCACCTTTGTTTACTCCAAGTAATCCATAGATACAACTGTATACTAAAAAAAACCCTAAAACAAACAAACCCCTCTGCCTCACTGTCGAACAACCAGCGAAGGTACCATATGCCCAGTGCAACCAACACAAAGTCTACCCTACAGCCAGAAGAGGCGAAGTGGGCTGTATAAGACACCTTGCCCTCTGCTTATTAACACACACAGAGACAAGTTGTCTCCTGTTTCCATCACATCAGCAAGCCCCCAGAAAGACTATTCAGTTTCAGTGCCTGTGTAAAAAGAGAGGATGAAGCTTGTAAGGACACCCATACCTTTGGAAAAACAGCTTGGTATTTTTCCTAAAATGTATACCTGGTATTTTTTGCAGCAGAACACTGCTTGATCTTCCCTTAAAAATGTAATAAATGCTGTATTTAATCATATCCTTAGTTCTACCTGCAAGGAATTATATAATGGGAGATTCTAAATATTGCTTGAAAGGCTGGAGTCATTTGAATGTTTATTATGAAAAATGTACCTCATTGAAAGCACCTTTTTTTTTAAAAAAAACAATAATCTCCACATTTTTCTTCCTTGAAGGATCGTATTTCACAAAGACAGATCAAATACTCTCAGAGAAAAGTTAGGCTGTCTTCGTATGAACACAAGAATTTGTAAATATTCTTGTAGGAGCTTGCACAATCCTATTACAAGCCGATTTTATATTAAATGCCCAATTAAGTCACTCTTGCTCAAGGTAGAAATCACTTGCTTATACATGTAAGTATACTGACTCAAATAAATACAGCAACAAGTACTCCAAAAGAGTGGCAGTAAGATGGAAATATGGAACTTGGTGTCAAGAGCATGTTAACTACACTGTGCTGTCGTTTTCTCCCCAACCCTCCCACCAGATTCAAATGGAGTTAGAGCAGTAATGATGGAGGAGGGGATAAATCCTTTTATGAACAAATGTGTATGCTGTCCTACTGCTATCTTAAACACAAGAAACTCTTTGGCTGGTTGCTTCTTTAACTTATAAAATGCCTCCAGTGCACAGCATGACTGACTCTTTTAAAACAGCTGACTTCATAACAAAGAGTACCTTATCAGATTGCACAATATTTTGGTCTGCTTTCAGAAAGCAACCATTTAAAAAGCCCCCTCAAACCCACGCCACACTTATAACTCCATACTCCTGGTAAGCAAC
>JAVJGI010000064.1:49642271-49686346 GCA_035590275.1 Ibycter americanus
GATTCTCCTCCCCATCCCTCTGGGTGAGGGGGAGTGAGCAAGCGGCTGCGTGGTGCTTGGTTGCCGGCCGGGGTTAAACCACGACAGATGTAATGGCATCTCTTGAGACCTACACTCATGTTTCACCTGATCTGCAAGGTGTATAATCCCTCTACAAACACCAAGTGTTGATTGTGGATATATCAGTCTGAGAAAAAGAGAAATTGTTATGCACCTAATACTTGACAGCCAGTGATGCAATAAGTCACTGAGCGTCACAAAAGTCTTTTTATTACTAGTTATAGTAGCCACTGGATTCTTTTATGTCCTTAGTTTCATTGATCCTCTGGAAATGAGGGTGGAGGATAGATACCCTATGAGAATTCTTCCAATCATCAATTGTTGCTTCTATCTAAAGTATGAGGAAATGTTGTGCATCCTTTTCTGTTTATGACTGAACAACTAAATTAGGAGGAACAAACAGAGGGAAAATATATTGCAAGTTTTCCCAGTGTTTTGCATTGTGCAGAGCCTTTAATAAAAACACCAGCTGGAAATAACGGTAAGTTCCTAAGAGAAATGGCAAATGCTAAAGATCATTTTCAATCTAATTTTCATGAGGTTTTCTCTCTTTAGTGCTAGTTTCCCCATTTTTTTTCTTTTTTTCTGTGCATGATTTCCTGAATTATTATTCCCTTCGTATATACATTCTATCCTTAAAATTCAGACATGTTTAAACAACACCACAGAAAACCTTAATGATTTTACTGTTTCCAGGAAGCATTTTTCAGTACACTAACTTGGTTCCAAATTGCTCTAAAAGTGTTATTTAAAGAGCAATAAGAAGTTCTTATTCATGCAGTCATGCTTTTTTGTTATTCTTACTTGTTGGCATCCAACATGAATTCCAATATTTTCTGCATATTACTGTTAATTTTTGCTTCATAGGGAGTGACCATTCTTCTCCTTTATGGCAGCAATCAAGGACTACTTCTCAATAGTTATGAGACAGAATCCTATATAAAAATGGCAAATCATATTAAGCTTCTGTATGATCCTTGATCTTTTGCCAGCGTGTCTGATCCATTTCCAGAGTACATGAGTCAGGCTATGTGCCTTGTTTAATAAATAAAGAGTTCCTGTAAAACTTCTCTTTTCTCCTACCGTCTTAACTCTCCATGCTGTTTGGAGAAATCCATGTTTTCTTTCAAACAGGATCTCTTCTCTTAAGAGAGCATTAGTAGTGTCTTGAGTCTGAAATTTTATAAATGAAGCAAATCTCTTTTTGCTAGTGAAGCTTTTGGCAAGATACTTTTTCTGTGTATTGCACAGTATGTTATCATCATGATCAGCACAGATTTTGTAAGTCCCAACAGCCTGGTCTCTTACAAGTGTGAAATTTCACTTTTCCAAACGAAGTGAAAGGGTAAGGTGTGTGAATTAGAATGGAAATCATTCTGTCACTCTTGAGCGCTTTTCTGGTTCCGTTCTTGGCAAATACAAAAAAATATATCTGTCATTATGATTAGTAACAGACATGTATCAACTGAGACATGGACTATAGCTCCCAAAACAATTTCAAGTTGCCATTAAACTTTTCAAGTGCTGAAATGAGAAAATTTTAGCCACTGCCAACTTGGTCTGCATTTGACATGACTTCTGCAAGCAATTATTAGTCAATTCTTTTATCAATTAAAGACTGATGTTGGATTTACTGTTATATTTCATAGTAGAACTGTTTTAGACATACAAACTCCTGGTTTAATATCTACATGATCTGGTTTTCTACATTTCTGTCTGGTGCAGAAGAGGGAAGTGCAGGAACAGTCTTCAGGACAGACCTACCTACGCCGAGCTTAGTGGTTGTTCAGGACAGAGCTACCTGTGCTGAGCTTAGTGGTTGTACAGCACAGCAGACTTATCAGCTGAACGCAGCTAAGGTGGGATAGTTTCAGCTTCTCATATCCCACACCCAGAAGAGTGTGGGGTGAAATCAAAAGCTGCATTCTCTAGCACTGCGCAGGACAGCTTTTTCCCAAATCTGACTACTTTTCCAATCCTGCTAACAAGAGGGGAAAATAAAAATTCAGAATGTGAGCGTGTACTGTAAGCTTGTGTACAAGGTACTTCTGATTTTGGATGAATGCTGCTAAGTTTGAGGGTTGGGTCACATTTTTTCCTACTGGCATCATGACCTTACAGCAATTTGTTAATATAATATTTGATATCAAAATCTTACAGTGATGGCTTTTGCTAATTTCAAGGATTTATAAATGAGTATGGAATACTTTGTCAGTAGAAAAGAAAGCACAGATCAATAGATCAGAGAAGGATCTGAGCAGAGCAACAATCATGCTATAAATGTCAGAGCTGAGCAATTTCCACACAAATAAGATAAAGCTGCCATCGGCAAACAGTTTCAGACTTGAAGTCTCAGACTACTGCTGTGTGACTGTGTTACAATCCCAAGGTCACTTACACGGAGAGCAGGTGGCACGACACTCGGCAAGCCAATATCACAGCTCTGCCTTTACATGTAGTTACTCCCCAGGAAGACAAAGCTTAACACTTCAAAGTGACTTCCACACCCCACACCCGTTTCACAAATGAAAAAGTTCAAGTCAGGAACTTTTACTTCTCAAGAAAATGCAGAGGTTGTCTTTCTTCTATTTAGTTCGTAACTTTGTCTTTCAAGTAGAGAAAGACGAAATAGGGAAGATGCAACATTCCTCTCTTGTAATGTGTTACAGCTTATGGTTTCTTATCCTCTCACCAGAACATCGCAGAGGGCTGACAACTGACCACGGTTTGCCCTCTGATACAGACAAATGATACTTGATGCTGAAAGCATTGGGCTGGGTCTTGCATCATAATCTGAGGAGCAAAAGTAACTTACAGTCTTACAATATGAGTGTTGTGCCACAGGATGAAAGTAAACTTTTTTAAGGTAGGAAAGCCAGCTATAATAATGATGCTGGCTTCCAGTTTTTCACCCCAAAGCTGCTGCTTTTTCATGAAAACAACTTTTTAGTAATAGACTTCTGCAGCTCATCTACAACTCGAGATTGACATATTAAAGTCTTATTCACCTCAGATACGTTTGTAGTTTCTTTATTGTCTTACTTACCTCGGGGCTGACCAGTCTAACCTTTTCTCCTACTTTCAGACCATCCGTGCACGTTATGTCAAACTAAACATCCCATTTTAATGGCATCCCAATATTCAATTAGAGCATCAATCTCTGGAATTTAAAATATTAGTCACCTTTTTTAAAGTAGTATAAAATATATTCATTTAAAAATCTATGAGCCAGCTAAATAATGAATATGAGTAACAATATTGTATATTTGGGGATTTTTTAAACTTTCATACAAGTAAATGGGAGATTTTCAGAAGGATTCAGCCCTCCTGCCATTTCTAGGTAGACATTCAAAAGTGGTCAGTATCTCACATAATGAGAATATCTGAAACAGCAGCCATTTCTTTTTTTGAACAAACTTTTTGAAAACACTACCCTGCTGTCTCTAACCACAATATGCTGGTGTCTTAGGTTAACAGTAATTAGATGTGAAACTTCAGACGTGATAACTGAACACCTTTCATGAACCTTAAATTCATAAAGACAGTAACCTCTCCTTCTCAACGTATTCAGTATTTTCTGTGAAATATTACTATAATTTCAGCTGATCTGTAGTCTCTTTCTGAACCATGATGTTCATGCAAGCATTGTAAGCCTCTACTGTTGTACAGGGTAACTAGAGTTTTTTGACATTTAAAATATCTAGCGGCATGACAAGAAATTGTATTTGCATATACATACGTTGTGCCAGGGAAACTAGATGAATGACAAACCATCAACAAGCTGCAGCATTGCCTGTGGCTTTCACATCAAGCATGACTGCATATAAAAATGTTACATTGTTGAAGAGAAGTACCTTGACCGTCACAGCCTCTATTTTATATATAGTCTTCTAAAAAAAAGGAGACTATATCTTTTAATAATTACTGTAAAGGAAAAAAAAAGTTTATTATATTTATTTGAAACATTTTTGTGTTGGCAATCAATTGAGGGGGGAAAAAAAAGTTTACTTTCTTACTTTCTGGTATGCTACTTGATATAAACTTCTATGTGAGGATTTTCTTTCCCATCCATCCCTGACTATCAGCAGTGGTATCTCCTGAGGTTAAACCAGGCTGTATGATGCCTGTGAAAGGTTCGTTATACCTTACTGCTGCATCCCACCAGTGAGGCTTCCTTCCCTCACCTGAAGCAGCCACTGAGCTGTACAACTAAACCTATGGCTAGTGAGGATTAATGTCACAGAAAAGTAAAACATGATTTTGTTTTCATGTGACTGATAGTGCATATATTCCTCAGAATCACAGCAGAGTCCAGAGGGACATTTCATGCAGTTGAAACAAGCAACTCATGCAAACCATCTGCAGCTTAACCACATGACAGACCCAGTGGTGATTTCATAGTTGCCAGTGAAACAATCTCCGATTCCTCCCAGAGAGACAAATGCTGCTGCAAAACAATGCAGAACGTTTCACACCTTGGTGTATGGGTCTTGTGAGAGCTGGCAGAAACAAAAGGAGAAGAAAGCAACAAAGAAACTAGAGCTGAAAAGGAAACTAAACAAAACTTTAAAAAAACCCCCTAAAGCTAGAATCTAATGCACAAAGTAAAACCACTCTCATTGCATAACATCCTGCTTTGTCTCCAGCTCGTAAGGGTACGTATCGTACGAGACAGTGCAGTAAGTGCACAAGTGCCAAATTTGGCATTTTGTACTTCCAGCTAAGACATCTGTACAATGCAAGATAAAAATGGAATGTGGAAATTGTTATGATAGAATTGCTGATGGGTCCAAACTGGTATCGCAGGGAATAATCATAGACTCATTTAGGTTTGAAAAGACATTTAAGATCGAGCCCAACTGTTAACCCACCACTGCCAAGCCCACCACTAAACCCTGTCCCCAAGTGCCACGTCTACATGTCTTTTAAACCTCTCCAGGGATGGTGACTCGACCACCTCCCTGGGCAGCCTGTTCTAATGCTTGACAACCCTTTTGGTGAAGAATTTTTTCGTAATATCCAATCTAAACCTCCCCTGGTATAACCTGAGGCAGTTTGCTCTTGTCCTGTCACTTGTTACCTGGGAGAAGAGACCGACCCCCCTGCCTACAGCCCCTGTCAGGCAGCTGTGGAGAGCAATAAGGTCCCCCCAGAGCCTCCTTTTCTCCAGGCTTGAGGAACTCTGGTTCCCTCAGCAGCTCCTCATAACAGTCCTCGTAAGTTGCTCCTCATAATGAACATGTTAGAGTCAGAACTGTGAAAGACCCATCTTCCTCTTTTTTTGGTGAGGAGGGAGTAACTGCTGTCCAGAAAACGCTCCACACCAGCTGCTGGGAGAGGACAGATTTATTATTGACCTGTGCATCACATTTCTGACTCGGCAGACAGCACCTGCCCTGAAACCCTGAAGACCCATCACAATTAGTTCTTCAGAAAAGTTAAGTAATACGGACAAATTCTCACCTCAGCCAGTTTTGTAACACAAGCTGCCCAGGAGGTCCCAGGGGCACACACCTGCTCAGTGACAAACATGAACTCAGAGGGAAGAGAGTTTTGTGGCACACCCTTCACTGAAACCTGACATTTGTAAATGAAGAGGACAGATGTATTTAGGAGACAAAAGAGGTGTACTTCCTAACTCTTCCTGAAGTGTACATTTTGAAAGGAGGTAGGTTATTTTGTGAGAAAGGAGAGCTATATTGATACATGCTGGCAGGTCATAGCACTTCTCTCCCGCTGATTCAACAGACATATGTTATGTATCTATTAAGCAATCATCTCTGTGTTGATTTTATGGTTGTGAATATCACAGTCACATTTCAAGTAATTTGTACAATAATGGAAGCAGCTAATAGCTCTATCCTGAATTTCGTGACAACAAAAAATTAGCCTGGTTCTATAGAAAAGACTGAATAATGGACACTCCTTTTCTCTATATCACCACTTTTAACAAGGTTAAATGAGAGGCAATTTAAGAAAACCACTTTGTTTTACACCGCTGAACTGATGGTCGTTTTGTCACATCACCTGTTTGACGTGACCTGATACTATGTATCACAAGATGACTTACCAGTTTAAAGAAAGAAAAGATCCCCAACAGGCTCCATCAGTTTCAGAGCCTCATATGTTACACAAACTTGCTTCTAACCCCTCTGATAGGAATTACTACCTGGAAGAGGTTTTAGGTTGCATTGTCTCTGCCTGTAACTTCTTGTGAATAATTACTGCCTCAGGTATCAAACATACTCTGCCTTCTTGCTGCTGTGACATACTAATGTCCACGTTGCGTATGAAGCTGTGGATCTCAAGAAAGCCAAAACCACAGCCGTGCCAAACTTCCAACTAGTGAAAAATTTTGAACTGTTATACCTCTATCAAATCTTTTCAAATTTATCTTACGTTAAATCCTCAAAAACGTAACCAGATAAAAAATTTTAGTGATATTTCTGTATACTACAACACATTTGTTTGTTAAGGTGCTGGTGCTGGTGAAGATTGCTTTTATATTCTGTAGTTTGGGCTACTTAATCTGGGGAAAATGAAAAAATGCATCTATCAAGCACTTGACTGACAGACAGTTCCTCACCTGGATGCCTACAAAAAAAAAAAAAAATCCTTTTACTAGGGCTTCTAAATACTAGGGTATTTACAAGTTTGGGGAAAAACTTTCTCTAAACCTTGCAGTTCTAAATTGTGTTGTAGTAGCTGACACCTTTGAGGTATGGGCTGTCATCAAACCCAGCAGCCATTTAGCAACTTAAACCAGAGAAACACAATGATATAATTACACAGAAAATATACAGGATAATCTGCAATGCTTATTGCCTTTGTTCTGCAGTCTAGAAGGTCCTCAGGTAATCAAGGCTTTAAAGACATGGATTATTAGAGCGCAGCAGCCGTGCTCATGGAATGGGTTTAAGTGTTTTCATCCGATGAATTTTCTGTCAAAGAAAGTTCTCTTTCACTACCAAACCTCTAAGCACATCAGTCAGAAATGCCAAAACCTGGCCACTTCAATTGTGCTTCATGGCCAACCTGCAACAAGAGGAGGGAGGAATATTTATGCTTAGTCTTATATCCAATAGAAACACCTAAATGACCCATTGGATCCTCTGTAGAGCATAAAAATGGTGAAAGACCCTTAACTTACTTTAATTAGAGTTCCCTGGGTCGTTTCAAAAATCACCTTCATCTCCTGCCCCTGAGTATACAGATACCCAGTGACACGAGCTGCCTATCTTGGGAACGCCAGCTGAATTCCTAAAACTAGACTCTATGACCACCTGCAAATATCCCATCATATTAGCTTTCTTCAGTTTTCACAGTAACTCCTGAAAGAGAGCTTAAGACAGTACGGCGCTCATCCAACGGTAGCAACCATGGAAAGTGCCTTTTAATAGTAAACATCACATCCAAATGCCTTTACTTTGTGAAGCTCATTTTTTTAGCGAAGCAGTGCAATATGTTTCCTTCCTTCTTCGAAGTCTCTCTGTTCTCAGTTGCTATTTCAAATTAACCTAGATATGGAGATTAAACAACCATTTGGGAAAAAGTGCTAATCAGAGGGAAATAACATTGTCTAGTGTTTCTCAGCCAGAGTGGCTTTGGTGTGGATTAAGTCTATAGCACAGAAAATGGAGATGACTCTTAGAAATAAGAAATGAAACCATCTATTTTCTGTGACCTCCTACAATAAACAAGGCTTGAGCACAGCAGCTGTGAGAATCCCCTGCATATGCTGGCTGATGGCAAGCCAGGGCTGACTTGATTTCAGGCTGTATCCCATGTGGATGACTGAAAAGCTGGCTTACTCATTTTGTAGCCTTATTCCGCTTGCCAAGGTTTATCTCCCCAATCTTGCAATCCTTTGTGCACACAGCTCTCCATAGGAAGTTCCAAACAATATTCCCTTCATCACCATAAAACTAAGCGCTGAGAGTTGACTTTTGCAACTACCAGCCTTTTTCCACAGTGTTGGGTTCACGCGACAGCCTGTACTTGTGGGTACACGGCGTAGCAGCTGGCTAAGTCGGAGTGGCTCGCTTCAGGTACATGTTTAAATGCGGCACTGAGGTGGAGAATCCAGGTGGGCCATGGTATTTAAGTGACTGTGTGGTCATCAAGACAGCTGAATCATACTCAAAAGTCTAATGACAAGCCTGCACTGTTAAAATTGCCTTTGCAGTCCAAGGAAATAAACTTTACAGTCAAATAGAAATAGATGAGGGCAAACAAAAAAATCATTTGAGGCTCTAGAGGTTGCCACTACTTCTGGGAAACAACGGTGATTATAAAGGTCAAAAAGTTGTGCAAATCGCATGGCCATGACCAGTGGAGGATCAGATAACACCTCCTCCAAGTTTCAGCCTCCAGCAAAGAACGCAGAGAGGTCGCCCAGCCTCCCTGCAAGGCTGATGGAGGCTTCCATCCCAGGAAAAGGTACCTGCTTCACGTCAATTGCTCTGGGGAGTCCTAAAGTGCCTTACTCATGCTTGGATTAATGCCACTGTACATACAAAGCTCAGCTTCCTTAAAAAATAACAACTCATCCAATAAGCCAAATGTCTCCTTCCACGGCTACCTTGATTCCTGCACTACTTACAAGAAATGCTCATAAGATTTTAAGTCAATTTATAGAGCTTTTTAGCTTTTATTTTTTAAAACTGTTTTGCAAAAGAGCACATGAATAATCAAAGCAGAAATAATGAGTCAAATCAGCAAACGCAGTAATTTCTATGTGTAAAATACTTTCAAATCAGAAATTGAAGTTATATTTATACTAATGACAACCTTAACATCCTAACAGGCTCCAATTTTTGCATAAAAATGATACATTTTAAATATCCAAAAGCTTGATGGGAATTTTATACTCTGTTTATGTTAAACCAAAAAAGTGAACTTAAAGTAATCATGTAAATTGAATGATAATAAGAGTTCTTTTATATTTTTAGACTACTTCAAATGAATAATTTAAAAGGCATCAAGCAAAATATTTTATTAACATAAAGTTAATGGTATATTTTTATAGTATCTGATGTTAAAAAATTTGTACTAGGGCATTATCATAATCAGCTCATGTCAGTAGTATGCCATTTCACATGCTTTTATTTTTGACTAGAGTTAATGTACTCCCTGGCACAGACATTAAGTCTAAGCCTTATTCCTGAGCTATTACTACTGCCTTTATTAAAATACTTGCAATTTGTTAACTTTCACACAAATCTAAAATAAAGAGGACTTAGCTCTGTGAATTGAAATTTCTGCAAGGATGTATTCCAACAACAAAATCAAGGGCACAAGAGTAGGAAATTCCAGCGCTCTCAGATAAAGAGAAAGAAAATAAAAAGGATCAGCCAGCCTCTGTGTCACAAAACTGATATTATGTTGCAAAGCCAAGACAATTATAGAGTATTCGAGGTTTCCTCTTCATTAACTGGCTAGAAAAAGAAGAAAACCACTTTAACATAGGGACAACTTGAGGACAGGGAAAATATATCCCACTAGCATACCTTTGAGTTCTAATTCAAAGTGTAATTATTTTCAAAACAGAGATATACTTTTATTACCAGTCATGAAGAATACTTGAAATATGAATTTTCACCCACAGTCAAATGTTCATAGTAGGTGCATGCAGAAGCTGTCTGCATGATCGCCACAACTTGCAGTAGGTTTTAAGCTTCAACAGTGGCGACCATGCAAAAGCAAGGATTTCCTTGGGCTGGCGTTTTCAGGTTCTGTTAGGAGGTGAAGGTCACAATACTCACTATGTGGCAGGTATGTGTTTGTAAAACCTTGCAAAACCTACATTTAAAATGCATTAAAATCACAAAGTTTATACCACACTTAATTTTTTTAAAAATTTCTTGTTTCATTCAATCCATTAAATTATTTTTTTCTGAGAAATAGGGATGCCCTTTTTATTTCTTCTTCTGTCTTCCCAAATAAAGGGCATATATAAAACTCTTGTTCTACCCAGACACCTCTCATCAATAATCAATGTAAAACTGACATGTATTTCTCTGTGATTGCACTTTCCAATGTCCATTGTTTTATTATCTATTCCAAAATAATTGTTGATCATTAACTCTGGTGATAAATATACCACCATTTAGAACTGGATGGAGCACTGCCATTAGCTTTGCTGTAAATGAATAGAGCAAGCTGAAGTAAGTCGTGTAACATAATGAAAGACTAAGCAACTGCAGACTTAGGGCTATGGAAACAAACTTGGCATGTTTAATTACCCTTATCAAAGGACTTGATACTTTGATAATATACTGTGTAAAAATGCTGTAACATTTGAGAATAGTTTGAATTAAAAATTCCAATTGATGGTTTGTCAAAATAAAATATAAAAAGGCTATGAGGGTGAATATGTAGCCTCATGAGTCTTCTTCAGTACTTCAGTGTCTTAATAATCACCCAGTAAACATTTGAAGCCCCCAAAAATGTTCAAATGATTAATTTAAAAAAGAAACAAAGCAGGAAGATTTTTGAATGTGGAGTCCTATGACAAACTTCAAAGATCCCTTGAAAAGAGAACACTTTGTGATGGAAATATTTTTCCTCAGGGGTTTTCTATCACCATTTGAAATTTTATATGCTTTCCCCATAATGTTTTGCCCATTATATTACCACCTTCTCTACAACAGCAAGAAAATTATTAAAAGATGAGAAGATGAAGAAAATCCACAAAATTGCTTGGTCTCACAAGTTTTGAATTGTGGGAATACATGATATTTTTCATTCAAATGAAAAAATTAACAGTTTGTAAGGAAGGCATCATACAATTTAAGGCAATAAATTTTTCTGACACTGTGTTATTTTTTTATCAAATTATGAATGACACAATAAAGATATTTTATTTTATTTATTAAACAGTCCTATATGTAAGCCAGAATTCCACCTGGAGTTCTACATCTCTGGAAATGAAATTTATCCTGTGCAAAGACTTAGTTCAAAACCTAAGCATTACTTAAAACACTCCACTTAGATTTTGAAATCTCCGAGGACTCTGAGGAAACTGCTGTTTCCCAAATATACATCTTGTGTTGGTGAATATGTGCATCCTTATATTGAAAACATGTCTACAAGATTGTAAAAAAATACACAACACGCCCACAGATATCACTCAGTTCTATCACTTCTATTACAGAGAACAAAAATGGAAAACCCCCAAAACTCTAAACCTAGAAATAAAATAACAACAAAAAGAATCCATAGCCACCTTGTTCTAGTATTATTGAGATAGTAAACAGAATAGTTAATATTCTTTAAATACCTGAGCTACTAGAACATATTCCAATTCCTATTCAGTTTATCAGCAAATTTCCAGCAAGTCATAAATTAAAGGAAAATGAAACAGAATGAAGCATCTAACATTTCTGAAGCTGAGAATTTTCCTATTATAATAATGTCAGAATCTTTTTTTTTTCCTTTTTCTAATCCAATGACATGTTACATTAACATCAATTAATCATTGGAAAGAACTACCAAGTGAATTTGGACATTCTCATTTCCTAAAATCTTTAAACCCAGACCGAATGGGTTTCCAAAACATATTGATCATAAAAATAAGTCATTCCTCTTATACAGGAGTAATTAGGTAAAGACCTATCTCTGCACAGATCTAGAAATCAGATGACATGACCTTTCTGACATAAATTCATGTATTTAACTCCATCAAAATGACGAACAAAGCATACAGAAAAGCGGAGTCCACAGAGAGCCTCATTCATCAAACCCTCTGCACCGTCGTGGCGCCCACGTTAGTTTGTGAACCACAGCCCAGCGAAAGCGGTGTGGAAGGAGTGTGGCAGCTGGGGAAGCGCTGCTGGACTCGAGTGAGGCTGGTTTAACTTTCTGGAAATGCTGGTACGCGCTTGTGGAACAAGGGGAAGTCTTTAACACGCTCCTAAGGTGACTAATTGTGAACATTTCAAAATGATGCAAGTAGAAAAAACAAACGCTCTTACACAGAATTTCTTTATATATGAAGAGATATAAATGTCACAAATCAATCTTGCACTGTTAAAACTGGGCTACAATGTTGCTTAAGATCCATGCTGAGGGAAAACTTTCATCCATTATTATGCAACTGCTGAAAATTAAACTCCATAGAGAAAACCACAACTTTCATTTTATTGCTGCAAAATGGCTGTATTTTAAAAAGTTTGAAAGAGATAGGTTTGCTGTTAGGGTTGGTTGAATGGCAAAAAAACCACAACAACCAAAACCCACACCACTTACTATGTCTCTACTTTAAAAAAACATTTTCATGCAGTTTTATTCCCACTTCATTTGTTATATTAACAGTACCTTCACAATAAATATTGAAGTTTAATTTCATTAAAGTGCACTCAAATCAAATAATTGAAAATAACTTTTACTGAAGTTGTATCTGATTATCGAAACATTGTCCTGTCATTAACACTTGTTTTATCTTGAGCTAATAACAACTACTCCCTTGAAATCAAGGATACAGAACGTCTCCTTTCAGCTCTACCGAGAGACTCTACCAGCACCCCTCCTTGATTAACCAGCTAAAGGTAATCTAGAAATACTAGTTCCTGAAGGAAAAAGAAAGAAGGTCAAATAAAGAAACCTGCCCTTTTGGCAGTTTAATACTATATCTGATCATTGTCCCCTTGTCCGTGAATGGAGAACAATCCGGATTACTCTGCTGGGAATTTGAGGGAACCGACCAGAACAAATGGCTTTGGTACACATTCCTGGAAATGTGTTGAGACTGGCTCAAGGCTTACCACCCATGACTGCAAGCAAAGCCTTGATAATCTAGAAGAGTATTATTTTAAAATGATTGTGGCCATCTTCTTTATGAAAACAAGGAATTTAAAGCCAGAACTGCTTTTTTCTTTTTTCTTTCCTTCTAATAGGATAGACTCCTCACTTGTGAAAGACATTCATTCTGGTTTTGCCTAAATAATTAGACAAAATATTGTTTTGGAGTGTGGAGATGATCAGCCTTTGTAAATCCAGTAGAAGGGCTTATTAGAGAGAGAAAGCTCAATATCAGATCTCCAGAGGAGATAGACACACAGGTGGATAGAAATGGTTTGGTGGCCTTAGTTCTGTTTAATGCAAGTAGGCAGGAAACAAGATCCACAATTTTCTGTGGCCTCCATGCTGTGGTTATTTTCTGCTGAATAGCACAGAAATAAAAGCTTTCATATGTATTTTTGGAAGTAGAATTCTTACAGTGGTAAAATAACTGTAATCAAGAACAAGCTGAATATGAAGTGTAGGAGGATAAGAAAGGTTTTCAGGGCTAGAGGGTCCTGCAGAAGACAAGAAAGTCTGAAGTAAATACAATATTTTAAATGGAGCTTTACAAGAAACTTCTAGATTTAAAAAATTCTCTTTTGAGGTCCGTGAGAACATGTCTTTTAAGATGTTTACATGGATATTTTTAGGGGTATTCTCAGCTGTTAGTGGATTTACACAACCTTCTATGATTATCTCATTTGAATTAGAAAGCCATAAGCAGTCAGGATAATTCTTGATTGCACCTGCACCTACACAGAGGAATAATTCCTTATTGCTTAATGCCAAGATGGAAAAATGTTGGTGGCCCAGATCAAGAATATGTCATGTACTTGAGGAAGTGATTAAAACTATAAAAAACAACCACCAGACAGCCAGTCAGATAGCTAGGATATATCTGAATACTAAAATTCACATCTGTTTCCTAGTCTCATCCAAATATGATGATCAGATTCAGGACTTTGGCTCAGCCTCATAAATAAAGATGAATTAAAAAGTAAAAATGCTGACAGAAATGGTGAGTGTATAGGTTTACTATCTTATAGTATGTTTTGTACTATTCCGTTACACCAGCAAACTGTAAACAACTCTTCAAAAATTCTTTGTCTGCATCGTCAATATGATTTCTCCTTCTGTCATGCATAAGTACACATATAAATACTCTTTATCTGCCATGTGTTTACAGCACGGTGGATGCACCATCCACGCTAGAAGGGCTTGACAACCACACTCAAGTTACCTGCTAGGGATTTTGTTCTTTGTGTATACATCATTCTGTAATGACTCAAACAAATTCCTGTCTCTACATTGTTTATTTAAACAATAGTATTTTTTTCACAGATTGAAATACAATGCTTCAGTCTTATGATAAGAATTAAGGAATAATAGCAGCACACGTACAAAAGGAGAACAAAGTACTCAAACGTTGCCCTGTGTGTTTTATTTTGATCCATCCACGCAATACAGGAAAACACACAACTGTTACGTACACACACACACACACACACAGGAGTTTATATAAGGAAATTAGTATAAAATACAAACACACCGGATTATTGTGTGAGTTTTCATCACAGTCTCAACTTTTTCTACTTGGTATTCCTCTTAACTCTTCGAGTTGAGAATTTTCATTGGGTATGAATATGAATTCATCTGGACATCAATAGTTAGATTTCTGTCTTGCCTTATGAAATGTTATTATTCAATTAAACAACTATAATCTATACAGAAATAATGCTTCATCTGTCGCTTGGAGTCCCAGGAAGAACAGCAACAGCAACAAAAAGGAAACCGTTAACAATTTTAGAACAAGAACAAATGGTAGTGTATTGAAATACTAACACAGAGGCACCCATTCATTGCAGGTGTAAGAATAACTCTGCATACCAACTGCAGCCCTGTATACTCAGTGGTGTGAAGTGCATAGCTTGATGGGTAATCCAAAAGAGCTACTGTTTTGTTTTCTTTTCAATCTTCCCTTAAATCTTTGCTTTAAAAGAAAAAAAAAAAATAATTATTTTTACAAACAAAGGAACAAGTTGGCACTGCTTAGGCTCCTGATTGTGTTAAGACAATGCCGATGGATTGTATCTCAGAGTATCCTTGTACCCCTTACTTTTTTTCGTATACATAATTTTATAGTTAACCCGTAGGATCTCTGGGACAAGGACAATCTTTTGTTCTTTGTCTGTGTGTATTGAATAATGTAGGGTCCCGATTTGTGATTGGGCTCCCAAGAGCTATGATGTAATAGAAATAATGAATGGAAGCACTTAATTTTTAATTTAAAATAAAATTGTCAAAAATGATTACTAATTTTATACTTATCAACCAGAAACAGCTGGGATCTCATTTTAGGAGATCCCAAGCATCTACACTCTCAGATAATTCAAGTGCAGCTGGAGTGCTCAGATTGAGCACCCAGTATCCTCAGCTCCAAAATTAATTGAGGATTTTGAAAGTGCTGGCTCAAATATTAGCACATTCCGTTGATTATCCTTTTGAGGGGCCTGTTTTTCTGTATTCACCATGCAAGACAAAGGGGCTACCTCTTTTCTACTGTCGTGTTTCATTAAGCCCCTTCTTTTTGAAAAGACAGTTGCAAATTGAGTCTCTACTTGAGGATACCCAAAGAACCAAACAACCTGTACCTCAAAATCTAAATGCGTTTCTACCTCTGCCTTATTTTCACCCATTCTCTGCCCACATACTGGGCATCTTCCAATAATTTCCTCCAGCAAAGAGAGCTGGGACAAAGCTGCCCTGGATGCCGCTGGTGTTCTTGGATGGTCAACAAAGGGTGCTAATGGACATGGCAGCTGGCTTTCTCCCCCTTGAGGCTAAACATTTTCCCTGCACTAACTCCACACTTGACTGATCCAAAAGCTGACAGCTGTGAGTTTGTCCTGAAACCATGCTGCAGTAACTGCTGCCATTTCACAATATAACTCTACTTTCTCATGTGGATTTAGTGCCAAGTACACAGCAGTTTGTAAGCCACGCACTCTAGAAAAAAGCTGAGAGAAACAAACACATTTCATTTCAGTCTACATTACCAGCACTTTTCCTTCTTTATTCTAAGGCTATGAGCTAAGGAACAGCATAAAACGAACCTGAGGCATTTTATAAGATACGCCAGTAAAATCTGCTTTTGCATGAATGACAGATAGAATTACAGAGTCTAATGGAGATTTAACTGGATTAGCTCTTAACACTATATTGTATTTTATTAACATTCACAAGTGTACTTCTAGTAATTTTCATTAGGAATGAGTTGAGAAGAGAGAGAAGAGATTAAAAAAATGGAGGATGCCTCTGAAATGATACATATATATGTGATGGCTAGAACTAACTCAAAAGTTAGTGCAGGATTTTGTGACTTAGGATTCTTGTTCCCACTACGTAAAGCTGGATGCTTGACTTCTGCTTTTCAGACCAATGAACTAAGGAAACCAAAATAAGTGAAATATGTCATCTAAGTAAGGAAAATCATAGATAGTAAACCCAACACGTGCTGTACGTGTATGTCTAGTACAGTCTAGCAACAGTTGCCACTTCACAGCACTGCCTTATATTTCTGTTCCCGTTTGATTTCATTCTCACAGCTGGAAGTACAACCAACTCCTTGAGAGAAAAATTAGAAAATCATTAGAGATTATATTCCATTAAGCCTTTGGAAAACTGGACAGTCCACCTGATTTGTAGCAGGTAAATAACTGTTTCAGGAGGTAAATAGCTACTGGAGACTATTTTGGTTTTTCTGGGCATTTCGGAAATGTTTGCCTGTCTCACAAAATTCATTAACATTTAGAGGAAATCAAAGCACTAAGTTGTACATTATTTTCAACAATGAAACAGAATACAAAATATTTTCAAAAGCTAAAAATTCAGTCCTAAAATATTCACCAGAAGTAAACCAGATGTAATTATCAGAAATGCTAACAACTCTCAGGAATTCCAGCACCTTTGGAAGTCAAGCCCCTTCTCACTTCCATGCCTGCACATGACTCTGAAAGTCCAGGATAACTACAGGTGCCACGCCTGACATGCCCAGCTCCTGATCTCAGCAGCCAATTCATCTTGAAAGCTAAAATTATTTTCACTCTCTGAAGTTCTTATAATAGCTTATTTGTGAAAAATACCAGTCTGAATTGATTCCTTGAAGCCAAAAATCAAGTCTGAAGAAAATATGCATGCATTTGTCACAATAATATAGCACTGGAAAAAGCAATATTACTGTAACGAATCTGGAACAAACAATGAGTACTGGGAGAGGTGGGAAACAGACTGCTCCACCAATGCCAGAAAGATTTCATGCTGTAAGACAGTGCCATTTCTATTTTTTTCTGGCTTTTTTTTTTTTTTTTATTTTAAGAGAATGAAAACTAATTTAAATAAGAACTGTGAATGTTCTCATGCATTTGATACTTATATGCCACATTTTTATTCTTTTAATCCTTCACTTAACATTAGGGAAAGGGGTGGGGGTTTTTTGGCTACTGAAAGATTCCACAGTCCCAGTCCTCAATATCCAGATTATCGGCAGACGAGCTAAAGCTCAGACAGCAGTGATGCTGACTTCTCCACCCTTCTCTCAGCAAAGTGCCTCAACCTTGAAGATCTCCGCTGCAACGGAAACAGCGTTTTTCAACCTCCCCAGCTCAGATGGTCTTTGTACTCCCTTCTGAGACTGTCAAAGGGTGTTAATTATATCTGACTGTAGCCTGAGGCTTGGGATGTGAGCGCTTGCCTATTAGGAATGAACTTTCACATTGCTGCAAACCTGTACCAGCTTTAAAACAATAATGAAGAAGGAGAAATCCTTACATTTCTACCTGTCACTTGTCACCAAGGTCTCTTAACATTACTGCTGTTACTTCATTTTATTTTCAGAATACAAGAAGTGTGGGGAGCATTACCATCTATATGGGAAAGATGAAATGAAACAATCTGAGCTGCTCGAGCTGCAGCACCCACGAGGGGGTGTGAAGATGGGACAGCAGAGGCTGGTATCATTCAGCACAGATGCAAGGTCTCTACATTCTCAATCTTTTTTCTCCTATATCCACAGTGACATTGTGAAAACTGCTCTGAATATGGACAAGAGGGGATGAAAGGAGCTTAAAACATTTTAAGTAATTTCTGTGGAAAGGGATACATTTTGATCACCCAACTTCAGTGCCAGAGGAGCCAAGCACTGATACTCCGAAGGACCTCTGGAGGAACCTACTTCATGCCACTGATTCTTGAGCAGACTCTAAAGACCCATCAGATAAGTCCCTTGCTGTTGGGTGCTGTGAATGATCCCCAAAAGACCACCCCCACCTCTGGAAAACCTCCCCATGTCCTGCTACTGTGGAAAATAGCACAGGGAGAGAGAAGGGAGCTGGCTTTCAGGCCATGCTCAGTCTCCCACGTGAGTATTCAAAAAGCCACTTGTGGAAGGTCCCTCGAAGGAAAACCTGGGCCCTCAGCTGTCAGCTTTCGGTTCCTTACGTTTCAAAATCCATCTTTCTTCTCAATAACTTTTTCGTCTCTTCTGCTTTCTGTTTGTTTTGGAAGCTGCTCATGTTCCATTCCTTCACAATGTATCTTCTAAAAGGCATTCATTAAATAACGATCCTTATTTACTTGCATGGATTTAGGAATAAAAATACTACTTTCATCACCTATTAAATACGTCCCTTCTATACTTAGTTTAGAGTGTAGAATCACGATTCCAAACTAAAAATGAAAATGTAACATGATGCAATGATTATTCATCATTCACAACCACCGTATTTTCTTAAAATTTCCAATAGCTTAATATATAAAAATTTATAGTTAAAGGACATGAAAAGGGCTAAAGAGAATATAGCATATTTATCTCTTTTCCCCCCTTCATAAGTCAGAGAAAGGGAGCACAATCACAGTAAATATCTAGTCCTGATACTTACTTCATTTTCATAAAGTACTGTTTTCCTTCTATGTTTAAAAAGTAACCAACAGAGAGATTTGTTGTAAAGCTGAATTAGGAAATGGGTGCTTTTTAAATGCTGAATAAGGAAAGAAATTAATTCTATCATTTCAAATCAAAATAGGCACAGCATAAGGAGCTGGATTTTGAATTGAAATGAAAAGTTGTGACCAAAGCTGGTAAAATTATTGAAAATAGTGTTTGTTGAAAATGTATTCTTTTTTCTGCTCACAACGCATTTATAAGCAGGCTACTTTATATGAATCAGATCACAATTAGTGGACCCTGGGTAAGAACATATCTCAGCACCAGAGTTGCTGATGAGTTATTCATTTTACTCTGCATTATTCATGATGTGCAATTGGTCAGCTAAAATCATGGTATCACTTTTGTTCCTGTTGTAGACAGAACAATTTTAAACTGAAGAATAGAAAATATGCCTACTCATGTGTGAATATCTTTGCTTGTAAGTAGTTAGAGCCCTTTTTATACAAAGAACAGTCATTCTACCAACAAACCCAGTTTACAAATAGCCAACAAGGTGAAGAACAGAAAAGCCCTCTCAAATTCAAATAATGTTTGTGATAATTTTTTTTTCAGTATTTGATGAGCCTTGTTTGCAAGTTTGTATATAATTACAAATAATGAGTCCTAAAAAATGGGTAACATAACGTGTGTCATTTAGGTTTTCTGTTAGATGGATAATGTCACCAGTAAACCTTGAGAGAAAAATTTATATAGCTAACCTTCCTTTTTACATGCATTTTGTTATTTTTTATTAACTTGAGTTTGTTTTTTGAGAACTATGAATCAGAAGTCCCCTTCCACATAAATATTAGCACACGAGGATTAACCATGGCTCCACTAGAGTCAGCAGTGATATTGGAGATACCGACCTAGCGAGGCACTTAAACACGCGCTTAATCGCTTTGCTGAAAAGATTACTATTGTCTTCAGTAAAATGCTCTTTTTGCCATGCATTGGAATGGAATAATCTGGAAGTTATGGTTAGACAAGCTGGAAAGTGATGGAGAGCACCAGTGTTCAGCTGCCTCCCCACTCTGCAGTGGGTCTGTGCTGCAGGGCAGAGGGTAAGAGCTGCCAGTATTTCCTCGTGAGAGCCTGCAGAGCAGAACGGCTGCGTCTTAGGCTACTCAGTTGTCAATAATGGCACACAGAAAATTCTTCAGTATGCAAATGTAAGGAAAATAGACATCTATATGATCTGCCATGTCGCGCATGCAATCCTCGATGAATTTATACACCTCGTGTATAAGACAGGATATGTGTACTTCTCACACTTTAAAATCTAGAAACTTAGGAAGTAAGAAGTCTTTTGGGAGAAAGTAGAAGACAGCAGATCAAAAAATAATAAATTAAGTACAACGTGTATGATTAAGAATATGTAATTTTGTATTTGACCTGAGACATGAAAAAACTCATCAATTTCAGACTCTCACACAGACTAACACTTTGCACCACGTTCATAGAGTGTGGTCCTCAAACACCGTCAGGTATCTGGAACTGGATTACAGAGCAGACGACTAGATCAGACAGATTAATATAGAAAATAAGCATATTCCTGCTCCACAGGAAAATGCTAAGGGGGAAATCCCACATAAAAATCTCAAATTGAGAACCAAAGGTCAGAAGTAGAATCAAGAGGTATACACGTGAGTCTCCTAGCAGTACGGGATGATAAAAAGTTACAGATTAATAAATGTATGTATATATGTAATTCAGAATGATACATAAATCCTAATTGATCCTTCCTCATATATATACAACGTATACCTCAATGTTCTTCTACTGTAGTTAATCCCTCTCTAGTAAGGACGTGTACACACAGTCTCTTTCTACATTTTCATGGTACTAATTTGTACCGTCAGAAAACATATCTTGTACTTTACTAGTGAAAAATGCCAGTTTAGTACTGAAATATAAGCTGACATTTAAACAGATACATTTCTTCATCAGATACTTTAAAACGCACATTTTTTTACTTTGTATTGTTAAAACCAGCCTTGTTCAATCAAACATTGTTTCCTTGTTGCTCAGTTTTGATTGCTTCCATGACAACAATGCTATTTTATAGCAAGAATATCCTCATATATAATTAAGATACAGGATGCTATATGCTTGTTTATATTGAATTTGAAAGATAACTTGAAGAACTCATTATGTTTCTTCAGTTGTGGTCTCTGAACAGTACTGCTAAATCATAAATATTAAGAATTAAGGTAACTTAATGTTCTGTTCTGCAATGGAGCTGTTTGCATAACTGCTGTTAAAGCTCTAGACTTTTCCATTTAAACAGCCTTTAATAGGACTGACACATTATTTGGAAACTGCAAGTCATGAAAATCTAATAATCAACAAAAAGAAATAAAATATTGGGGGGGTGGGGGGAAGAGACACCCCCCCCCAATCCATACACGAAAATACAAGCTCATCCGAAAATGTTGTGTCTGCCATGGTATGCACCTGCTGTTTCCTAAAGCATTGCAAAATGCCCTCAAACACACAGACACAATACAGTCTGCATGTGCTGCATGCAGACGTTACTCCCAGTAAGTATCTGCAGCAAGATGTGGGCTTCTCCTGGGGCTTCCTATTGGAAGCTTGGTGTTGGTCCCAACTTCTTTGCTTTAGAGAATTTAATTTATACTCAGAGTAACAATTTTTTTTGTACTTCAGTAGTGATGTGACGATACCAAGGACTGTGACACAGATGAATCTGGAGTTCAGAAGTAAATCATTTAATGAATGCATAGCACATGCCTTATTCATTATGCTGAATCCAGCCCTGGAGTTGGGCAATGCCTACACTAATTCTCTATTAGAAATGTGATTCTACATTCCTCATTTAGAAAATAGCATTAAAAAATCAAGATGTTTGGCTAAAAAAGCTTTCATACCATTTTGAACTTTCCCAGTATGTTTTTGAAAAGCACGAGATAATCCTTTTTCTCAGCTATTGTGCTGTATTCTGTTGAGGGTTGCTGTCTGTAAAACATTGTACCTCCCTTTAAACTTTTCCTTATAACTTGATTAGACAGCAGTAATCTCTAATGCTTTCATGTGCAAATACAGGAGTGACCCGGAACAAGAGTTTCCTTCATTGCCATAGCAACCAGGACGATGGAAGAATGCCACTCACCAGGCAATGCAAGGCAAATTTCATCCCTTTGATGTTAATTAACAAATTGCTTTCAGAAAAGTCAATGCATTTTTCTTCTTTAAATGCTTGTGATAAATTTTTAATATGACTGAAAATGAAAGAGAAATACAGAAACATTGGCTACTGACAGGTGAAGGTGTTGACAACTACCTTGGCAGATAACCCACTCACTGGTGCTACAGCCGCGATGCGCCCAAGGAAGGGTCTGCATCAACTGGCTGCTCATCAATCACCTTGGGTGAATTTTGGGACTTGGCGTTGAGGACTGATGCCTCTAGCTAGTTCAAACCATTTCTAATGCACACTGCGTTGAGGGCCCTGCTATAAGAAAGTGGTCCGTCCATTTTGAGTTTAGGGCATGAAAAAATAATAGGATAACACACACAAAACAATTTGTAAGTATGAGGTTACAAGCATATTCTAAATAATTCTAATACAGTTAGCATGGAAACCACTTCTCACACAGACATTTCATTTGCATAGTTCTTAGGCTACTTGTTAGTCCTCTTCCTCGTTCCCCTATTGTCCTAATGCTTTACAACAGTTATCAGTTCTTAGTACAAGTTCTTTTAGATTGTTCCTGAATTTTTCCTAATTTTGCTGATAAGAGAAGGCTTGAAAGTTGTCAGACAGCCAAAACCCACCAAGAAACCCCATCAGAGTTCCTGCTATAAAGGAATATGCTGATTCACTGATTAAGACACTTAATTCAGACTCTTCAGCAGAGAATGTGTTTTCCCTTCTGTCCCTGGTTTCTTAGGTCATCCAGGACTAGTCATTTGGGCTAACTTCACTACAGAGGTGATCTGAATATCTCCAGTAAAGTTCAAGTGAAACAACCACACTGCAAACTAATACCCCACATAAATTGATTTGATTGCTATATGGTGTGTTCTTACTGGACTGTTAAAGTGATCTGTATCTTCTATTTCCTGATACAACTGCTTTCTTAAATAAGGTTTTTGCTTGCAGAGGAGCTTTCAGTTAGAGGTGACACTGTAACTTGAGTTAACTTCAGCAAAGAAAGTTCAGACCCTCTTCTATTCTCAATTCCATAGGGATAGCAGAACCTCGCAGGGTCACAGGATGTTCAGACTTTGAGCAGGTTACTCAGAGAGGTTGTGCAGTCCCTGTCCTTGGAGGTTTTCAAGACCAGACTGGAGAAACCCCTGAGCAATCTGGGCTGACCTTAGAGCTGCCCCTGCTCTAACCAGGAGGTTTGGACTTGCAACCTTCTGAGGTCCCTTCTAGCCTAAAATATCCTATGAAGCTATTATCTGATGTTGTGAAGATGGACACAACCCCCCCCGTAAGATGACATGTATCGTGGCAAAAGGTAAATGAACAAAAAGCAAGTTTAAGAAATCCATGTTACTGATGGCACTTACTGCCCTAAATTACCTTTACCTGTACCTGAACTGAAAACAAGGCTCTGAAAACAAGTAATTTTAGTCTCTGACTGGAGACTAAAATACAAGTTTCTAATCCCCAGCAATAATACCTTTATACCAGGAGAATCTTCCCTTCTCTGAAACTTACAGATTTCCCTACGCCAGTGCTATTTTGCACCTCCCCATCAGTTAGGAATTGTGTCGTAAACTCCACAATGTTGTTCTAAAGTGCATTACAGTGAAAGATTCTCTCTACCCATAAATTAAAAAAAATTACAGAATAATTTCCACTTGTCCTGTATTTTTGTATGATCTTATTTAACAACCTTGCTTTTCAGCACAGTGGGAAAAATCTATCAGAAGAATAATATACAGGAATCTCACCAGAGTATAATGAAAGACTTCACAGAAGGTAAAAAGTCACCTCCTTACTTCTCTTTGCTTTAACTATTGAAAACAAAGCGCTAAACATAAATCTGAATGCCTGTAATCCCAGAGAAGTAAATCTGGTGTGCTGTCTGGTGACTTATAGCTCACCCTAATTCACCCTCACATTAGCTACGCTTACCTGTACAGAATATAATTTTACAGTCCAACTCTG
Source organism: Ibycter americanus (assembly GCA_035590275.1). Classification (NCBI taxonomy): domain Eukaryota; kingdom Metazoa; phylum Chordata; class Aves; order Falconiformes; family Falconidae; genus Ibycter; species Ibycter americanus. The sequence continues at coordinate 49,666,244 of JAVJGI010000064.1, forward strand.
TATCTGGTGAATTGCCAGATACTGGCCCGTAGCTCTCCTTCAAGCATGGCAGATGGTAAGAGGGAATGATGGCAAGATAAATATCCCACCTTATATGAGACAATGGACTGAAAAAAATTGGATATTTGAAGATGCATGAGAACCCTTTGTGCCCAATTCAGTGGAAAGAGAAATGCCCAAAGTAAAAAGCTTAAGCCAAATTCTGGAATGATTTTCTAAATCAGACATTTTAAGAAATCAGAAATGAGTTTAAAGAGATTCAGTGTAACTGTATCTTGAAAAACATTTAGATTTGAATTCAGTATCTGAAATCCAAATCCTTTCTGTATACAGTGATATGAAAAGCACTTCTTTCAACAAGACTTACACTATTTCAGAAAGAGAATAGGACAGTTTCAGAGACTCTAAATGTGTTGATGTCTTTTGCTCAAATGTCTCTCTCCTAATATTTCCTTTTTTTGCTTACCTTTGTAAGTGGTTGTGTTTTTTTGTTGTTGTTGTTGTTGGTGGTGGTTTTTTTTTTTTTAATTTAATATACGAGCCTAAACCAGAACAATTGCATTTCGACAAGATTTCCTGGTCAAAGAGCTTTAACTGTTTTCTGCCAGGCAGGTTTTCAGCATTGTCTTTCCATACTGATTTACATATAGGGACCTGTTTTATAAAAGAGATGTGTTTTCAGGAAAATATAACTACAAATGTGAAAGTGGTTTTTTAGCCATCTGAGAAGGTGTCACTCCTATCTGCCAGAGTGGGGCAGGGTGGGGGGAGCAATCATGTTTTCTTGGAAAAACATGAAAATATGCATATGCAATACAGTAAAAAAAATTAAAATAAACATGAGATTTTGAATTCTGTTTACTGGAAGTGGCTGGCTTAACTGTGCAACTGCTCAGCCTTGTATGTGAGTCATGCTAATGTATGAATTCATTCAATACAGTATGATTATTTTGCCAAGCAATATATTAGAAAACTTTTACCAGAACTTCCCAGAGCAGCCAGTCATATAAATTCATATCTCAGAATGAGAAGAGAAATCAAACTGTAGTCTAATATGGAGCTACATAAGGATCCTTCCCAGTATCCTGAACATAAACCAGTATATATAATCTTTGTATGACAACTTTCTAAATTAACATACTAGATCAAAATTACTATCAGAATTTATTGGGAAAATAACTGGAGCTTGAGAAAAATACAGCACACTAGATGACTCCCTGAAAGCTGGTCTGTATGTTTCTTATGTGCTTCTAGGATACTTTTGTTACAGGTGCTACAAGAAAAATGTTAAATTTTATACGTACTGTACACAATGTGTTACATTTGCTACAGAAGTAACAGTACATCAGTACTTTTGCAAGCATTAAGATATAATACTTTCTAAAGGGTCTGCCAGAAACAGAGGTGGTGCCTGGCTTGTACATTTAAGGAGACATAGAAGTGGGTATTAAGTAGAATACCGGAGTACTGTTCATGAACAGCACTGTTGGAACATTGTCTCATTTTCTACATCTACAATTTGCCATCTATAAGACATAACATAACCCTAGAGTACTAGGGAAAAAATCAAGTGCCTGAAAGGACCAGATCGTTTTAAGCTGGAGTCACCATTTAAATGAAAGTCAAAGTAGATATATTTGCTGCTCTCTTCAGTTCACAGATGTGAGCAGTACAAGTACACGCCTCCCACAGAGATCACTGAATAACCACAAACGCTAAGGGCAAAACTTTTCAAAATAATGGGGAGGCTTCACATTTATTTCAACTTTCATTCTTTGTTACTATGAATGAAACAAAAAAAAAGTAGAAAATCCTGCTAGAATATTAATATTTATGTCTACTGATGGTATTTATTGTTGCTGGTTTATTATGACTGCTGGTATACAAAAAAAGATTAAGCTAGTAACAGTAGTTTCGTAGTGGTTTAGTGTCCTGTAAGGAACTGAGCCAAATTCATGCTGGCAGAGTAAATTAGTAGACTTAAAGATTAGTAAAGATATTTCAAGCCTAACGCAGCAGGAATTTCCATAGGTATTTTGCACAAGGATCTGGATTCTGTTATCTTCAGGGGGAAAAAAGAGGGGAGAAAAAGAAAGCTTGAGCAAAATTTCTTTCTTGCACTGAGCAGAAGCTTACAGCATAAGTAGTGAGGAGAGGATGACAGTCCTTGGTGGTGACACTAAAATTAAGCAAAGGGGACTTTAAAGCAAAGAATTCCACTTGCGTGTGCACGCACACACACACATTTTATTAATGGTTATTTCAAAAGCAGCCCCTCAGACTACTCCGTATACTTGGGAGGTGCTTTGCAGAGCAGTGCTGCACCCCACCTGACACAGCAGCAGAGGTAGCGGTTACAGCAAAAACCCCAAGCCCTACTAAAAAGACAAAGGGGAAAATCCAGGTTGCACACAAACAACTCATTAATAAATCTTACAGTAGAGTGTTTGAAGAAAGCAGATGTATCCCAACTATATAAACAGGCCTCTGAAAATCAGGGAAACAATTCTGGCTAACAAAGAAACCCACAAACAGTCGAGAGGCGCCTTCGCTTGTGACTGGCAACCGAGCTGTGCAATTTCATATTTTCCTATTATGTTTCCTATTGAGACTCTATATGCTCTCTATAGTTTACAGCAGAAGGCTGAGGAAAGGAGGCTCTGTTGACAAAAGACCAAAAAGAGAAGAAAAGAAGTTGTAATTTTTCCTGCTTGGTGGCTGAGCAATCACCAGGACACCTTTCCCTTATTAAACAACAAAAGGGAAATGTGAATATGTAATGTTTATTGGTATTTTCTGTGCTTGGCAAGAAGTAGTTTGCTTCTGCAACTGTGATGTGAAAAATCTCTTCATGCTGGATGGCTTTAGTCTGTCGGCACCCTGATGAGCACTAAGAAAGAATCACAGAAAGACCTGACATCAAATTGGCTGCCAACACCACCCTCACTTTACTATAGTACAAAAAAGAGGAAAACAAGGATATGCATGAACAGTATGGGTTTCTTTTTCTGTGCTTGGTATCAAGTAAGTTGCTAATATGTTTGTGCTATGAAAACATTTCACATGTACATCAGTGCTGCCAGGCACCCAATTGAGACCATAGCAACAATAGACTTCACTGCATTACTGCAGGAAAAGACTTTCCTCCTTTGCTTGCTCTAAGTCCTTTTTAAAGCAAAATCAGTGACCACTTGTCTATACATCAGCGTGCTGCTCTTCTCCCCAAGCACACCGTCAGCCTGTTTCAGAAATACAGCAGAACTTGCTTATTCCTGACTACATCAGAGAGAACAGGAGGTGTCATATCCTTTTCAGTAATCACTAACAATTCAAATATTTTGTTGTCTTAATTTCACATCCTTTTAATGTCTTTTTTTCAGCCTGTCATAATACACAGCATTGTGTCTAATTTACTGCATAGGATAATATAAAATAACTATTCTGATGAGGAGATGGTGAGATAAAAACAGCTGCTTGTTATAAAAAAATAGAGCGTAAATATTAGTTTTCTGCAGTGCCTTACTTGGATAAAGCATTCCCTATCAGTTTAGCCAGGTAAGTACACTATGTGCTACTTTCACTGCACTAGCTCTGAATGATTCAATAGGTAATTACTTATCATAACAGTGCTAGATAGATTTTCTCATACATCCAGAGACAAAGCAGTCAAGAAAAAAATACCTTAGTTATTGATATAAAGGTTGCACATTCTAAGCTGACTAATGCTGGCTATTTACACTCTTATTTAAAGGATTCATATTTTACTGTGACTCTTTTGACTTCATATTCAATATACGCCAAACCATGTTCTATTTAAAAGAAACTTCAATTAATTAATAAAAAAAATAATTAAATAAAAAACCCAGCAGGAACCTAACAGAAATAAAATATAATAATCTAATTATAACACCAGTCATACTATGCCCATTAATACATTCTGTTCAATGTTTAGTAAATACAATTATCTCCATAAATGCATACTCTAGCTTGAAGACCTACTGTCAGTAAGATATATTTTCATAAAACATATTTCTCAAATATTAAAAAAGGCAAAACACTAAAACTACAATAATTCTAAAATTCTATTTTTTTTCCTCAGGTGCAATTGCTTCATCTTTGCTAATAGCTCTGCTCACATTCTACCTAGAGTAACAACGCAACATCATGCCATGCTGCAGACAGCATCAGAAAATACCCCAATATGCTTTTGGCTTTCTTTTTAAATTTTTTTTTAATTTATTTTTTATTTTTACTTCAAGATCTTACTCTTACTACTTTGACACTTCTAAAATATAGCACATAGACTGCTTAGTGTCACATTGAGAATAAAAAACAATTTTGCATATTCATCTTTTGAATCATCACAACAAAATACATTCGAGCACAATAAGTCAAATAACTTAGAATTTAGCAAAGAGCTCTTGTCCTCAGGCAGGCTAAAACAAAACTTAAGTTCTGATAATCTTCTAGTAGCTGAGAAATTATAAGATGTACTGTACAAAACACTTCACTCTTTTACAAGCAGAGCTTTCCCGAGCGTGTGAATGCCTGCCTTCCATGAACTGCATTTCAAACACATATATTTCCGAGGTTCTAAATAAATAAATCTTCCTATAATGACAATATGATTCTAGTAACTATCTTCCTACTTATATTTAAGGAACATTTGTTCAGTATTAATGGTATTAGCTTACTGAAGATGAATTCAGGATACCAAAGAATGAGATTTTCATTTTTTGTTGTTATTAAAAAATAGATTTTACAAAGAAGTCACATTTATTTGGCATACCCTAAGGCTTGTGTGTTTTTAGGTTCCAGTGTATTATCAGCATCAAGTGCTACTTATTCTCTGCTAAGCTGGTATAATAAATCAATTTGTTATTTTATATTTTAGTGGCCAGCAAGGAAACATCAGAGCACTGAGCATTACATGTGACATTCAGCCAGGCAATCCCTATATCGTTTGGTAGATTTCATTCTGTTTTCAAAGGAAAGTGGGGCTACAGATGCTTTTCACACCTCTGCTCACTTATCGGTCGTTTAAGTCATAAGTGTCCTTTGGATATCCTTTTTCTACTGTACTAAATAAAAAAAGTTTTAAAAAAGGAGAAAAAAAAAAGAGATTAAACGAGAGTGATGTCAATGCATTACAATGTCGAAGTCCTGTTTCATGTTGGTCAAGATGGCTCATCTCAGAGTCTTTCCTCACTTTGATGTTGGAGAAATATGATTGTGCTGTAGTCTCTGAAGTTCTTTCCCTTGTCAACTATTTTGAATTCTATGATGATAAACTGAGGAGGGGGAGCAGTGAGGTTCAAAGACCCAAAGAGCATACAGGAATGCTGCTATAAAGCTAAATAAGCTAAGTCTAAAGATTATAACTACAGTGATACACAATAAGGAAGCAGATATTTGATTTAATATTAAATGTTAAATGAAATTCCCGCATTTCAGCACTTGGACTTCTAAAGAAGACACCTTAAAGAGAAAAACACACAACCCAAGCAAAAAAGCCCATATCTGACTACTTTACATAGTCAAGGATTATAATTACAAGGGGTTTTTTTCTGCTTTTTCTTTAAAGCAACTTCCTAAAAATTACGTGCCCTCACTGTTGCTGTTCACTGTCAGACCAGAAAAGTTATATGAAGTGCAAGCATTGACAGGGATATTAATTTGTAAAAGGTTTTGTCCTAATGCAACACAAAACTTTTAGTTCTGCTTTTGAAATGAACTGGGAAAGCAAAAAGACATTAAATACTCACTAGTAGTATTTCATGTCAAGATAGCAGACAGCCCTTATCTTCAGGTCATCCTGCCCTCACAGTCACCCATTCTGTCTCTAGGGAAATCGCTATCTACACAACAACCTGTAACTCACATATCTAATATCACGTATATAATATCACATATATATATTTTACCTTCTTAAAAAAAAAAAAAAAAAGGTAAGCATTGCTACGCATTGCTACAGTCGCTCCCCAAATATTCAATAACATTTGTCAAAAAATGGTATATTGCTGACAGCAAATTCAACAGCCATTAAACAGACCAAATTAAAAAATTTCCTGTTCTGGAATCCAGCTCCCCTTACATGACACAAGTGCCCATCCAAGTAGCAGTAAAAAAGCTGAATGTCTACAGCCAAGATTTATGGTATCAGCAAACATGAATAACAGATGAATCCAATCGGAGCAACAAATGACTGAACGTTCCCCTGCCCCCGTAGTTCAGACACCATTTTGCAGGGGATGACAGTTTCTCCACGCACAGCTGACAGAAAAATGCCAGAGGCTCCTTCAGCACCTTCAGCAGAACTATACAAAGAAGCAAGACCACAGGTGGCTCCCTGATGCCATCTCCATGGACCCTGCAGCCCTGCTGGGAAGCAGAGGACAAAGTGAGTGACCCTCGGTGGGGCTCCCCAGGGCTAGCTGTGAAGCACGTACAGCTCTGGCATTGCTAATGGCCAGTGTGGGAGCTACTGAACGAGGGCATAAGGATGTCCTACGCATACCAAAGTCAGAGAAATGTAAAAAGTCATAGAAACAATAAGGTTAGAAGGTCACCTTGAAATCATCTATTAAATTTTCCTTTTAAAAGAAGGGCTCAGTTGCCTCAGGCAACTCCCTCTCGCCAGGACCCCCAGATCTCCCTTGGGGGACCCTCCTCCTGGCCTTTCGCCAACTTGGGTGTAACATTTGCTTTTTCCTGCAATGAAGAACCTTCTCCATTTGCCACAACCTTTCAAGGACAGTAAACGGCAGCCTCACAATGACATGGGCCAACTCCCTCCACACCTTTGACTGCATCGCATCCAGTCCCAAGCCACTGCCGTACAGCTGAAGCTTTATTGTATCACTTACAGAAATATTGGAAAGGATTTGGCACACATATAACTGTGTGTTATGTTAACACGTAATCCCAGAGGGGTTCACAAACCGAATGAGAGGCAGGCAGAAATGATTGCTAAGAAGACGACACAAGGCTGAGATGTCACTAGAGACAACCTGGAAGGTGGGGTTTTTTTCCTCCTCTGTTATTTGGACAGGGAACAAACTCCTCCATCTACAAGGAGAACCACAACTCTGGGATATGACAATATGTGGCCTCTACAGTTGGGTGAGATGAATACAGATAGTCTTAGCCAGAAATCTGGAGGGTGGGAAGGAGGAAGAGTCATGCGTGCAATATAGGTGTTGCAGTAGAAACTATAAAAGACTGCAGTCATTGATACTGTACAAATATATGGATAAATATATACCCATATATACCATCTTTAAGTATATGGTAATTGTGTGTGTTGTGTATATACCATAAAACAGAATGTTTACATCATCTTTTTTAGAAACAGAGAGAAGCAAATTGCACTTCATTCCTCTTGTGATCTGCTGATCAACGGGGGCATTTGCCCACAGAGTGCAACCCACGGCTGCACAGCAGACTTCCCCCAGGGGCCCCAGGGGTGAGGAGTGCCTGGAGAAATTCGTCTTTCTCCCATTATTGAACATGCTCTTTTATTCTGAGGAGGGCCAGCACCGTTTTTGAGCTGCTGCTATGCCTCTCCCGTTGCTTGATACACAGCTGCTTTATGCTTTGATGGAACATTTTAACAGAGGCAGCCTAAAGGGTCATAAGAATCACGCGCTTGGTTGCATAAGCTTCCCCCAAAGGAGGGACAGATTTTAATACCTCCTCCACATCGGGAAAACTGAAAAGGGCGTAAGTAGGTGACTTAACTATCTGGAGGAATTTTCATAGCGCAAATGACACGTATTATTCTGAAAGGAAAATCCTACCTGCACTCTGCTGCTGTTTGCTTTCCCATTCTAATAGCAGAACCTGAACTTAACTGAGGACAATTGTTTAACAAACAAAATGTAGAATTATTCCAGATCCAAAAATACCCTGCTTGCAGAGATTAAAAAGAAAAAAAAGGAAGAATCGCAACAATAAGAATGTGGGGGTTTAAGAGTCCATTGAAATTTCTGTTTTATCTGCTCTCTTGTTTGAAAAAAACATTATGTATTCCCAGCCATGATTTTTTGATGTTTCCCCAAAGAAAGGATTATATAATTGTGTACATGTTATTATCAATGACACCACTATGCTATGGAACCACTGACAGTTTAAACTTAATTACAGATGGCAGCTTATGAAATAATTATAAAGAAAAAAATTGGACAGCAACCACAGTGATTTCATGCTTTCTCTTCATGTATGTTTAGCACAATATTGTCAAGTCCCTCAACTTTAAAAAATAATAGGAGTTATCAATCAGACAGTGCTGTTGCAGACTGGCAGGTTGACTGGCTGTTGTAGGAGATGATACCATGTAATGTTTGCCACTCAAAGTCCACATCTTTGCAGAACACATCCTCTCAGCCTGTAAGACTGGCTGTTGGCCATGTAACGACCACTGCCAAAATAAGTACTAATTAGCAAGCCAGGTTCACAGGCTCTTCAGTCAGGGCCATATACCATATTAAAACAATGGATTTTCAGAGCAGCAGAATATTCCCTTGGGCCTAAAGATATGAATTGAAAAAAATGGAATTTGAGTATGAGGATCTTACACCTACTTGATTTCACTCTATGGCATTAATTTCCAGCCCCAGTGAAATTCCCTCCCCTCCATGAATTCACTAATTAAATTGCCAATGGCTTTGATACTGATGCAACTTCACTCCAGGGAGAATTTTGCCTGGCTCTCCAGAGGTTATTTTAATGTGTTCCATCTTAAATTGGTAGGCACTTTTTAACCTGTTCCTTCCTGATTTCATCTCACCTTTATGTTACTACTATTAGTGCATTAAGCCTATAACTATTATCTTTTTAGTGAAGGGCTAACGCAAAGTAGCTATTAAGCTTTTCAGCTTTCTACATACCTTTCCCCCTCAACACCCCCCCCTTCCATATCCTCTTAAGAAGAGGACTGACAATTCCTTTTGTTATTTCCTGGCTTCTTATGTATTTTAAAAGCATGGTCTCTTCCTGCCTTTTACATAGTTTGCTAATGGTACCTCATTGGGAGCCTTTACCTTTCTGACTTTTTCTTCAGATTCATCCCCTCCACCCGATCCTCCCTCCTGCAATTTTGCTCTCTTACGCAGGTACAGTTTTACTTTTCCAAAGCTGCTGAAGAATTTTGTTGGGGCTTTTTGGGCTTTTGTGCCTTTTTGGGTTGTTTTTTTTTGGTCGTGGTTTTTTGTTTTTTGTTTGGTTTTTTTTTTTTTTTGGTGGAGAGAAGAATAAGGAAGTCAGATTAGGAGTATTTGAGTATAGTATATTGGTTCTGTGTAACCCTTGTAATAAATATAGTTTCTTTCCCTTTTTTCACAGGAGCTGTCAAAGCTCTCTGTGGTGAACAGTATTAATTACAAATGTATCCCTTTTTATCACTCTCTCATAAACTGCTTATGATTTTCAAACCATAGGATGCTTGCTGTTTCAGTAGCCAGTCACTTCCATTACATGATTTTTTTTTTTTAACTACTGATTAAATAATAAATAACCTAAGGTCAAGGTTGCTGTACACTTTCAGTTTAGTAACTATGCTAAAATCTATGGCGCTTTTAGGATCAGTAGACTCTTTTCATGAAACATGAGAAGTGTTTGGGAACATCTGTACATTAACATCCACACAGCGATATTTTGCAATTTGTACTTCAGACAGAATTTGTGAATTAATCATTAGTTTTTCATTATGTACTCAACTCTTCAGTGGGACGTTGCACCTTAATAATTATGTTGCCTGTAGAATTGGGCAACAGAGGCTGATTAGCAAGTCTCTGCATTATATTATCATATAGAATAATTCAGTCTGGAAAGAACATCTGGATATCATCTGGTCCAGATCCTCACTGAAAGCAGGGCTAGCCTCAAGGTTAAATTAAAGTTCAGCATAAGGTAATCTGATCCTTCAGGACTTCGAGGTCATGTGCGAATGAAACATGTATGCAAACCCTGCTGTGCTATTGTAAAAGGCAAGCTGAACAAAGAAATAACTGGGGATGTCTAATACATTACCAACCTATTCCCACTCCTCAAACTTTTTGGTGTGTTGGACAGCTATTACTGCACACACAGTTGCTTTAGGGTTTCTTTCTAGACCACTATAGCATGGCTTCAGAAAGAGAATTTTCCAACACACTTTCCATGTGCCTACTATTTCTGAGGCTTTCTGCAATAGCTTAAGGCCATACCCACGCCTCTAACTACAAATGTTTTTAGAGTAAAACCTGAGGGGGGGCTGTCTGGGTGGTTTTTTTTTTTAAGAAAAAGTGTGCAATAGTAGTTTACTTATTCATCCACAAGTGTAATTTTCACATTTTCCATCAATTACAGAATCTTAAGAAAATTGCATAGAGCTCTCTTTATAATCTGTCTTGTTTAGAAATATCTGTGTTTCTGAAAATTGCAGTTATACTTTTATTTAAAAATATTTGTATTACATTTTATATTATCAAGTATATTAGACCAGACCTTTTGAAGTACCAAACTCTACTCTCATCATTCAGAATTCCTGATGTATACTGAGAATGAAATACTTTGCTCAAGTAATATTAAAACCCCCTATATATATATTTAAAATCTCGAGTCTTAGAGAAAACAGAAAAGATGAAGGCCATCATATTTTCAAATCATATCATACAGATGTCTAAAATGTTAAGAAACACCACTGTATTATAATAGATAACATTTTAAATAGGAGTTTACATATAATGTGATTTTGGTTTGAAAGATGTGTAGCTTAATATTAAAAATACAGAATATACATTATAGGATGACAAAACACAAAATGAATCACATACAGTAGTATAGTTTAAGAGACTGATCTTCTGCATTACAGTGATATAAATCAGGAGCAATTCTGTGAAATCAGTGGAGATACAGTGTGTGTGAGAAATGAATCAAGTCCAACATTTCTTTAATCTACTCAGCATTTTTTCCCCCTGTTAGCAGACTTACCCTCCATTCTCCCCAAACAGAAGGGACAGCAGAAAATTGCCACCTGTTGGTGATAATGGTGACTAATAGTATCCCCTATCATACTAATTATTTAAAATGTTTTAATGTAATCCTTTATAAGCCAGTACATATAATTAACAGATGGAGAGAAGAAAAATTACAGGCAAAACCCTGAGCAGAAATACATACGCAGACTCACTGCTGAACTTGTCTGACACAATCTGACAATTCTTGGTGAAAGAACAAAGTAATTCCAGAAAGGCTTGGTGAGGAAACTTCTGTGAATCCCGGCAAAGTAATCATTGAAGAATATATCAAATAGAAGAAGAAAACAAGAGGCAGGCAGATGTTCTTGGAATAAAGTAAGAATGGGTCCAAGAGATGTCTTATGACTAAATCCTGTGCTTTTTCCCTATTCCGGGAGCTTTGCTGGGTCCTTAGCCTAGTCACAGCCTTCTTAGCCAAGCTCAAGTAAAGTACAACTGGAGTTACAAAATACGTTGTAAATAAACCAGTCAACATTAAAAACTGCACATTTTTTGCAACAATAGAAATGCAAGATTTATCTTTTTTTGTGCTGTCATGTCTGCAACATATAAACTAGAATAAAAGATACTGATCATGCTTAAAGGGTTGTTAAAGAACTGGAATCTTTGGACTTAAAATATAGAGACATCATCCAATCTTCCCACATACCATTAATGAAAGCTGCATCAGTGCTTTGTGTCAGCTCCTTAGCTGTATAGAGAGTTACTGATCTGGCTCACTGTGAAAATCTGATTTTTCTTGCCTCAGTTTTTTCTTTAACCAAAATACTTGTTGTTAGAAGTTGCTACAGAAATTCAGTGAATAGCATATTTCTTTTGGAAATAACACTGAATTAATGTCCTAACAGAGTATTAGAGATATTTGTCATTAGAGATTACATCTTGTGTAGGAGTTGTAAAAAGTGGCAATGTTACCATTGCCGCAATTAAAAAATTCAGCCTCATCTCCTTTGCTGCAGAAAAGCTAGCCTGCTACTCATGGCATCCAGTTAAATCCTACTGACCTATCTTCCACTTTATTTTTCCTTCTAAATTGCCGTTTTACTGCTGTTAAATAGTGGACAACTTGCCCTCTGCCTTTATTCAAACATTCTACAGAAGACAATGGAAAAAGGTAAAATATTAGACCTATAGACATTATTTCTAAAATGTTAACAAATTGCTCTGGTAGTAATACAGGAATAGTCCTGTGGTTTTAAAAATTTAAAATAATATTTCTATTGCTTTATATAGGTGTTAGAAACATTTCTAGAAAACCCTATCAAATGCATTTTTATCAAATACTATTTGATCAAGCATTGATTTCTATAGGATTCTATCACAAAATTGCAATAAACTGAATTTCAGCAACATTGAGGCAGTTCCTGCTTGTACTGGCGGTACCTGGTCTTGCTCGGCAGACAGGGAGCTGGAGGACACGTGTAACCTTCTCTGTGTATACACATTCCAGTACTTTTTTTCAGGGAATGGCAATAATCTGCACAGTAGCACTGATAACAGTACTAACTTCTCCAGTCTGGTCGCACATCACCTGCACACTCATAAAAGGTGTAGTGAGAGCCACGTTCCCTACTGCTCCACTCGGAGGCTGGCTGGGGCTGCCTCAGGCACCCTGTGCCACAGGAGACCTCCCCAGGTCAGTAATAAGTGAACTAAATAAGTGAACCCACAGGTCAGAGCCACAGCTGAGATCCTGTTGGTCAGAAATTGTCAATGCTCCATGGCCAAATTGACATTACATGTTATTGGTTGCGTTAGGGTGGTCAACAAGTACACAATTATCAAACATTACTTGTATTTGTTATTCTGAGCTTGCTTTATTTAAAGCAGACATCCTTCCGACACACAACAACCAAACCCCTCTCCTAAATAGTAATTTCAGAATCTTTGGATGAATAAGCTCATCTGCTGGCAAAGCATCCCTTAACCAGGCCCTTCCAGTGGCGCCTTAACTTACTCATGCGCTGCTAGAAAAGTAACAGCTTGTTGAGTTCAGCTGGTTGCGTTCAGCTCCTAGGCTGTTTCCAAAGCCAAGACCTTGCAGTTGGAGTTGCGATACTTATATAAACTGGAAACTAGGGCAGAGCAGTTTGAAGTACCTCACTGCTGACAACTATACACATTAAGCACACATGCAAAAAGACTTTTTTGCCTCCTTGGATTGGTTTGAACTCTGCTCTCAGAAGTGACAGAAGATGAATTAATCTCTCTGTCTCATCCGACTTTGTGCCAGTTTCACTGGTCCATTCTTACGCAGTGAGATTTAACAGAAACCGATTCACTGTACTTTTTAAAGGTATATTCCCATTCTCTGTTCATTTTAGTTACTGTGCTTGTGAAGGTGGATTATAAAGCTGGAAAGGAAAGAGTGGAAATCAAAAAGGAAAAGAGATTAATACAGTGCCTTGTCTCTACAGGAGCTCTGCCTCAGAGGTTGCCACATCCCCATTTCTTGATGTAACATTATAAGATGATTTGACCTAACACACGACATTATTTATAAATTATACTGAATATGCACTATGATACATTTGAAAAGATGCCATTAAAGGAATTTCACGCATGAGGAGGGTGTATAGGCTTTTTGATCAGAAAAAGAGGACATTTGCATTAAAAGAAAGAATGTCTCAAATCTTAGTTGGAGATGTCAAAAAATTTAGTTCACTTATTAATAAGAGAAGTTTCATTTTCATAAGATTCTTCTTTCAGTATCATGACCAGAATTTTAACGGGGGCCTGGACCACGTGTTCATATTTCAGATTAGTACCCACACTTTTGACAAAGGCAATTTTACTTGTGGTCTCTCTGAACTTCTGATTTTTTACCTTGAGAAATTACAATATAAATACAGAAGAACCTTAATGGTATTACTTTTATTTGTCCATGATTTCTAAAACACTTTGCAGTATATGATGTTTCTCATTCATTGAATCAAAATTATTAAAATGAATAAAGCAATAAATATAAGCTTTAAGAGGTTAATGGCATAATAGCAAAAGGAAAGGGAATTCACCGGAAAAACAATTAAAGCACTTCTACAAAAACAATCAAAATTCAGAGCTTCCAGGAGTTTTGCAATGTACTGGGGGAGGGAGGAAATAGAGCATTGCCAACAAGTCAAGGTATACAGTATGAGAGAGAGCGAAAATGTTGGCAAGAGGGAGTGATAATGGTTTTGTATCCATAATTCATTCATCTCGAGGGATGCAAGATTACGTAATGTAGTGGCATTGCTGTATCCTGATTCATTAATAAGTGCTACAGGGTATTTTCTGCATTCATAAGTTTGGATAGCGTATGAAACACAGAACCACTTTGCAAATTACTGACTCACATTTTCCTGAGAGTGCCGAACGCTCTCGCGGTTTGAAGTTCAATTTCATAGCAGTGGTAAGACAGGGTGCAAGTCTGAGCGACAGCTCAATCATCATTGCGTGGGCCAATCAGAAAGACCAGGATTATTCACACGGGTGTTGATAGAGGAAAGAATAAAAGAGCAGATACACTTCCCACTTGATCATTAGTTTGCAGTAACACAAAGGGTGATGGAAGCTTGAAGGAGATATGGATAAAAGTGGCAGTAATAAAAATTGGCACAGATGAAATATGGGACTCTGAATAGGGAGGTGAGAATTGGAAGAGTTCAGAAGGAACAGCAATTAAACAAGCGGAGAGAGAGTGTTTGTGAGCATGAGTACGTTACAGAACATTTGGCATACACATGGCAAGTGAAGGAAAAAAGGATGGTGAGAAACCAAAAATGTCAACAAAGAAACAATATTGCATTGTAATAAAAGAAGAAGAAAGAAAAGTCAGTTTGGAAAATGACAGATTATTGGAGGAGAGGTTATTGTAGAACAGAGAATGAATCCTAAAATTTTAAACAGGGAAGTTCAACGTGCAAGTGAGAAAGATGAAGTGGCCAAAAGAAATTACAGTGTTACCGAATCTGAATTAAAACACATCTTTCATTTCCACAGAACATAAATTCTTAGAAGATTTCTTTCTACATATAACCTCACATTTTCCAGTTAAAGGAGAAGTGCAAATGTAATTCATCATAGAAAACATTGTGACTTTCCCGCCCTTTACCCCAGCCATGAGAAAACCTGTGGGATATCCCTGAGGCTTCCAAGACATATCTATATGATTTTTATACTGCAACAACAACTCTGAAATGTGTGATCTTTTCTTTGGCTTTGAGAGCTGGGTTGTGTCAAGACTGTGCAATCAGGAACGCTTCCTGGAGCAGCTGCTTTTCAGACCCTTGGGGTGGGACTCTGGGAAGAAGATCCATGCACTGTCCCTGTCTTTACTGCCTTTCAGGATAAACTACATCGAGTCACAGAAGGTATAATGGACACGTGCTCTTCCTCAGTCTGGCATCATGAGTTTTCTTTTCACTCAATCCTCAATTTAACCAAACCCTCAAGTGCAGTTATGAGGTGCCAAAAGGGCACTCAAGAAGTAGCAGGGCAGGTGGGCTGATGGCCTGAGAAAGCCTTGAGGCTGGCATGGAGGCCCAGGAATTGCTCAGAGGACAGCTGTGCTGGGGTGCAATGGCACTGATGAAGATGCCTAGCTAAGACCTTTCATACCGATCTCAATGTTTCACTGCAGTACTCTACAGAACAGTGAGCAGATGGCACACATTTCACAGTAATATATTTGGAAATTGCCAAAAACAGGGCAATGCTAATATTTTGATAAGCTAAACAAGTACACGTAGATACTTGAAAGCCTTTATTTTTATTAATTTAATTTTTAAAGTGCTACTATTTAATAGTACTACCAAAAAAATGCTACTGAAATGAGTCCACACCACACCCACAAATAAGTAGGTAGTGGCTCCCTCCAGGTCTGGCGTAATAAGAGATACTCAAAAAAAAATGTCATCATTGCTGTGAAAAACAGCTGGAACTGTGCATAACTCATTCTGAATACTCTGTTTTCCCCATCCCAGTATGGCAAGCTATATACATGTACTATGTAATCTAGAATTTGGAAAAAATAACAGCGTGTCAACCAAGCATCTCATGAGATGGAGGACCTGATACCAGGTGATGAACATCTCCAAGAATCATGGAAAGAAAATGCATGCTCAAAAATGTAAAGCAGGCACTTGCCTTGCACAGAGTGTTAACATCTCATGGCCAGCCAAAGGTCTGTGAAAGCTGATTGCTTCTTTGCCTATCGATCTGAAACTCTGTCTTTTTTTGCTTCTAGCTTTTCTTAATTGCTATCTTCCTGTAACCGCTTGACAGTTTGACAGAGACTGCATTTCTGAGTAATTTGTCCTTTTTTGTTTAGTTAGAATGAGGTTTAGGGTGTGGTTAATAAAGGGAAATTGGGAAGGAATATTTTGCATTGGAACATGAGTGCAGTGACACAGAAGGGGATTATTAAATAGTACAAATAACTGGCATGAATTCTTAGTATCAGCACCTTACAGTTGTGCCCATGAAATCAAAATGCTATAATTTAATTTCACTGAAAAAGAGTCTGGATTTCACAGTGGACTTGGACATAGTGGAAGGAAAAAAAGATTTAAATCTCTACCACAATCTGTTGTGGTATCACCAGGGCAAGCATAAAAGACAAAAGGGATGGGGCCATCCAAAAGACTGAACTGAAAGTAAAGGATGAAGCACTTGGCTCCCTTTCATTCTCTTTTAGTTTACTGTGGGGATCTAGTTACTGTCTCACTGATCCACTGAAGTGATTGGTATCTTATATTAACAACGTTTCAGCCTGCCACTTCCATGTACAACTCTGCCTGTCATTGTCCAGTCAGGTGTCCTAATCAAAGACACAGTAGTATACTCAGGGTTTCTTGTTTTACTCTTCATGTGATTAATGTGTACATCTGGACTGAAAAGTTGCGCAGAAATATTGTGCTTAAAGCACAGGAGGCCTAGCAGGCATTGCCACTAGAAGTGAAAGGCTGCTAACTGAGCACTTCCCAATAACTTATTGATTTTAATCAAGTCTCCCTAAAGAAGCATGCCACAGCAACATTGACAGCTATATACATGAAGAAACAACAATAGGTAATGGAGCAACAGTGCTGGGAGAAAATATTAAAGATACTGTTTTTCATATAACTGATCTGAATCCAAATTCTGAACAGTATTTGTCAACATAAATATATATATATGACAAGAAGACAAATTACAAGGAGAATCAGATTTTTCAAATTGCTATTAGAAGTATTTTGTTCTGTTAAAAATAAGCAAAGCTCAAGGGAAATCCATTTATAAACATCCATATATTGGGGTTAATAAAAAGCTCTGATTGAAAACTATTAGTTTTCCTTTAGACAGAGG
Source organism: Ibycter americanus (assembly GCA_035590275.1). Lineage (NCBI taxonomy): Eukaryota > Metazoa > Chordata > Aves > Falconiformes > Falconidae > Ibycter > Ibycter americanus. Next base: position 49,683,589 of record JAVJGI010000064.1, read on the forward strand.
GTGTTAACATGCTTAAAGAGTTTTTTTCATCAAATATAACTCCTCAGATAAGGAAAAGCTACACAGAATCATTATCCTCATTGACATGATAATATGTATTGGTCATAAATGAACACTTCCAAGAACGTCCTGTTTCATACACAGAAATAAAACATTATGGTAAGTTTTGGCTGCTGTAGTCTTCAATTGCTATTAATTTTAAATACATCTTTGACAACTATTGGAGTATTTTGCTGTGTGTATTTCCAGTATGTGATGAACTAAGGAGCCTGCAGTTTAGGTACTCGATGGCTGGTGGTATACAAAGAAATATATTGTGTGCAAGAGACTCTCTAAGAGCACAGCCTTGAAGTACTACGCTGGATTTTAGAGCTGACACATCTTTTGCTTTGTACCTGGATCTGTGACTATGGTATGTTCAAATATGCTCTTTTGTCTCAGATCAAATGATCTAAATTGCCTTCAACTGAGCTACTGGAGAAGCTGTCACTGCCGTCTTGGGAATTTTTTCCATCCTGGAATGAAGGACAGGTGTTTTTTTAAAGCCAGTGCCATCTTGACTGTTGGGTTGAATTGTTGTTTCCTGGAAACCCATATGGATTCATGCGGATATTATAATTCTTTACTGTAGTTCTCTTTTTTAGCATGACAATTCAGTTTTTTCCTAGTAGAACTGGGAATCTGACCAAGTCTCTACAGATGCTGCTATGAAATTATTGCACACAAAAGCCTACTGGTTTTATAAAGTTAGGGGTATTCTTTCAGAACTGATGGGTAGGAAAATCGAAATATTGGAAATGTCAAAGGAATGATTTTACTATCTTTATGAGTTGTAGTGACTACGCTGCTTTTAAGTGGAATGACTTAGTTTTGTCAGCCTCTGTGAGTTATCTTGAGATCACAGTGCTGCCCAGAGTCTTTCCTGCCTCTCTCATCTCTATCCTTGTCATGTCTCCTACACCAGCAATTGCTTTCCCAAAAATTTCTTCCCATGAATCAGTTAGGAAACTTGGATCAAGTTCATGGCTACAGAGCTCATTTCTTGGTTTGCATTAAAGTTGTCTTCATTGAAGTCATAAAGCAAAAAAACTTTGCAATACAATACAATGGTATTGCGACACTCTCAGTGACCATTGAAGTCTAAGTGTCCATCAGCTGTAGTCCAAACACTGCTCATCACAGCTGTCTTCACAGCAAGTCTACATTCTATGCTGTTGCATTATGTATTCAGTGCAAAGTATATTCATGGTTATCCTGATCATGTATTTGGATTACAAAGGATGTGCCCTTGCCATGCTTGGATTACTTCAATTTACCAGTGAATTTACCTAATTCAAGCTTTTGACTATATAACCTGCAAGTATGTAGCCATAACCTGCAAGGGCAGGCTGCCTGTAGCTGATCAAGATGACCATTATTCAACATTTCCAAGTTGTTACTGCACATAATCTTATGCTCTATTACAACCAGATGCTCAGCAACCTGAAAGACAGGTGCCAGCACAAAAGCGCGGCCATGGCTCGCAGTGGGGCTGCAGCTGGGGCTGAGCAGCTGCTCTGGGCTCCCACTGCAGTCCAGACCCAGCTGAGTTGGGGGACGATGCCGATCCACTTACCACCTTAATTCTGAGTAAAGCAGCATTTCTCAGCCTGCTAAATTCCTTTACCAACACACTTTATGTTTGCGAAAGAAACTCATGGTCTGGCACACTGCCCTTCAGTGGCTGAAAACCCAATTTGGCTGCAGTACCTGCCAGGGGTTCCTCAGCAATTCAGGCAATGAGATAAGAGACCTGAACACCCTATTTACTGGCTTTTTTACCTAATGGGAATAGCCAGGAAGGAACATACAGTTGTTCCCTGTCTGTTAAATAGTCTGAGACAAACCAGTTTTGTCATAAAAAGCAAAAAGTCTCCATTTAGGTTTTGGGGACCAACAAGGTAAAGGTTTTACATATCAACAATTATAATAATAAGTGGTTATATATTATTTTATGGTAGTATAAATTAATAATACTGGTTGTATAACAGTTCAAACATTTTAGTAAAGCAGTACTGCTCTTTGCTACTGTACTGGCTTAGTTTTATTGCTGCTCCAAATCCAATTGTAATACTGAACTAAATTTTTAAGGCTTTCCATCTGCTAAGAAAACCTGGCATGGGAGTACCTCTCATGACAGTCTTGCTGCCTTCTCTCTTTCCCAAAATTTTCAACATCTCCAGCTTATCCCAGCCCTTCACTCCTTGCATTTACTGTCATACCAGAGGAATGAAGAAGCATCACTACACAGGTTGGGATCTAACCATCATTTTCTGAGTCACTAGACCTGAAGAACACTTCCTCATACAGAAGCCATGCTGATTTGTGTCATGCAGCTGCAGCCTCTCACCTGTCGTTTCACTACCGCAAGGGCCACATTTACAAAAGTAAAGGAAGATTGTGTTAGTGAAGATCAGTGTCAAGCAAAGTGTGTGGCTTATCACATCCACTCATGCCAGCCAGCAAAACCGGGAGCGGCAGCAGCAGTGCAGGCTATAATTGATTCATGATGTTCAGTCTACACAGGAGGAAGGTGTTTCCTAAGTGGGCACCGTTCCTAGACTCACCAAGTGCACTTTTTACAGATACAGGCAAATACAGACTGTAATTGAGCCAGTACTAAAGGAAGGGTAAATATTAAATAAGGCTGTACGCCTGAAAGAGAATTGGGCAGAACTGTAAAGAGCACTTGGGAGGTCTTTCTTCTACAGCTCCCCCC